>QVRM01003901.1:600000-1157500 GCA_003439945.1 Dermanyssus gallinae
GTTATATGCTATATATATAAATATTTATTACTTAAATATATATATATATATATATATATATATATATATATATAAGTATAGTGGCTTTGGTTTTGCTCGGTGCAGTCATGTCTGTAAGAAAATCTGCGAATATACTACCCAAGTCAAAAATATTAAAACTTGTCCTTAAAGTTTTAGAGCAGCCGTTCAAATACCAGCCCTTATGATTCAAAGTTTTTGAGGTGTGAAAGTCCAGCAAATACAATAGAAATATTTAAGAGTTTTCTATTTAGTGTGTTTTAGTTTCCCAAGTGTATGAAAGCGCGTGTATACAGGACCTGCATCGACTCATCGACACTTGTTTACCGATGCCAATCTACCGGTCGATGACGCTCGTAGAAGACAAAGCAGTAATTCCACGTGCCGTATCCATGGACCGATCCTATAAGCAACAAAATTTTTCCGAGTGCTCGGAGCGGGGCTCAGTCAGTAGTCAGTGCTAGAAGTGATCACTATAGAATGACGTTCTTTAAAATGGTGTCTCGCCGAAAGAGGAAGATTGCGCTCAGAACGAAAGTGTCTCTGGTGCTGTTGGTGTCGTTGAGGTGCCAGTCTGCAACGCGCTTTTTTATAACTCGACCCTGAGGCCGGATTAAGCAAAGCTTTGTTGGTTCGAACACCTTTAAATGGAACATATCGCTAACTCCTGTATCCCAAAGGTATGTTTGAAATGAGGTAAACCAGGCAAGTGGCTGACTGTTCGTGTCATACCTTCTTACACGATACTTACAAAAAAAAACATTATTATTAAAAAAGCTTGAATACTTCAACAGTCCCAGTTTACACATCTATCAGCGTCCACCGCGCCTCAAGTTCCCTTATACAAACCAAAAGCGTTCTGGGCCAAAATAATTACTGGCAAACTCGTAAATGAATTGCCAAGTATAGCAATTAATTTACGAGCTACGTCGCACTTTTGAGCCCCACGTTTTATAAAGCAGTCCCAAACACACTGGGGAATGTTGACGTCGCGCTGGCAAAAACCAAACATGGGTACAGTATTACTGTTTTGAAGTAGAATTGTGGTTCCTTAGAAATGAAGGCTAACACAATTAGAATATTTTACTTGTAGGTGGATCTGGCGACCTCCCCAATTGGCTCTTTGAGCTTGAATTCAGAAATGCGAAAATGACGTTGAAATAGACGTTGAGTAGTTGTGTGGTTGAACACATGGTATGGGCTCTCTATTTAGCAAATGTGATGTGTCTCTATAAGCTGCCATGGCCACGACGCAATTAAGTATATATATAGATAGCCATTCCGTTAGAACTTGGCCATCCAGATACTAATTCAATAGGTTTCTGTACTTCCAACACATCTTGCTCGCTAGCTATTCAACTGTAAAGTTCTAAGCCATCTGCAGACTTTGTACGAGTGCTGGTACGAATACTCGCATATAACGGGGGCGCCTTCAAATAATAGCTCTAGATTCTGGCACGATACCATCAACAGTAAACAACCAAGACGACTGCTTTGCAAACTCTTGCAAGAGTAGGAACAACTGGCGAGAACAAGTGGTCCGAGGCCGTCCATTTTCGAAATCAGCAGCTTGCGATCTATTCTATCAAAAACTCGTAAAAGATAAACGAGCATGTTGATAATTTTTGGCCAGCGGCTGATACTTTTAACGGTCGCTCGACATTGTACATTTGCTCTTAGTGAACCAATGCAGGTTTGGGTCTTGTAACCCAGAGGAGGACAGGTAATTTGAATTTGTTTCTGCAATGATTGCGTCCATCACTGAGCAGAATATAGGTTCATGTGCCGTTGTTTCTCTGGACATGATCGTTGGCCCTCCTTGTAAATGTTGTAAATGTAACAAAGGATCTAAATCTTTTACCAATCCTTAAAAACTACAGGTTCATAAAACGACCACGTGAACAAAATAGCGAACGACTGTTAAAACAGCATACTGTGTTAAGGTACTAAGTGTAACGTAGTGGATGCGAGGAACGTATATATACATATATGCATGTTAGCAGGAACTTTGGTAGCATTATGCAGAGCTGGTAAAATATGAGACCTCTACTTCACCAACGAAGCAGGGAAAGAGTTGTGACAATATTCATCTTCTCTTTTCCGAAACATCGCCGGAGCGGCTCGGTAGTCCGGAGGAGGCGGCTTGTTGCTGATGGCAGGAAGGGAGGGAGGAAAGAGATGTCTATCTGTCTGTCAACTCGCATCTGCTTTCTCTCCACATTTGCCTCCTCTTCCTCCTCCTCCTCTCCCCCCTCGCACTCTCTCTCTCTCTCGAGTGTTGGCTGAACGAGCCATCACTCCGTTCGCTACTGCAGCATTCACTTCCGGCAGAACGACGAGCCTTGTGTAAGCCCCTGAAGAAAACAAGGAAATTGCGCCTCCGTCTCACACAGATTCATATATATATATATATATATATATATATATATGGACATATGCAGGTACGATAAGTGAAGTTTGCCACTGCTGCCAATGCTGACACTTGATCCACACCAATACTAGATGAAATGAGGAATGGCGAGCAACAAACAATTTCTTAATAAAAATTGTCTGAAGGGCGGCAAGTTTTCCAACGTGTGATAGCATATCTGATACCACTAGTAATATTTGGGTTACTTGTATGCTTGTTTTTTTTAATTACGACATGTCGAATGATTTGAGAAAATAAACCTTCAACAGAGATACAATACTCATCAAATGTCCAAAGGAGGCATGCGTCTTAAGCTATGCATTTAGATAAAGCTGCTTTTAAAAATGCGAATATACTAATATATATGAAATACCCGGAGTAAATAATGGTAATATGGTAATTCTAGTAAAGTCAGTGGTTTCGGGAAAACTGCAAGAAGTGTTGTGAAAGTTTAACCACCGTAGGGTTCGGTTGTAATAAGCAATACCGACACCCACAGTTTCCGCATGATTTAAATACAGAAACTTTTCACAAACCTTATTAATAGAAGTTATCTCAATAAATCCACAAACAAATAGGACAATAAACACAGTAAAAATGGTATTAGTGGAAATCCTGGAGGTTTTTTATCTATTGAGATATATGTTGAGATACGACAGATAAAGCCCCACTAGGTCCTTCTGTAATTAGCTACACGCTTGTGGAGAAGCATGATTTAAAGGAAGTCAATGATTGGGTACTACATTTAATGAGAAGCTACATATTTAAAAGTGTTATAAAGAGGTAAACGTGAAACCGATGACCCATCGACTGTGTACTATCATTTAAAATATCAATTATCTAAAAAAATGACGTGCGTTAGTTGTATACCTATATGCGTTCAAACAGTATACTAGATGGTGCACGAATAGGGAAGACGCGCCTGTGGGCGACGCGTCTTGAGTCAATTTTGGTCTCCCATAGCCGATTCTCGGCAACGCCAGCTGACATTTATCATCAACAAGAGTGACAGCAGCAAAAACATCTCGAGGCAATGGTGTACTGTTTATACAGCGACACTCAACTCTTTCTCATCCGGAGGGCATTCCGGAGCCAATAAGCCTTCAGGCTGTGATGCTTACCGACTAGTTCTTCATATGTATCATATATGTATGTATGTCTCTATGTATCGTCTGCGAGCTACAGATCGCGCAAGTCGCCCAGGTCGCCCAGATCACTGTCACCGGCGGCGTTGATCATTATAATAGTCATACAACGAGGATGCTGGTAGTGGTGGTGGTGGTGATGATGATGTTGAAGCTGATGACACTGGGTGTGAATGTCAACAACGATAACGCTGCAATAACAACAATAACGCTGGTTGGTCGAACGAGGTCTCGTGTGACGCTTATAATACACACCCTTCTCTGATCCACCTTTTCCAACTTTAGCCGTTTATTCTTCTTTGACCCTGGGCAAGTATGCTAGGCGTGCGACATGCAGTTGGCTCGTAAATCAACGTGTTTAACCTCTGCAGATGTTGCAGTTGCATACTTGTTGAAAAAATCTGAAAACCGCGTTCTTTTCTAAGTTAGCAAGCATTCCCTTATGAGGATTATACGATCGTCTTCCATAAACCTCTTGCAGGTTCGTTGGGCACTAGCAGCATTTTGATCCCATGTCGCTGATCTATGGTTATTAATAGAAAGAGAAACCGACGCGTTAGGACGGCGAGTCATTTATATCCCTTCTAGGCGTTTAACTCTTTAAAATTAAATTAACGCCAACTGACTTTCACGAAGCACAATTTTGCCAAAAAGTCTTGCTCGGAAGGTACATTTGAGCTGCGTCCCCAAACGTATGCCAAGGGCTGTCCGCCTGCAATAATCTGACTCGTCTTGCTCTTTATGGGAAGCCAATGTCAACTGCTTTTACGCACGTCAACCTCGGTTAGTTTCACTGTGCGGTGTTGGAGTTTTGACATTGGCCTACCAATTTGTTTACTATAACCCACTTTTCAACGCCCTGTAGATAACACAGGCACAACTTTAATTCTATTTAGTTCTTGTACTTTATATGTTTTTATCAATGAGTTAGACATTAACTGCAGACCCGGAACTCGGCAAACATAATTTGTATATATAAATATATATATATGCTCCCGTAGAGAGTTTTATGAAACTTACAGTACTCAGTGTATTTGTCAGTTCTCGCAGCAATACGCTAAATACCACTCGATTGACTGTCCGGCACTGCAACGAAGATCTTTGCACTTCTTCTCTCGGTGAAACAGCAGAATAACAAATGTTTAAAAATAACATAAACTATCTTGTACATACTATATTTAAGTTAAATAAATATAATTGATTGAACGTACATATATATATATATACTTATAGATACGCATAGATATATGACATATGCACTTATGTTCAATACAGTGTCCGGCAATGCTTCATGCCACAAGCAGTCCCACATCTAGCGTTCAGTGGTTTGTTGGTTTATCAGAAGAACTTTAAGTGTAATCATTTATAAACAAGTTTGATCATCTATTTTTTCAGACAGGTCATATAAATATACACTTTTGCGTAATCTCTTACATATATTACATAGTTGATTATCATCATTTCTTTCTCTCAATGCCAGCGTCATGGTGATCTTATTTACACTTCTTATAGAAATATCTTCTATAGTAAAAACGTCAGCCCTACTGTCTGCCAAGGCTTTACTGATGGACTTGCACAGTTCCGAGTAGTCTTAAGTTTAAATCTGCAACTTGCTGCAAAGTAAGCTACGGATTTGGGTTCGGTACCACCCAGCATGTTAAATATAAATAGGCAAAACTGGTCGGATTATTGACACCAGCGTGCTTTTAAAGTCTCGCCTCATGCGTTTATCTCGCTCAGCTTAGTGGAAAGCATTACTTGGTTGGAAGTTACCGTAACTGACTGGCCGAGTAGTTATAACAAGGATAATTAAGGCAATGTTTCGCAACATACAAATGATTTATTTTCACCAGATTTGGTAAAATGTACAATATTATGGTCAATTCTATTACAGCCTCGTATAATTATTAAAATGAAAATTCGCTCAGTGCCAGCCTTGTTAGCGAGGAGACTGCATTGCACTCACTGCCATGATAGCTCACACATATAGCATAACGATATTTACAAACATATATATTACAGGTTTCATTATTAGCGTTCTTCTGGCATATGAGGTGGTGAAAACCGTGCAGAAAACGGGTGGTTACGTGCCTATTTGTCCTGCCCGTGCCTTTTCATTCTGACCTAACCACTGCATCTGTCGTACAAAAATGTGGGTCAATCTCTGCCATCTTCTCTTCATATTGCCGTATGCGTGGGTGCCTAGTAGCCTAAACTGTTTTTGTTGGTGTATCGCACCCGGTTGTGGTGTATCGCACAGCAAACCCGAGACCTGTTTCAAAAAAGCTGGGTTCACCCAATCGGGTGCACGGAGGTTGAGCCGAGATTAGCTTAGTCCACCCAAGCTGGCTCCCGTATAATGCAATTGACGCTTTTTTCATAATGACAGCTGGGTGTCGGATTTGTATACGTGTTGGTAACTCGGTTACCAGGAGATAAAAAACATGGGGTTGGCATTCTCGCTCTGAGCAAAGCCTGACGTTCGTTCTATGCTCGGGCGCTCCGGTTTACCGTCGTCCAGGGTGATCTGATTGGACTGTACTACGTCCTTTATCAACGTCAACATTCGTATTGGAAGACCGACTTCGGTGAGCTTAAGCAGGACTCGCGTCTGAAGCCTGAATCAAACGCTGCCCGAAGATCCGCAAATACGCTGTATAAAAATTGTCCATTTCGTGCCAGGGTTTGCTTGATATCTGCGAAGAGTATTGTACATGTTAGTACAGGGTTAGTGTTGACCTCTGCGCACGGAAGCCGGTAGTGCCTTTTTGTGCGTTCGTCTGCGCCTCGCAACCCGTGGAGACACATAGGTGCGCGGCTTCAAGCCCCATCGTTGCACATTTGTATTTGTGGGGGTCCGTCTATGAAGCAATGCGAAAAGCAGTCCCGTGGACGTCAGAAATTGGCTGAGGGTCAGCCCGAAAACTTCACTCACCTTGGCCTTTGGAATAAATTCCATAACGCACTATCTTCACGCTGCGGGTAGTTGACTGTTATAAATGCACGGTGTTTCGTTTCTCAGGAGTTGGTGCAGTGCCGCCGCCACTTCGTGGACGGTGAAGTAGTTGGTGTTGGGTTCTCCATTGCAGATCCTCTTCTGACCAGAGAGACATGAGAGGGGGCAGTGTCCTTGGCACTGTGTCCCATCTTGGTCATTTTGCGGGCGTTGTGCGCATACGAATATACGTTTTATATAAACTATACGGCGGTGCACATATTGCATTGAGATTATATTGATACTCAGATCCTCTTTGCGGGCGATTTGGGTTCGTTTGCTTATTTGCAGTTAATGCTGAACTGAGGGACGATGACGATAGTTAGGCGCGACTCGCTGCTCTGTTGTTGAGAACGCCGTTACCGCTTTAAGAAATTAATCTTTTCTGAACTCTGCGCAGTCGTCGAAGCCATAGTGAAGGCTGAAGTTGGAAGGGGCCACACGGCAAAGTAGCACTTAGTCAGCCTCGTTTAGCACAGAGAAAATGTCAGCTTTTCCGGAGGCTTACGTAAGTACGGCTGCCTTCCTCGGCAACTGGTTCGTTATGTTCTTCTTAATTGGCTTAATCGAGTGATCTCTCACGATTAACGCGCACTTCGTATGCAAAGTTTTAGGGCTAATGCCTTAAATCTACGGCTCGACTCTTGCCAAAGCCGAGGCTTGCCTGCGATACTTGGCAGCTGGGTCCATACAAATGAAAAACACTACACATCCTCTAAATAATGATAATACGGTATTTCTTGTGAAAGTAGGCTTAAAGTAGACATGATGATGTAATGGCTCGCCGGTTTGAGTAAACATTTTCTTAGTCATGGCGAGGCGAAACGTGTATAATATAATGCAATAGAACAGAAAACGCCTTTAATAAGTAGTAACTTAGGGTGGGGGTTGCGATGCACACTCGTAGAAACGACACATCGCCTCGGGCACACGGACAAATGACAGGAACCTAAAAAATTTAGGTAAATATTTTTGTATATATTTTTATTTATACTAAAATATTGAATAGACGTCATCGGCGGCAAATGACATATAGGTAGTGAAGAAGAGATTCATATCGATGAAGCCGAGGAGGTGAATCGGTTCGACTAGTACAAAAAGGTGTTGCATGCAACTAATTTCTAAACTATAATGTGCATTTTAGGTAAGTTATACCAAATGTATTAAGAATAAATTAGAAGAAAGAGCAGGAACTGTGGCAACAAGGGCGAATTCGTTTTTTTTGTTGGGAGGTACTTTAAGTATGTGCCATATAACATAGTGCTAGGGTTTGTTGTCAGTGACTTTTTATTAGGTTCCCGTCGTAGTAGATTCAACCGTTGCACAGTTGTCATAGCCGTTGGCGTTTTTGAGCCTATCTGCTCGATGTATTGCAGCAGCCTTCGTCGCCTTCGGTGAGAATAGGCAGGCGTTGCTTGTTTATTTTTCCCTCGCCTCCACTTCTCGTCGTCGATGTGCACACTGCCATTCAATGGTTCGTTCGGCATCGAACCGGAATCCCATCTACGGAAGCGAGCGACGAAGTGACTGACCTATTGCGTGATGTCATGGTGTCAATTCTATGGCAGCAACGTGAGTGGTTGGCGGTGGGCTCTTCTACTTCTTCACACCTCTACTTGCATAGCTCCATTCAGCGCTGCAAGCGGCATCGCCGCCAATGCTATGCTGCGTTTGCTATGCTATCTGCGTTTGCATCGTCAGCGTACCTCACGTCGCTGTTGAAGATCAATTTTATCCGGGAGCGGACCCCCGGTTTGTCGAGTCTGTTTTGCACCATCAGACGGAATCCTCGGTTCTCAACTCAGCCATCCCATTCTATAGTCCCGTTTTGAGGCTACCGATGGGAAGCTCCATGCAAATTCCAGGTCAGAACTTCCGCTAACAACTATTGCTTGCCCTTCTGCTTATTGCCCTTGGATGCACGGTTGTCCTACAATCGTCCAAGCTGGCTCGTTTGTACTGCAGTTTCTTATCCTGCTTGCAACGGGGCCATTCATAATTTGTAGCAATTGAGATGACATAGTGAGAATGGGTGGCACAGCTTGTGTTGTTGCTGCAGATAGTCGCAGTAGTATATGTCTTTATTGTACCGGATTTATTCACTCACCCCGCAAGTAGACACGAGCAGCCCACTTATTGTGATGTCGCCAGGCGGCTCCATGCCATTGGCAATGAGAGACCATCAAAGCAAGAATGTTTCTTCTACTCTATTGAAGCTGGTCGAGGGTCATTACGGAGCACCCGCAGAGAGCACGAACTACAGGGTAAAGCCTCTTCTTCCCTTGTACGGCACGCTAAGTTGGTGCAGAAACTCCCCATATAGCTAACGAAGCATTCTCCTTATGGTTGCAGCTATACACTTGGAAGTTCTGTGGCCGCTTGTTATTGTTAGGCCTGTTGTTGTTGCTGTTGTGGCTGCTGCTGCTGCTGGTTCCCTTAGAGTATAGGAGTCTAACCGCGGGGCCAGGCAACACTAAGACCAATTGCACTGCAAGAGACCGCTGTGGGACGTGTGGGCTCTTGCATTGAATAACAGTCTTTTGTGGTAATCATGCCTTTATCGATACATATAGAATATCATGGCCGACCTATGAGCAAGCTAACGGTGGTTTAAATTCATCAGGTCTCGGACGCCAAACACCTTCTTTAGTACATGAAAGAAGGCACATGGCAACGCCGTTAAAATATATAGCAGTGATATCATATACGTAGACTGCGCCAATATATATATATATATATATATATATATTGGCGCAGTCTACGTATATGATATTACTGCTATATATTTTAACGGCGTTGCCATGTTCCTTCTTTTTTTTAAAGAAGGCACATGGCAACGCCGTTAAAATATATAGCAGTAATATCATATACGTAGACTGCGCCAATATATATATATATATATATATGTACTTAAAAGTGAAAAGCCTTTAATAACACAACCATTTTCAAGCCTTTTGCTGTAAGTACTTACCGCTTGCACTAACATTTAAGTTAAACCCCTTGATTATAACCTTCGATATTATTAAACATTTTGTATGTTTTGCTTGTTTGTGGATTGGCACGAAACACGGCAAATTATCTTCCCGTAATATGCTTCTGTCGGCCAAACTCGCCATTATCAGCAGAGGCCAGCCTACGTCTAAACAACCTTTTGGCAAACAGTGACTATAGGGTCAATTATATCAATAACAATATTATGCTATGTACCATCTTGCTCTTCATACTTAATTGTCAGTTTTTCTTATGATCCACCCCAGTAACTTTGCAAATAAAGCTGGAATTACTCTAATACGTTGCAGATTAGTAGAACGATTGTGTACATATATATAATGACTGTATTGTCCCACTGCTGTACATTGATTTTCAGTTTAAGTTCCTTTTAGGGAGTGGTAAATACCACTGTTTTAAAATGGTGTGTTGTCATTGCTTTGTGCCTCCAAGTTTTCTCTGAAAGATTATCCCTCGGCTAGGATTAATACTTAAAAAAATATTCCTCTGACTCAAATATTCATTCAAACATTCTCTGTAACTTCAGTGAAAACTGTTCTGCTATAATGTGTCAGAATGACATATATATATATATATATATATATATATATATATATACATATATATATATATTCTCTAAAGTGCAGGATTTTTTCGTCTTCTTATATTGTCTCAGTGGGAGCCCTGTGGGCCAACTCTAACACATTGTTATTCATCTTTTCTAAAAGGTAGAAACTAAGGTAGATAGTTATTGGTCAACACTTGACTTGAATGGGGCGCCGTATAACAAGACACCATATTTAAAGTGTGAAAAATAATGCATAATATATGATCTTGCATTCGGGACGGCAATGTATCGTAATTTGTGCAAAAGTATAGCCCTGCCCTTAGTTTACTTATCGTATGTCTAATATGAATATCCCTATTCTAAACAATTAGCCCTGCAGATCCTCCTTCCTTCGTAATTCCATTAAAACAATTACAGAGCATCCCATGGCTCCGACTGCACCAATTATTCACAGTAGACCTGGTCTGGCCCACTACATTGCCACCTAAAAAGGGATCTGCCGACTCGGCACACTTTCTCTTTACCAAAGGGTAGATTTAATGTATGTTGTTCCAGTGTAAGCGGATTTAACTAGCCTTCAGAACAAGGTTCTCTACGCCGAGGCTGAACAGAATTAAATTCGTCATAGCATGTTTGACCGTATAGTCACGTCAGCGCCGTATGTATGACACTCTACCAGAAACATAGTTTTGTCTTCCCCTTGCATGGAGTTGTGAATCTGCTCTGGCTGTTGCTAGTCTCAGCAATACGAGCAGTTCTCTGCATCGGGTTCTAATATGTCCGTTTGAATCACGGCCGGGACCTCCGCGGCCTGAACCTTCGCTACTTGACTGCTCGCTACATCACTTTTTTGAGAGACCGACAGCAGACATCCACACCATTTTCAGCGTTGACGGGTCGACTTCACCAGTGAACCTTTCTGCTCTTTTTGCTCTTGAGCAAAAACGGGTGCTAAAGCTCGTACAGGTAGATGCGTTCTCGCAGCAAGCTCCAGAACTTCACATATCTAAAATTCAGTGATATTAATATTATGAAACAATAAGATATGGCATTCCTGCCGCAATGACAGGCGTAGGTGAAGCCATTACGTGCGTTAGCACACGTAAGAACTACATCATCCCTTGCAGAAGAACTTTCCTTTTGTTATCAACAGCCGCTGCATAAATGCTGCAATTAAAATCACCTATTATCACCGGGTTTTTGGGTTTGGCGCTGAAGAACAACAGCAGCCATCAGGATCTGTAGGCACGAAAATAATGCCACAATCGGACAAATATGGTGAGATGGAGAGCCAGAATTGTTTGCCTTGGCTAAACAGTAAAACGATATGCAACGACATACAAAATTATGAGCAGACTGATTCGAGGTACCTTTTATGGAACGTCGATGGACCAGAATCAATCACACGCCTATATGGGGAAAATTATTTCAATGAGTTCTATTAATAAAATTGTATTGTCACGCCACAAGATCTATCATGGTCAAGCAATCAAAACGGAAGGACGCAATAGGCCAAAGTCGGATGTCGTTATAGCTGTGCCGACGAACGTATAGTCACAGGTATTAGTAGCTACAAGTAGACAAATCATAGTGGAGACGAAAGACTACTATTGCATATGCATATACAGCCCACCTGAAAGAGCGGTGCAAGATATTTTACATGATGCGAATGTTTGCTTTTATGCCTACACAGAACGAAATATATTGTGATTGCTAGAGATTTTTAAGTGTGACCTCTCAAAACAAAATGAATGAAGCGCATTATTTATAGAAGGAGTTGAAAGCCTAGGACTACATATCGAAAATAATATGCAAGAAACTACGTATACGGCATGGAACGGCACAAGTGTCGTTGACATAGTCATGACGTCAGCACGTGCGCCAGGCATCTGTATCAACAACCTGAAAATCACCTCTTCAGCCGAGAGAAAGAACAGTCAACTAACATTGGATCTGAAAGTCAATGTAGTCACAACCAGCAAATGCAATCCACATCTGTCGCGACGGATCAACGTGCATCAACCGGAGCAAGCCCTTCATCTCCTCCCACCTCTTGAACGTCGAGAAGACCTTGACACTAACGAGCGCTGTTTTCGGTGGGCCGTACAGACGTCAACAACGGCAGCCCGCTGTCGAACCACTAGGTTTAAACACAAGGCCTGGTTTGACCAAGAATGCCGCACTACCAAATTAATGATATGCCAATACAAGGAAAGCAGCGGCAAGAACTTAGCCCAACTTGCTATTTTAAAGCGCTAGTATAAAGATCTGCTTAAGACAAAGCGCGCCCAATACGAAACCGGTATGCGACTCCGCAAAATTCGGGAAAGCCTCTACCGACCTTGGATTATTTTTCCACAATGCCCCAAAGAACCAAACTTACTAACTAACGACGACGAGTGGCTAGAATATTTCACGAGAATTTTCACCCGCGACTGCGTCCTGCCGGAAAAAGAAGAACATGAAAGCAACGGACCGTGGAGTGATTTCCCAGAGGAAGAGGTCTTTCAGAGTATCATGACATGAAAAGATGGAAAGTCTGCCGGACCTGACCAGATTGTCTACAAACATGTCAAAGCTGCCAATTCAGTGACCGTCCCTGCTCTCACAGTGATGTACAACACCTGTCTTAGACAAGGTGCAATCCTAAACCAGTGGAGGAAATGTCTTCTGCAACCAATTTTTAAGGAAAAGGGAGATAATTTAAAGCCAGAAAACTACCGCGACATAGCATTAACCAGCGTAAGGTACAAAGTTTTTACATCGCTTCTTGCCAAAAGGCTCTTTCTAGAATGTTTCAAAGACTTACCGGCAGAGCAAAATGGAGTTCCTCCAGGGAGTTCGGCTGAAAAAGCTTTTACAGATGTAATAGACCATCTGTCAGTGCTCTTTCAGCTATGATGTGATTCACGCAGCATTTATTAATTTTAAAACAGCTTTTAATGCAGTCCTGAGATATCGGCTTTTACTCACTCTTCGTGAAGATTTTTTTATTACGGGTCGAATGTTTAACTTTATCTGAGATATTTTAGCCGGCCAACGTATCACAATTTTAAATGGAGCTCACGTAATTGCCAAGGTTATCTCTCAAACAATTGTTGCTGGAAAGGGCATGCAACCTGGCTCCGGATACACTTCGTCGTAAAAGAATGCGCTCAAGTCACGTTGGCTTAAAAAGTTATCCGGAGCGCCACTGCAAACTGTCTTTAGCTCCTCATACAGACTAACAGTGCGATGACTTTGCTCTCGGATCAAGCGGAAGGCGCCAGATTAAGAGGAGACTCGAGGGCGTTCACAGTCAACTCGTTCAATGGACGCAGGGAGTCCAACCGCCCTGTTAGATCCGCTTCGTGGAGAAGGTGGGTGACCGTGGTAGCTGAAAACGAAGAGCGGAGTAGAAGAACGCGCGGTGAGCACCGAGCGAAAGCACCAAGCTATGCAAGCTATGAGATCATCTGGGAGGACCAGGCAAGAAGCGTTGCGGTACGCTTGGTTGATGTGATGTGTCGGGCTGGGGGCAATGTGTCGCAACCGCCTTTAAGAGACGACCTCGTCTTACAGAATTAAAAGCGTTTTTGAAATACAGCTTCACGAGGACCCGAGGTTGAAGTTGTGTTTCATTCTTGATTTCATTCTACTAAGAATGTAAGTGAAAAAAACAATTAACTATAAAACTAAGTTACTTTAATGGTGTATCCACGAGACCGCCGGTAACGACTGCCATGCGACGTGGCCTTGATCATTGAATTGCTGTAGATCCACTCCTCTTTTTGCTAGAGTTTTGATTCTAACTTGGGGTTTTACCTGGAAGTGAAAACATTACTATAAAAAAATAAACCCCTTCAGGGAAAACCTACTGGCAACTTCATTAACCAAAGTCTGATTTTAGCGACGTACTGCCAACATATTTAGCAATGTGCGACTTAGCATTGTCAGGCACAAAGATGTCGTCACAAATAGCCCTTGTATGAGGCACGACGTGGGGTGTTTAAGTGTCATCAACGTACTGCAGTTAAACCTCTCCATGAGAAATGTTGGCTTAAAGAATCTCCGTTGGTTCGGTTGGTTTTTAAATATGACGCTACTAATGTGATAATACAATTATCCTCCCATTTTATTATCTCAAAATCTATGTTGAGGCAAAAAACGACAGCAACATAGCTATACTACAGAAAGCGATTGACACCGTATCCCTATGGGCAGAGGACAACCGCATGCAAATATCTTCTTCCAAATCTGCTGTTCTCAAGACATTGCCAGATACTACTCAGTATATGCTAAACAGCCAACCCATTCCGGAAGTCTCACGCTACAAGGACCTCGGGGTAATCTTCGACCGCCAAATGAAGTTTAGACCTCACATGGCTGAGGTTGTCAAGGCCGCGTCTCGAATATGTAATCTCATAATGCGGTCTTTCATTATACAGGACCATAATGTGTACCTAAAGCTGTATCAAACCTTAGTGGTACCAAAGTGGACTTATTGCTATCACGTATGGATGCCATTCTATAAACGAGATGTTGACCTTTTGCAGAGCGTGCAGGATAAGTTTGTGAAACGAGTTGCTCGCCGGTGTTGTCTACCACGCGAGCACACCACATTGCCTAGTGTTAGTGAATACCAATCCCATGCCGATTACCGCATGCTTAAACAACTAGCGCGTCAGGCACTTATTACTAGGTATTTTGTTCTAAGACCAAATAATCTCCGGAGCGGCGTTTCCATCCACCCCCACGAGATTGCTCGGGTGGACGTTGTGAACAACACATTTGCCTGGAGGATTGCACGTCGTTCACAGATTCAAAACGACTTTGCTTCTATTGTAATACCCCTTTTTCAATAAAGGTGATATGATATGATATCCTCTAGTCGATATAACTATTTTTGTCAGTTTTTCTCATGATTGAGTTGATTTGCTCGTCCAGAAATATATATATATATATATATATATATATATATATATATACAGTCCGCGCAAAAAACAACCACTCAAAAAAATGCCACATCACACGCAGTTATTATAACCAATCGTGTAAATTCTTTAGTAAGACTATAGTGATGCATGCCTATAGAGTAACAGCGGAGACTTTCATCGACATTTGGGGTCTCGGATTACGTTGAAACACGAGATATCTACATTTAGCACAGCTACACCGCGAAAAAAATATACAGCCACTAGCAAGATGCATGTCTTAGCGAGTGAATTTACCGTAATATTGTTTAACGTACAGGCCAAGTTTGTGAGCATAACTAATGTACATTAATCAGCAACAGGATTATTTCATGCAGTCTGATACAGCGAGATTTCGGCGAATAAGGTTGCGAACGTTCTAATGCGATATTCATGTAAGTTTGTTGGAGAAAAGAATTCCTTGCTGTCCGTGCTGCGCACTTCGAAGAAAACCACCAAGGTCAACAAAGTTATCCACAAACAACAGACAGCAGTTGCAGCGACAAAGAACGACTTCAAAAAACTGCCGAACAATCAGGTTTATAGTGGCGAACAAAGTCGTCAGGAGCAACGACGATAAGCTAATAACGTTGCTGATCGTAGGACGCTCTATGGATGATATAGAACAACCTGCAAGAAAATGCTGGTGAAGAATAAGCGTCTGTATGGTGTGGAGGAGGAGTTTCGTGTGCTTGAGATAGCAGAGAGCAGAGCGCGAACGTCATGTCCAAATTGTTCGCCGGCTGAACAAAGGCACGACAGTATAACAAAAGAGTCGTTGCGGCAGCACTTTACTGCCCTTCTGCTTAACGCAAACGCCCCCGCGCCTAGCCCAGTTATTAAGCACTGCCCACTCTGGAAAAACACTGCATGAATCGCCGTTTACGGCATAAGAAGTGATGCAGATCTTGCGCGGGTTACCCAAGAAGAAAAGTAGTGGTCCTAATGGAATCTATTACTAATATGGGACCATTGGAACATAAAGTCGTCTGATGTTTTAGCAGAGAAGCTGCGTAAGACCCGGAGGTCACTTGTGGGCCGTCTTTATCGATAGTGTGAAGGCCTTTGACAAAGCTCCCCGTCGCTTACCAGTCGGTTCATTTCGACATGCTGGGGTGGGTGGTTCTTTTCTACGAGTGGTCTCTAGCTAGATAATAATAGGCTTGTAATGTGACAGAAAACTACCTTGTGGGACCACAAGGTATATCAACGATATATTTGCAACAAACATTGAATAGACATGTGTGACGTATCACGGCGTGCTGTCGCAATTGACAGCATTCGAAGCTAAATCGCATCTCCTGGTTGGACACAGTACGCGGCCGCCGTCGGAACCTCTACTTCAACGGATATCAAGTCAAAGTCACTAAACTTTCGTTGTATATTCCCGAGAAATGTGGCTACCTCTAAGAGAGTTTTCGGTTGCTGAGTATGCCAGTAATGTTTCAGTCAGTCGACGGGGCGTCTGCAAGACGCGATCTAGCGCGCAGCATCCATTGGATGAACGCAGAGCTGCGTAAATTTAAGCATTATGTTGTTCATGCTTATATTCTGTCCTGATTACAAGACGTTGTGCTGTAGCTATATCAATGGCTCAGCAGGGCGTGCAAACAGATTATCAGAACAGCCAAAAGGAGCTCTGCTTTGTATGAAAATAACATTCTCATTTTAATAGCCATGAGGCAACCGTATAAATGGATTCAAGGCGAATCCCGGACCGTCGCTTGCCCTATCTCATCAGAGGAGTTAAGAGCGTATGTCGGTAGATGTACGCAACCGATAATACCACCTCAAAGAATGTTTCTAAACCTTTATCTCGGTGGGATTAAGTGACTATGCAGAATAAAAAAATAACACCTGCACCTAGTCATGCTGCTGGTTCTCGCCCTGTACAACAAGCTACAAGAATATGCATCCGAAAAGGAATGGCAACCCGCTCTTTCCGTCACCTTGGCGTGGTTGCAAACAAGAATGTGCTATACAAGCTCTTAGCTAGTATACGAATCAAACGACTGAAGATGTTTCTCGACGACGTGAATGGCTTAACGGAAGAGCACCATGGATTTAGAAGAGAAAAAAAGCTGTGTCAAAGGCAGATTTGGGAACTTTAAATCAGTCTTTGACACAGCGTCGCGAAAACTGATTGTAGACAAGCTGGCGTGCCTCAGAGTACTGTTCACATTTCTTTAGCTAATTGCCTCAATGCTTCAACAGGGCACAGTTATATTCGATGACCGTGTGTCTGCTGCACGAACCTTTTGTCTAAACAATAGAGGTGGCTCAGGGGGACAATCTCAGTCCCTTACTATTCTCTGTTTTGGTTTCGGAATTGTCATCAATAATCACTCACTAAACGACACAAGTTCGTCAAAATGCTGCCATATGGTGACGATTTGGTTCTGTTCTACATAAGCCGTTTTCACACTAGGCAGTCGCTTGAAACTCTGCTCTTGCAAAAGTATTTGAATGCTGGTAATATATGCGGACGAAAGCTACTCAATGGGTGCGGGAGGCTGGTGTGACGAACACTATATGAATCATGTTCTTCATAACGCAACACCCGCTCCACCCTCTATTGGCTCGGGTGTCAAAGCGGCGGTGCAACATAGACGTTAAAAGAGCGGACATTCTAGAAGCCATCAACACGTGCAACAATAGAACAGTCAATAACAGCTAATACGTGCAATAGACCATTCAGGAACCGCTAAGACGTGTAATAGAACATTCTAGAATCTTCATCAAGGCGGCCACCTAAGAAAAATACTTTCTGGGCAGACTCTAAGCCAAGATTTAACGTCCATGGGACTGCTTTACAGACGGACCCCATAAATACAATGTGCAACGGTGGGGCTCAAACTCGCGCACCTATGTGTCTCCTTCCGCCGCGAGGCGCAGATGGATGCACGACGCCGCTGGGCTCGACAAGGCGGCCATCTACCGTCAGCCGGCCAAGCCTCCATGCTAAGTAATTCAGATCGAGAATCTCGTATAATTAATGTAATACATAATAAGGATAAGAGTAAACACTATTGTTTACGGATGTTAAAAATGACGGATACGTAAACGACACAGGACTATGTAATGGTTATGATAAAATGTATTAATGAATTAATACATAAATGAGAGAACCCGGGGCGGCGCCGGGAGCGCGCGTCCTCATGCATCTTCAAATCGGTACGAATGTAACGAGCCGGCACAGTGACGGCTTTAAGAAGAGCTCGAAGAGAGGCTCGAGGAAAAAGAGGTGACAGGTTTCCCGAATTATCATTCAGTTTATTCACCATTCATTGATAGTTACAAGTAATTTGCATGTCTTATAATTCACTGTTTCAACTTAGTCGGTAATTCACACGTTCCTGCAGTGATTGTGCGTCGATTGACGCGCATCGTGTCAAGTAGTAGCGGTTAATGTTACATTCTCCACAAAATTTGCACACACATTCGTCAATTTCATAACACGCTTCTTTCAGACAAATATAATGGTGATAACCATGTCAGATTATCCTACACAACAGGGTCCGATTTGTTTGTAGAGCCTTTTTCCACTTATCTATGGAGAACGCTGGTCCCTCTGTATAGTTCTGCATTACAAAATTAATATTTCTTTCTTCTCTAAACACTAGGTATCGGTCCAAGGCATCTGCACGTAATGGCATTCTGTCAGATATGAGGTCCTCCGTAAAGGTTCTCTCTCGACATAGTGCTAACGCTAAAGTCGCCGATGCGTTCCTAGGTAGTCCAAGTGCACGTTTTATAAAGCAGTTTTTAACTCGGTCGATGTTTTTAAGGTCTGTCAGCTTAAGGTGAGGCGCAATCACTTGTAAGCTATATCGAACTATTGGTGCAATTTTTATTTTAAAAAGATTGGCGGCAATTTTTAGGTCAGTGTCACGAAGTTCTCCAAGAAGCATTATAGCTGCCGTTGCTTTGGCTTGTTTTTCTTCTTTCAAACGAGTTTCTTGAAGTTAGCGTCACTCCCAAGTATGGGAAGTAACTTACTAGCTCTACAGCGGCGCCGTTTATCATTATACGGCAATCTGCGGTGGCATATGCTCCTCCGCGACTAAAACGTAGGACTTTTGTCTTGTTTATATTTATTGTCAGTCTATTTTCATTGCACCACTTTGCCGAATCGTTAAGATAAAACTGTAAGTGTCCTCGGGATTTTGCGAAAACGACCAGGCATCAGCATAGAAAGCATGCGGTGCTTTTACTTTTCGTAGAACTTCCGTCAGACCTGCCACGTATAGGATGAATAGAAACGGACTTATAGAGTCTCCCTGGGCGACGCCGGTTTTCTGTATGATTGGGTCTCCGACGTAATGGTGGCAGTTTTTCATAAAGATGTGGTTATAAACTAACATGTCATGCAAGAGATTATACATCGGACCCGCAATTGCGTATCTGCTGTGAATGACTTGCAAAAGGCGATCCCTGGATACGGAGTCAAAGGCGGTTTTAAAGTCAACAAATGCTGCGTTTCCCCTTAAGCCTTCCGTTCTTCTACATGGTCCAGTACAAACTTCAAAGCGTCTGCAGTCGAGTATTTTCGAAGAAATCCGTGTTGTTCAGTTGGAAGTTCATCGATTGTGCGCTCGTAGAGCCTCGAGGCGATGAGCGAAGTGAACACTTTATACATCACGCTGGTTAGCTTCCCCAAATGACCGGCAGTTTCGCGCGTTTACGCCAATTTCCCGAGGTTACTAAGCTCATCGACGAAATCGTGTCGTCCCTTTTGTGAGCGAAACCTCAGTACGTCTCACCATGTAGCCCTCATTCTCACAGTTGAGCACGATGCGCGACAGCTGGCTAGCAATGATGGGCATCATCTTCAGGAAAACCCTGTCGAGTATGTAAAATACTTTGCCTACCTCGGTGTCGAACTAACAACCACTGGGTTGAGGTTTACGAGAAACGTCAACTAAATGATCCGTAAAGCATTTCACAGTTATGGCCTTTCACAGTATTCAAAACCAGATCGGCTGTCGTTGCAGGCAGCTTTATAACTTTTTGATATAAATTAGGTCCCACAGCTGGGTTTGGGATACAAATGATATGGCCGCACCTAAGCCTAGCAAACCTTGCTCGATAGACTACATTCCTTCAATGCACCCTGGGGGTCCACAGAACAAGCCGCAACTGACTTGTCTACCTGGCAGCAGGAACACCTCTCCTAACGGAGACGTTGCAGCGAAGCTTCAACCTACCTCGCACCGAGGCGTTTATTCAGCACACTTTAAATTGGAAAGCGAAACTGGCCGATGTTGATCCAGCCTTCTATATGACGCCTGCCCCCAAACGCCTGACCCTGAACACGTGGAAGAATGCCAATAGGAAAAATCGTCATCTTAATCTTCAATTCGCTGTGCATGGGTTTCATCATAAAATCGACCTAAACTTTTCGGGCTGACCCTCAGCTGAGATTTAACGTCCACGGGACTGCTTTTCACATTGCTTCATAGATGGACCCTTATAAATACGAATGTGCAACGGTGGGGCTCAAGCCCGCGCACCTACGTGTCTCCTCTGGTCGCAAGTCCAAGGCGCATATACCATGCCACCGGGCTTGACTTGTGTTCGACCTAGCCATCATAAAGCTGACGAGTCATATACTTGTCAACGTTGCGGTCATTGGTGCACAACACATAATTTACTTGAATGGTCCAATCCGGTGTCTCTAAACCGTCTAATATAACAAAATATAATACCTGCTATTTGGTCAAGAAACTACGTATATATCGCTCAGATAAGGACGAGTGCTTTTTGCGTCATTTCACCGGCAGTAACATCCCACGACACTGCATAGTATTATAGCCGTGTCTTAACAATTGTTGCTATCACGATTACGTTTGGCGCCGTAGAACAAAAATTGCATGTAGGCAGTTGCGTGGACGATTGAAACAATGCAGTTAAACTTACATCTTGCCCCATCAATCACTTATCTTCTGTATTATTGACTTTTAAATGTTTGACTGATGGTAGCAATTTTTTCGGGTTGTGTAAATGCATCAGGCTCTGTATGAAATAGTCACCGGTTACATTAACAGGTCACGTACGTTAACTTTCAAGATTCAGATATTCAGCCTCATGCAATAAATAAGAAGGTAAACAGAGAGTTTGTGTTTCTCATCATCAACCTGTTCGCGACCATTGTGAGAACGATCGTCTCAAACATTTGTTTAGTTTTCTCGTGTTATCATCGTTGTCGCAATGGTTGCGGCCGCCAGAGAGATGAAATGCGAGTGAGCAAGAGGAAACGGCAGTGGCCGCGATAGAGGGAGCAAAATATACAAAGACTCGCCCACTTAATAAATTAGAGTATTATTCCCCACACAAACACTCTCTTCAAAGCTCTGTCGCCGCGGTTGCAAGACCCGCTTCCCATGGGGGACCCCAAGAAAGAGGGAACGCAAGATATCTTCTTATTCGTTTTCTTCTTATTTTTCAGTTGTTAGAAAGCGAAGAGGGACGGGCTGGCCTGGGCGTGAGAGACTTTAGTGCTTCAGTCGGGAAGTGTCGGCAAGCAGTCCTGAACTGAGAAGAACGGAGAGTTTGAGTTGTCGCTAGGAAGAACAGTCGTAGCCAGAGCCCAACCTGTGGCAGCTTCACGAACGACCGACGACGACGACGAAACCAACCGCTCACTACACTTACTACGACTGCTACTTGTGCCACTACGGATTCTGTCGGCTCCGCTGCGGCGGCTGGCTCCGTTGTCAGCGCGGCTTGCGGTAAAAGGTATTGTGAGCACTGCGAAGAATGGATGGCCGAAGGACGTAGAAAGAGAGGACATAGAAGTGGGTAGTAGAAAGGGGGTGGCGTTTTGAAGGCTTCAAAGGAAGCTGCTCCCCTGCGTTCGTTGTACTCTCAGCCATCTTTAGTTGGTGCGCTCTTAGTTCCGGCCGCTCCCCTAAAGCGTAGCGCTGCTGCTGCAATGGACGATGAGTTTCGCGACGCTCTCAAAAACCGTCGAACACAACAATAGCTTCTCTGTTGCCCCTTCAGGTCTGCTGCTGTTGCCCCACCTCAATTCGCCCTCTTAGAACTGCTAAGCAAGTCTAAATTGCTTTTAGACACGGATATACCTGTGCGGCGGCAGACGTGCTTTGACCATAGGCCTGATAGTGAATATATGATACACGTTGCCTCGAATCTGTATGGCAGATGTATCGGAAACTAAATGTTGTCCACATGTAAGGCTGCTGTGTGGCAATCCAGTAAATTACATAGATAGCCTGTTAAATGTTTGCTAGCGACACTAGTAGTTGTGATCGCGAAATTGTCCTCAGATGATTTAATGATTAAAGATATTAGAAATCGGAAATGCGAATAATCTAACGTGTGGCATATTTCTAGTTCTTTATGTCTGTTCTTTCCTTTTAGATAACAGATTCAAATTATGTTCTCGCTATACTAAACCAAGATTTTAACTCAATTCATTTTACTCAACTGGATAGAGTTAATAAGTTCTATGAATAAAGAACCTATTTCATAGTCGGTGCATCTGTGCCGCAAGCTTCGTTAAAGTCGTTCAACCAAAATAATTTTGCTGGATGAGAGCATCAGTGATTTAGTGCCACGGCCCGTATTTCTGCAATGCGTTTAGCACAGGCACTGTGTTAACTGTGTTATCTTAAATATAAATACAAACTTAGGCTGCAGTGCGGTTTGTATGTTGATCCGTAGAGGAAAAACAGCTGTTCACTCGCAGTTAAGATGGTCATCTGCTTGAACAGACTTTCGAAGTTTATACTAACGACGTCAATAACATTTAAGGGGTTCTTTAGGGAGGGCAACTCACGTTGCGGTTGATGGACAGAGGCATGGGATTGAATAGTGACACAAACTCTGATTCGACGCACTTTTTTGCCAATTTAAGTACATCATAAACAGTGCTTAAAGCGACATGAGCCCACGGAGCCTCAAAAGCTGTCACAAAGTACTTCGGCGAATAAATTAGACAAGAGAATATATTTTGAAGGAAATAGCGCATAAAATATTTTAAACTGCGTCTGCTAAGGGGAGCCAGACTTCGTCCGTCAATTGATAAATGACAAAAAAAATGACTGTCACACTTTCCACTTTACCTGGGGCTGAAACATCCCGTCATCAGTTTTTACTACTACCTTTAGATTCGAAACGAGGCAGGGCATTGCCGTGACAAGACCCGATCATACACAAGCAGCTCATGAGGAAACACTAGAGTCCCTCTTTCGGCATTCTTATCGGAAACGCTTTTTACAACAGGTAAAGAGTACCCGACGAATAACCGACCAGCCGTATCCTCTATCTCAATACCTATCAGACAGCTACTTATCTTACATAGTCACCTTGATACTTTATTATTTAAAACATGTGTATCTTAATATTATGACATAAATACATACCATACAGATGCGACAAATAATTTATTATGATATACCTAATTACCATACAAGTGCGATAAATAACTTATGAGTGTAGGAAGAGCCTCTTGGAAAATAAAGAGAGGTGTCACAAGCATAAAAAGCTATTGCAAAAATGAAACAAACAATCTAATACATTTCATTGATTTCTAGGTTTCTGTATGGAGAGAATGTACTACTGTATGGAACAACTTCAACCGCCAAGTGATAACCCGATAGCCCGTGCATGAATAGAAATACCATTTCGTATCGTTTCAGCAAGCGGCTAGCACGAACCTGAAGCATCCTTTATAGTGTGTGCTCTTTATGGGGCCTTCTGCCTTCTGTTCCATGTGGCAGTTTGTTCGCAATCGCCGTTCCTCAATGGCTTAGTCAGATGACCCCGATCATGTATTGGGTAAGACAAAAAGTTCGTCGGCTTTCTGGGACCACATTTTTGAAATTCCCGCGCTCTGCAGCAAGGCCGCCTAAGAGTGCGGCTGGGTGTTTACATTCAGGAACAGACCCGTGGCGGCGCGACGGTATACCGGTTCCAACTTTACCGTTTCGTTTGCGGAATTGGCAGCTGTTTGCAATGGAGGACAAAAATACGCATTTTCGACACATTATGTTGTTCTCCTACCGTGAAGGCATAAGTGCAGCGCAAACAACCCGGAGGATATGTGCAGTCTACGGCGAAAGCGCAGTACACAAATCCACAGTCGAAAAGCGATTCGCCCGTTTCAAAGCTGGAAGCTTCAATCTCGAAGATGAACCGAGGTCAGGACGACCCAATGTTGTGGAGACCGACGAAGTCATAAGCCTGGTTACTTCGAACCCAGGTTTGACCATAAAAGAAATTGAAGATGTAACGGGAGTCTCCCACGGAACCGTTTGGAATCGCCTCCATGATGCAGGTTTCTCGTGCAAGCGGAATATCTGGCTACCACACGACCTCAATATAGGCAGCTTGAAGGGCGAGTCGATACCTGTCACGCACTCCTCCGGAAGAACTCGAATGAGCCATTTCTGAGGAGATTGATAACCGGCGATGAAAAATGGATACTCTACAGAAACGTAACACAGAAAAGAAGTTGGGTCCCCAGAGGTTCTCAGGCCGCAGCTATCCCTAAACCCGAAATTCATCAGAAGAAGGTTATGCTGTGCTGCTGGTGGGACTGTAAGGGCGTCGTGTATTTTGAGCTGCTTCCAATGGGTCAGACGATCAACTCCGTCGTCTACTGCAGACAACTCGAAGATTTGAAGGCTGCAGTAGCAACGAAGCGCCCGGAATTGTCAAACGGGTGGGGCGTCAGTTTTCAACATGATAAGGCAACACCACACAAAAGTTTGGCCACCCGGCAAAAATTGGCAAGAGTTTGACTGGGATGTGCTGCCGCATCCAGCTTATAGTCCCGACCTCGCACCATCTGATTATCACTTGTTCAGGTCTCTCCAGAACTCCCTTGATGGCACAACATTTGAATCTTTGGAGGCTATAAAAAATCACCTCACTCAGTATTTCAACGAGAAAGACAAGACGTTCTGGGAAAAAGGAATCATGGATCTACCGAGGCGATGGGCGAAGGTTATCGAACAAAACGTTCAATATATCATTGAATAAAAATACTGTTGTCTGCATAAATAAGGCTCTTTCAAATCGGGTAAAAAGCCGACGAACTTTTTGACTTACCTAATAATTCCCATTGTTTTTTGTTTCTTCTTAAATTTAAATTAATAAATTCATTTTAATGGTGACAAAATAAATGTGGATATTTATCTAACGGGAAAACGTTGGGATATAGTTTGCCGCCTTTTTGAATTGTGGGCATTGTAAAAGCAAATCATAATTATGGTTCCATTTAACCTAAAATCGCTTAATAATAAGCGCAGTCAGTACCTCTGAACTCTAATGGGAACTTTTTTGGAGCTCATATGCATTTAGCTACGATTTTCGTTTTTTTTCAGATAACTGATATTGGGAACTCGAACGCTATAAATAGATTACCTTGAGTAAACTCATTAGATTTGTTGGCAGTATTATATGGCAGTTTTTTAAAAGCTGGTTACAGATCGGCCCTTTGGTAACCTGCAAGTTAAAATGTTGGCGCTAACATGACTATGAGTGTAGCAAACCTTACATATTGAGAGCACTAGCTAATGACAACATTTCAAACGAGCTTTTTCTTCTGACTAGCTAGCTTACGTTATGTTCGGTCTCATATTTAATATGAGATATTTTGCTTAGGTAAACGTCGTTTACTGTAGCCGTCCTTCGTGCACTCGCTAAATAGTGCAAACGAAGTGTTGTTGAGGTGCGTTCAAAGGCAATTCGTTAGGATTTGGGGATTATTGGCATCCGTGCGTCGAAGGATCAACGAGATTGACTATGGCAGGCTTTGGCTTCGGTCGAGGGAACGCACGCCATCAAATAAAGATGTCAATGTGCGTAACTGCATCAGTCTAAATAGGGGTTCGTTGGGAATGCTATTTAACCAAAGATTTCACACAACATGTTTTGTTATTTCTAAATTGCATACCGCTCAGAGGTATTGACATCAGCGGTTCCAATATAATGTTGCTGCATTACATTTTTTCAACGATGGGCGTTTGTTACCAGCATCCTTCGTTCTAATAGTATTACTGAAAGAAGCACATGGCCTGTAAGTACGTAAATAACCTGCGTATCATTTAAGCAGTTGTCGAAGGAATGCAATGAATCATATATATATATATATATATATATATATATATACAAATATATATATATATAAGCTGCGGAGTAATTGTGTCTTGTCTCTACGATGTTCGAAATAAAAAGCCAAGTCAATACTGCTTGGGAACGCGATGTTTCCCGTCGCGTTTCATCGTCGCTGTTTTGTGAAACCGTAGTCGTCGTAGGTGTCGGCACGCGACTTCGAAGATCTGATGGGCCGGCGGTAGTCACATCTACCACACTTGCATTGCATGCCTCCTCGCATGTAAGCGGCACCAGCAACTGGGGCGGGGGGTCGGCGGGGGTTGGGGTAGGCGTAGCTTCTCTCTGTTTCCGTCTCGCCTATGCTGCCACTCTGGTCGTGTTTCGTGTGCATTTTCTGCCCTGCGTGAAATTTGTTCGTCTTTGAAAGGGCCTTCTCTCGCTATCGTTCATTTTGGTTGGATTTGCTCGCTCGAGCCTTTGCGAGCCTACTGCTGCTGCTGCCGCCGCTGTTGCAATGCTGGCAGCACCCTTCTTTCTTTCTTCTCTTTCCTTCCTTCCTTCCTGCCTGCCTGTCTGCGTGGCTGCTTTCCTTCCTTCCTTTCGTCGTTTCGTTCTTGCTTGCTTCGTACGGGTCGTAGTAGTAGTGGTCGCTACTGGTTTCCCGAATGGTCGTCGATTTCGACCTGTCTGTCTGTCCGCTGCTGCTGTTGTGTGTGGGTGAGAGAGTGGTTGGTTGGTTGGTTGGTTGATGTACCGTATCGCTCCGAGTCACTCTCGTCGATTTGTGTCGCTCTCTCGCTGTCCTTAGGCCGATATCGCGGCCTAAGGCAGAGACAGAAGGCTCAATTACGACACCTCATAATCCGATCCCAAGTAGATAGAGACAGACGTGCAGCTAATTCGAAAGGTGGGAGTTCCCAATGATGATGCTTGGAAACTGCGACAACACGCGAGTAGCCAGCCAGCCAGCTCGCCTGCCCGTGGCCCGATTAGGTCATCATCACTTGGCGCTTTATTCGTAACATGGCGGAGGGAACGAAGAAAGAAAGTGGTAGAAGCTAAACTGGATAGCATAGCAAGAGAGAGAGAGAGAGAAAGCAAGATCGGTCGCCCGTTCGTCTGTCGACGAGTGATGACAACAATCGAGCGCCCTCTCCTCGTCGCCATCCGACTGACTACACTCACTCTCCGGCCTCCTTCTACACACCAATACGAGGACGACTACCACGTTCCTACTATCTATCTATCTATCTATCTATGTATCTCTCTCTCTCTCCCACGTGACTCTCCCTTCTGCTGTCTCGTTCGCTCGTGTCCCTTCCCTGCTTTCGAGCTTAATCTCCGACATGCTCGAAAATCGGCTTGAGGACAAACTATTAAATGGCAGTAGAGAACGTAGCCAGCCCTACCGTATACGAAACTCAGCCGCGGCATAACTTTGCGCGTGTGTGTGTTTGTCTGTCTGTCTGGATCCAAGACGTGACTTGACCTTCGGAGGAGGAGGAGTGTAGTAGTAGTAGTAGTCGGATTGAATGACCATTTGCCACTCTTTCACTCACTGCACCGCACCGTACCGCCCCACTACTCGACTCGAACGAGAAACGAGGGACAAACAAGAAACGCGCGTTCCCATGCTGCCCTCGCTTTACCTCTTTAGCTTTCTTCATCCACTCCTCCTACTCCTCCATTTACCCCTCCCAGAATTTCAGCGGTGGGAATGCGGATGTGCAGCGCGCTCGGACAAGCATATTAATCTATTAATTTGCACATGTTTGCAACTTTTTAGATTAAAACAACAAATAAAAGCAGCCCAATATTTGTTATATTTTCAAACCTTTTTCGAACTGTCATAAAGCTAGAATTCAAAAAAGTAAGTTATGCTGCTAATCTCCCTTCCAAGTACTAACCGGGCCCAACGTTGCTTAGCTTCAGTGATCGGACGAGAACCGGCGTATTCAACGTGGTATGGTCGATGGCATGGTAATAATCGATGGAATGGTATTTGCGCCAAACAGAAGCTGCTTATGAGCTTAGCAAGTAAGTTCACTAGAGAACTATAAATTGCATTAAAACTTAGCAAGTTTACTAGATTAAAGAACTAACTCACACTGTGGTATAGTAAAACACATTAATAAAAATAAGATAAACTTTTATGCAGTACTCTATACTAACGTTTTCACATACTGTCACATCTGTTGATTCAGTTAGTTAGCAAGTTTGTATTATCTAACAAGACCGTAATGTATTACAACGTGAAAGACCGCTCTACGGACTTATCATGCGTGACCAAGTACAAATATATCTAAATATGTAGCTGGTCACTGGTCAAACTACAAACAAACAGAAATGATGAAACTACAGTGGTAGAACACATACAGTATAGGATAGAGTACACAAAGGCATAACGATACAACATACATTTTTAATTAAAAACAAAAAATAAAGATGAATAAATTAAAAGTAAAGATTAAAGTAAAGATGAAGAAGGCAAGGCAGAACAGGTGCAACGAGATGCCGACATTTTCGGCCGTACAATTTTAAGCCTGCGCACAATGCCTTGTCCTAACTACAAGTAACACGGCATTAAATCAAATTGAGAATGCAACGTAAAACTCTTGAATGAGATCGAAAGTGCTGCGATATGTGCTAACCACCCGTCCGGCACACGAACGGATGTAACTAAAAATTAATCACAGTGTTTGGATTCATCAAGGGAATGTGCTGTGTTGAAAGATTTATTGCCATATAACCCGGCAGTCTGTTCAGGTAATCGACCGGTGTTGGAGTCTATATGGCTTCCAGACATGCAAACACTAACCGAAATATGAATATTACGCCACAGAAACATGCATATTAAACCGCAGTAAACAAAAGCGAGTACGTAGGCGCCAGGTAAATGCCGGCCTCAGCCTACAGTGAACGATTTTACATACTAAACGCGGCACTAGGTGCGCAAGGACAGCAGATGGCAGCATACTAACGCGTATAAGAGATGATCTCAAGAAAGGCAAAAGCACGAACACAAGCATGAAAAAGGGAAGCAAAGCGATCTAGGGCAATCTAAATTGCGATGGAGTGTGTGCGGAAGGGGACCGAGGTTGAGCTCGCAGCCACTGTTACTTGCAGCATGGCTTTGACCCGCAATACAAGATGACAGCAGCGCTACAGGCGATCGATAGAGAAAGTACAGGAGTGTCGTCGGGTTGGTTGGTTGATTGTTTGGGGGTGTTTGGTTCTGTGGTCCTCGGTGGTGGCCGAGACGTCGAAGCGAAGAGGTGTGGAGTGACAGCGAGGGTGGTGGAAGTACGCTCATGTTGCGTTGCTTAAGCTGGACCACTAAGGGGTTGGTTGGCTAGTCGCGCGGCGGCGGGTAGATGATAGCCTTGTGACCGTGCAAGTGCTGTTGGCTATAAAGAAGGGGAAGTACGAGAAGACCAAATGTTGGCGGGTTAACTACAACCATGATAGAAGTGTACACAGCAGTGTGGTTTGGCAGTCTGTAGGCAGAATAATCAACCTAGATCAACCATTGTATCGCCTCTGTTGGTGACAGCAGAAGCACCCATCTTGCAACGGAAATGCAGCAGTTAAGCCAAACATGCGAAAAACACGGTAGCAAGGACCACCTATAAAGACAGGCTAGGTATTCGCTGACAAGTCTTCCATAACATTAGCATAAACAATAATTTAGTTTTAATTCGTTTGTGACATGATAGCCTTAAGACTAATGCCACATATCGGTTTGTTCTCTAAGTGACCTAACATTAATGTGTATTTTCTAAGCAGGTATTATCTTCTAAGAAACAAACTAATGTCAGTAACGGCAGCACAGTGACTGATTAATCGAATAAGCCGGATGTCTGGGGGCTGTTGTAGCTGCTCGTCAGCTAGTGAAGCACTTTGTCAATGTGAGTGTGTGTGTGTGTGAGCGTATGTGTGATGGCAGCCAATACACCGTTAGGTCGGAGTGAGCAAGAAGCTGATAGAGAGAGCGTTCGCGTCATTCACTGCCGGTGGCGCTTTCCTCGAGTGGAACGAAATGAAGTTGAAGTGAGTGGAGCAAACAATAGGGCCAGATCCCTGAGATTCGCTACGATCCAGTGGTGCGAGCGGAAGAAAAGGCGAAATGACAAGAAGCTCCAGATGCTCTCTACGAGAAAGCATGGGGGTCTTAGACCTACCCGGTCGTAGACCACACGACGTGGTGATCTAAAAGTTAAAGAAGTCTGAAGCATCTCAATCTTCCTTCGTTTTGTCAAAGACTGTAGTGTAAATAACGTCTTTAGGCTATTTCGGTTAAAGTTGTTTTTTGTATGTGGTTTCTAACGGGAAAGGCCAAAGCTAAGCCACTGCTAAAGATATAGACGATATGGACAGTTGCGTTTGTATGGTAGCAGATTGGTCACAACAACAACAACAACAACAACCACAACAATAGCAACAACAACAAAATAGGGACAGCGCAAAAAACGACTGCATGTGACAACCACCCAAGCGGCGATAATATCAAGGAAAACAACAAGGTTTCTCTAAAAGAATAATAAACAAGCTGACTACAATAGTAAGCTCTAAATAGACTATTTTATGAACGGACTGCAGCTGTTGAACTAATAGCGTCCTGTAGCAGCACATAGATAATATAGCTGTTTCAGTTAGGTTTGTGGGTTTTTTGAGTATTTTTATGCAAACACGTTAACATAAGCAGTAATGTTTTTCCTCCTTTTCCTGGCAGCATAATGTTATGTCACATTCGGTTAAATATGCACTCGTATGTGAGGTCGCCTTAAGTATTGATTGATTTTTGGCCGCCAAGTGATTTCTTTCTATCTGTGAGGTAATACGTCTAACTTTCTGATGAGCTGTTTGGTGCACCAGCCAAAAAACTGTTCATCGCGGCGACTTAGTCTTTTTGGTCCTGTTTGTTTTAGCCATTTATTTACTTATCGCATCCTCTGCTCACACTTGAGTTGCCAGTTATTGGACTCCACGCATTTGGCTGTAACGCTGTGTGGAGGCATGCTACTGTCGTTTCTATCTTCTTACATGTCTCAAACGGCGTACCTACAATGGCAGTCGCGACAACATTTCATGTCATATTGTTCTGTTTTTGTGCATTGTAATCTGATTAATGGATTTATTATTCGTTTGCCATGTACATTCTAGTACACTTGTCATCCTTTTTATACCAGGGGCGCTTAGAGCGGCAGCATAATAGGATATGTTGAGATTTCCATAAATTTTCCAATAGTGCTTGTCAATGTCAATTGTAATACCTTCAATCAATAGTTATACTTTCTTAGTTTATTCACCTACAGCTCTTTCATGTCTCGGGTCGCCTGCACATTATCTCGCCATGGACGCACTCCGCTCGCTGACTTGTGTTCACGATAGGAGATGCGAGGTGGCCCGCAAGGCATATTTATCTCATTTTAGTTTCCCAGGACGGAAATACTTGCAGGAAAAAATACCTCTGGTACTTGAAACGACAACAATCCATTGGCATCATTATCCTATTTTTACATTAAATTCTATTTGTTTACACACGTTTCTCTGGCGTAAGAAATGAAAAGCTACCATGTGTATTTATGACCGATGGTCCATATAGTATAGATCTATACCGCTTGCTATGCCTGGGCTCCTTTTGGTGTTTTTTTATCGTGCCATGTTCGTAGTTAGGCCAGTGTGTATGAGAGTGAGCCTTTTCTTCTGCTAAACTACTCTTTAAGGCTAGGACTAATGACTCGCATCCAGGAACCTAGTTCGCCTGGCATATAACAGTTTATCGGCCGCTCTTTTCTAATGGATATAGCTTCATTTGCGGCAGTTAACCTGAAGGGCCATACAATAGTTCTATTTCTATTCAAATAACCATGCCAATCATATGGGTTGGTGCAGTGGCTATTGTTTTTTGTGTGCTAAGCTAGCTTGCACAACTACCTAAACAATACAGCAAAACAGGCATTTACGACAATGATGTATTAGCGACTCTGCAAGTCACTTTTCGCTCGTAGCGAAGAGTGACTTACAGTGTTTGCTAGTACCGCTGACACACATACAGATATGACAACATACTGCTTCTACTTGAGCTTTCAGTGGTGTAATTTAAGCAATGTTCTAGAGATAATAATAATAATAATAACAACAACAACAACTTGGCGGACGTGTGCATATCGAGCTTCGAGGAAACACGTCTATTCATGTGTGTGCAGGTTGGTAAACCCAGGAAGTAACATACCAGAGTGATGCCTGTAACTCAGTTATCAGTTTAGTGTACTGTGCGTGGCCATGCGACAGAGACACGAGCATGAGGCTGTGAAGATCCACATGACATGGTGAAGCAAAACGAAACCACCCGCGTAACGAAGCAAAACGAAACCATGCCGCTGCCATTCAAATTCGAATTCTAACGGCTACTCAACTAAATTTTGATATTGGAACATCTTATAATAATAATAATAATAATGACTAGTCAACATTACCACAATACTCGAGATGCCACCGAGAACGACTCGGAGATGGCGCTACCGCTCTCCCAGACACCATATGTTTGCAACTACTGTGGGCGAGCCGTACGATCATCTAAGGCCTGAAAATTCACATTACACGAAAACACTCTGTAGCTCCTTGTTGAAGCCTTCGTACGGACAATAATCCGGGACCGAAGAACCAGATAACCATTACATCAAACACCGACGCCCAACCTGACTCGAAATTATTAGCACAAGCCTTATCACATGCCCGCAGAAGTTTAAGGCTTGTCAGAATTATACCTCGTAGGGCTAGAGAAATCTGTACTACAGCATATACGACAGCATTAAGCAACTTTAATACAAAGCTCGATCTTGAAAGTTAGAATAATCTTATGATGCTTCCATCATTGATGTTTACACTAACTCACCAAAAAATCAGGACAAAAAAAATACTAAAATAATTAAAAGTAATGTAGCGAAACTTGACTTTCGAACACTTTAAAGTCTCGCTGATTTGACCATACCTAGCACGATCGGCAAGAGGTCTCATTTCACCAACGACCAATACAGCGTGCGCCAGGCAGAGATGAAATTAGCAGAGGGCGATATTCGCTCTGCTGCTCGATCGCTACTCTCCTCAGACACATTGCCACCACAAAATGAACACACTGAGTCTTAGTCCACCCGGGTGTCAAGAACAGTTAGACCTTCTGCAACAGCCCGCCACTCTAGGCCTGGATAAAATTGAAGGACCTCTTGTTTTAGAGACCATTCGATCTTTCCCTTTTGCAAGTGGAGCCGGTTTAGACGGCCTACGGCCTTGACATCTTCGGGACATGCTTAGCCAAACGATTCCATCCTCAGAGCGTCTTCTGGAATTCTTATGGCTAGAGTGCTCAATGGGGCTTTGCTATCGTTCTGCCAACCCGTCTTTTATGGCGCAAGTTTAACTTCCCTCCGAAAGAAGGATAATTCCATCAGGCCCATAGCATGCGGACTAACTCTACGAAGAATGGCTTCAAAGATCGCGATGGCTATGAACAAACGGACCATAGTTTCTGTGGTTTCACCCCACCAAATGGGTGTCGCCATTAGAGGAGGAGCAGAGACTACTGTACACGCTACACGCGCTTTTTGGAAACAGAAGGTCCGACAAAAGTACTAGTCAAACTAGACTTCCGAAACGCGTTCAACACAATAAGAAGGGACAACATTTTCGACGAAGTCAAGAGAAAAGCTCCACAACTTTATCCGATGATATGGCAGGGTTATAGAGATTTCTCAATCCTCACTTGGAACGCAGATACGATCATAGAGTCGTAAACTGGCATTTAGCAGGGAGATCCATTGGGACCAGCTCTGTTCTGCCTCGGCATTTCTGATCTGGTATCTAGCTTACAGAGCCCTTTTAATGTCTGGAACCTAGACGACGCTGTCTTGGGAGGTCCCGCAAATGTCGTGGCGAGGGATTTGCAGGCTATATTGAACTTCGAGCAATTGGGAGGACTGACCCTCAACGCGGCCAAGTGCGAGGTTTTAGCTGTCGGAGGTACATCTCAAGATCAAGCGCAGGCTATACAAACAATCACGGAAGCACTTCCTGGGATATCTCGTGTAACTCAGAATAACCCAGATGTTCTAGGTTCTCCTGTAATGCCCGAAGGAATTCCACGCGCTCTTGATGCTAAACGAGAGACCGTGGTAAAGATTCGCCCACGACTGACAAGTATGCATCCGCAGGTGGCTCTGTGCCATTGGAGACACAGTCGTAGTTCATCAAGATTTGTCTACCTGCTACGAACTTGCCAGACCCTAAAACACATGGAAGGCCTTGCAGCCTAAGACGAGACCACCAGAGACATTCTAAGCGAAATACTAAACATTGACTTAGAAGGAAACATGTGGAACAGAGCTAGCCTTCCTATCGGAAACGGAGGCCTTGGAAAAAGGAGAGCCACAGATCTAGCTGCGGTGCGCTATGCTGCATCCCTGAATCAATTTGGCTTCCTGGCGGAATCACTCATTGAAGAGGAAGCAAAAATTAAACTACAAAAGGCAGCAATAGTGGCGGATGCCACAGTCAGAAGTCAACTCGACCCCGGCCCTCTGAGAGAACACGTGAGTCAAAATCTTCTCGACGCTTGCAAAACTACGAAGTCCGCACGAGATATACCGGATAGCCCAATATCAGCAAGAGAGCGTGCCGTCTTTCTACCGGCTCAACGTCCCTTCAGCGGGGGCTGGCTTCAAGCGCTGCCCTCCTGTCAGCTTGGCACCATGCTGGACCCAAACTCCTTCCGCATGGTGTCAGCCCTTAGAATAGGCGCCCCCGTCTGCCCCCGTCTGCCAGCCCTTCTCATGTCTGCGATGCGGCCAACCTGTTGACTCTGACGGGTTACACCCGTTAAGCTGTCTGAAAAGTTCCGGCAGAATTACAAGACACGCTGAACTTAACGCCATAGGTAAAAGAGCTCTTAGAAGGGCAGGGTTACCATCTACACCCGAGCCGAATGGTCTTAATGGCAGCAGTGAGGTGCGGCCTGACGGGGTCACCATCCCGCTGTGATCACACGGAAAAAGCTTGTATGGGATGTAACGGTTTCATGCACGGCGGCCTTATCGTATTTACACCACAGCGCCGTTGAGTCGGGATGGGTAGCAGAGCGCGTGGATTCTGAAACGAAGGAAGTATCTCGAGCTATCTAGAAGCTACCACTTTGTACCCATTGTATTAGAGACGCTCGGTCCGGATCAGCTCAGGTACAGCAAAAATCCTGAAATATATCGGAAAACGCATAGCAGAAGTTACGGGCGATCGACGCGAGGCCATGTTTTTGTGACAGATGATGTCTTGGCCGTTTGTAGAGGAGATGTGGCTTCCATCATAGGCGCCATGAATTGATAGAAAGCGACCGGAGCAGGATACCCCTGGCATAAACGTTCACAATTGTAATAACTGGATGATAGTAAATAAAAAATAAAAAAAAAATAAAAATTTTGGAAACGGGGCTTTATTATTATTATTATTATTATCATTATGCATATGTATCTCAACACTAATATATTAATTATATAACATCATTGTTATTGCTCGAGTGTCGCTGACCACTCAACATCATCTTGGTGTCGCCTTTCTGGAGCTCCAATGACACCATCTGTCGGAGGGTATAATAAAAATAATAATAATAATCCTTGCGGAGCATGCGGAAATGAGGTAATTGAGTATCCCGAGTGTTCATCCCAGCAACGGTGCATCACCTTAGTTACTTCTACTCATATGGAGTTATTGCTCCTGACATCTGTGACGATTGTGTACAATATGCCAGAACATATAAACAGGTACATACAATTGAAACACTGCAGAGGCGACTGTTACCAGCTACTCGTTTGTAAGTATACTAGGGTTGGATATAGTAATTACCAGTTTGTAAAGATAAATAGGCAGAATTGACGGATAGACGATCCTCCAATGACGGTAAATCAGTTCGATTGGTCTAGCAATCATCAACTCAGTTCTCACTACAAAGAATAGCAGACACGTTACCTGTTGGTGGCCTACGTCGTCGACCAAACACATGCGCTTTGAAAAAGGTGCCTTTGTTCAATGTTAACTTTTAGTCAATCCATTTTTGCTCAAGTCGATCTGTCTCTGGACAATACTGCCCAACCTTATTTTAGTGGCGCCATCTTCCGCTTGTTATAGACCACCGTCTGTTGGTGAACAGATTTTGCTCACTTTCCTATTATTCTGGCTTGTTCTCACTGTACTCTATTGTCAATGACTACAATGTTTACTCTCTATTGTCAGCGTTGGACTGACTTTTGAGACAATCTTTTTTTTTATAACAGAACAATAGAGTGGTTAAAATATTGCGCGGGTCATGGCTATGAGTGCAGTTCATTTCCCCGTGTTGGCTACATGTTTAGCACGGTAAGGTTATTATAGCACGATGTTTCCAATATCGCTAACTGAGCTACTACTGCTTACAATTAAACTTACTGACTTGATTACAATGTTGTTGTCAGATAAACTGCATTATATATTAATGCATCTTCTTAGGCGTTTACTAGTGAAACTAGACGCCTTAGGTCTGCTTTGTATATATACATGCTTATTCACATTTCAATATCGAAATTTCAAGATGGCACATAATTACAATGTAATCGTCATTATATACAATTTAAACACTTCAGCGACCGTCCCACCGGGCGAAAAAGTGCAAAGACCGCCAATGCGTGTGGCCGCTCGCTGCGTAGTCTTTAATGCACATCTGCGAGCGGAACAGCCACGACGTTGATCGCCAACTCGGTGAAATACTTGGGTCGAACATACCAAGTGATGATAGCCATGCACAATGTTTAAAATATAAATGATATCTGGCGGAGCTATCAATTGATAATAATCTGTACAGAGTTATAAACATGACTGTTGAGGGCTACATTAAGTCGATAGAAACCGTCAAAGTAAATTATTGTTTTGTAGATACATAGTGCACGTTTTTTGCAAGAAGACATTCGCTTTCTGATTCACCAGGCGGCTTTCTGTTCTAATCGTTCAGGGCGACGACCACATTCGTTGTATATGACCATGTTGCAGACCACTGTTTCATTTAAAACTATTCTCCCTTTTACGGACTGTTCGTCGTCGACCCAGCCTAACGGCATGTCTGACCGTTTTAGGTCTAACGAATGTGCGTAGTTCGTTTCAACGGCTTAACAATGTTTCGAAGACTTATTGTTTCTGCGCACCCCGTTCCCCCCAGCTTGGATATCTGCGCTCTCTCCCTCTCCGCCCTGCTCTGCTAGATGGATGTCGTTCACAAATCATCGATAGCTGACCGCTCGTGTCAATTCATTGCGCATACGTTTAGGTGTTCTCCTCTAGCCTAGCCTTGCCGAGCATGCATTATATGCCATTTCTGATTTGTATAGGTTGTTCTACTTGACAATCATTGGGTACTCGACCTGTGCCGTTCTATTTCCCATAGCAAAGCCTGCATACTATTTGTGCGTTATACGGACCACTGCTCGTCACAGCAGAGCCAATTCGTACGTTTGCTTATATATGGCAGATTGGCGTCAAGTTCGATCTATACTTGAATGTAGACCAAGCGACAATCATTGCACAGCAAATGCTGTTCTTTTGCAGACCATATGTTTCACTCAATTGATCGAGTTATGCTCGGCTTAACTTCTTGCTACTATTATGAGGTGAGTAATCTACCATTTATTTCTTCTCGCACTTAATAGTTCCAATAGGCGTGCAATGCGTGTTATCATGGATTCGTTATTTTGTTGTTTCGCTTGACTGTATTCTCGGGGTTCCTCTCTGCCGATAGGGGTTAACAGGGGCTTTAGACGCGTGGAGAAAGAAGCTTGAGGTAGTTGTCAGACGTATTTTATCGCTGGGATCTCATCGCAGATTATATCAACTGAGATCATGCTTTTCGGTGGCTCGAATAATTAGCATGCTTAGAGGATCAAATTGTTTTGACTTGACCGAGAACCTTTGAGCTTTCAACGAGTGGACCTTGAAGACTACTGAAGGTACACCTGTCACCCGATCCAGGCTTGCAGGCTCTGCTTTCCATATACTTAGGTGGACTGGGAATACCTGACGCTGTAGCGTTGGCTAGTCCAGCCATAGTCTCCTCTATGTTCCAGGCATTAGAAAAAGCAAAACGGTTACTGGGCACAGATAAAAGTGTCTACGATCAAACTTTGGCTGTCTTATCCGAAATATTAGCCTCTTTGTGCGGTGTCGTGTTCACTGACACATTTTTCCAGAAAGGCCACACTCAGGGAGAACACATTTGCGCATCTTCTTAAGCAAATCCCCATTACGATTGACGAGGCCAGACTATGGGTGGTCTCCGCAAAAGGCGCCGGGGCCTCGTTACAGACTCTCCCCAGTGATCAGTTAGGCACTCTTCTATAGTACGACACTGTTCGGATTAGTGCGGGGATACGCCTGGGGGCAACTTTCGTATTCCCCCACCAATGTAAATGCGCCAATCAAGTAGGCCCACATGCACACCATGGTCTCTCTTGTTCATTAAGCTTCAGTCGTTAAGCCTGACCCGCAGCACTTAACGAGATATTTAGCCGAGCTTTGAGGTCTACTGGCTTTCCTTGCATTCGCGAGCTTCCTGGCCTCTGCAGTTATGATGGAAAGAGGCCGAACGGGCTGTCACTAACGTCCTTCGGGATGGGTCGCATGCCGGTATGGGATGCAATTGTTAGTGACTCATTAGCCCCTTGATTGGTCAGTGCACGAGTGGAATATGTTGGTCGCGCGTCTATGTTGGCGAAGTGCAGAAAGGACGCTAGTATTACCTACCCCCACGACTTCCTGCTGGCATCTTAAACACTGGGAAGACTCGGCCCGAAGACGTACAAAGTCATTCAACAAGTTGGTAAGACGCTCAACCGTTCGATAGGGGACACAAGAGCTGTCGATTAACTGCACCAGAGATTATCGCTGGACATTCAGCGGGGCAACGGCGCCTCTGTGCGTGGAACTCTGCTAGACTTGACACACCTGAACCTGGAGTATATGTAACGTTTTTATTTATTTTGTCCGGTGCATACGTGCATAAGAAGGTCCAGCGGTGTGCATTCCACTGCGTGGTATTTGGCGCACCTCTGCAGGCAGAACCGGCAGGTCCACAACTTGTACTCGTCGTGAAAGTCCGCGTTTGAACATACCAGGTAGTGATAACCATGCACTATGTACCTGTTGTATACGTGGCGACTGTCACATGCAGGACCAGACCCAAGGTGCAAGACATTGAAAACGTCCAAACCACCGACCTTCCGTCTGGCCTGTCTGACTTTAGCTTCCCACTTCGAAATAAAACATTCGTAAGGTACTGTACGCGGCCTACTTCTTCATAAAGAGAGACAAGTGCCCTCTGTACTGTTTTGTTTCTATACGGTGTGAACGTCGTTCTGTATAATAAAGCCAAATGCCAAGATACTGGAAAGAGTTAACAAACTCTAGTGGTGGGCCGCAGCAACGTATAACGTCTCAGCAGCAAGTCGGACTTCACGTCTGAATTTCATGGTTTTGGTCTTCCTGGTATTGATCTCCAGTCCCTACGAGACAGGGACCTTTGCGCGTTACCTCTATGATAGAGGGAATGCCTCTATAATAGAGGTAACGCGCTTGATGGCACCCGGGTTGCAATGAGCGACCACGATGTCATCTGCATATATCACCACCAGGAGGGCGCCATCTAGAAGGCCGTCCCGGGCCCTGTCTGCGTAGGGCTTCTTGCCGGTTAGCACAAGTGTGGAAACTCAGAGGGCAACGAATTATTTAAGGCCACGGTGGAGTTTGCCAAGCAGCTCAAGGTGGTCCGCCCTGGATCCCAGCTGAGCGTGCTCTCCGTCCCGCTCTTCAACCAAGACTGCACGGCTGCCAACAAGGCCCTCTTTCTGCGTGCCGCGGTTGCCGGTTTCGTGTACGTGCCCCTCACCCAGATCCAGCGTGAGGTAGTTAAACGCGGCTTCTACAGCTACAAGGGTGAGCCGGTCAAGTAAAGGATTTTTTAGGGAGATCCTTCCAAGGTCAACAACGACCAAACTACCCAGCAGTCCAAGTATTCAGCCACGAAACACAAACACAGCGTGAACATGAGCACCGTGGACGACATCAAAACTGCTCTCCGGCAGCCTCTGCACAAGAGCTCTTCTCAGAGCTTCAACTGGTCATCTGGCAAGACCCGAGGTGCTTAAACTCGGCGCCGCCACCGTCCCCGCTATGAAGGGAAGCACCAGAAGAACAGACAGGACAACTCGGAGTTCCGCGCGACGCCGAGGGACACTCTGTACGACCACCTCGCCCGACCAAGTCCGCAATGAGCACCTCAAGGAGGTCATGGTATTCGCTCCTTGCTGGACCGCCCTCTTCAACGCTTGTCTGCGCCAAGGTCGCCTCCCCAGCGACTGGCAGAGTGCTCATCTGGCAATCATCCCGAAGGGAAAGGGCAACCCCACAGAGCCCAGCTCGTGGCGTGGGACCGCCAAAAAGAGTCTCTCTGCCATCCTTATTGCTCGCCTGTATCATTTTCTCGACGCGGCGGATGTAGGACTCGAGATTAACATCGGCAAGACCAAGGCCATGAAATTCCGTAAAGCTGGTCGACTCGCGGCGAGCGATGAGCTACGACTGTACTCCACACCATTGGAGTACTTCAACAACTTTTCGTATTTTGGCCTCTCTCTCCCGACCTCCGGTACGTCGTTTACCGAGTACATCGCCGAGAGGGCCAGAAAGGCCCTCGTAGCAAGCGTCGGGATTTAGAAACCCACGATTCTCTCAACACGGCGCTGGGACTTTTCAACATTAAGATCGCGCCTATGGCATCGTACGGCATCCAGCTCATCTGGGAAAACTTGAGCGTGGCCCAGCTCGCGAGGCTTGACCGAGTGAAGCCCGTCTTTCTCAAGCAAGTGCTCGGTCTCCACACGTCGTGCCGCAATCGTCTAGTCTATCTACTTGCCGGTACCCCGCTTTTCATAGAGGGCCTGCAACGGCAGTTCCGGCTGCTCGAAACAAAGGCCTACAGGGATTTTATTTGTCAGTGGGAGGAGAGAATGGCAGACGTGGACCCCGACTTTTTCAGTACGGGTGCAATGACAAGCAATGCAACAGGACTACATCGCACTAACTGCAGTGTGGTAGTACGCTATGGCTCAGTGACCGTGCTTTATTTATAATATTTGACTATATACTTAACAAAGTTAATTAATAAATTAATGGAATATATTACCACCACCGCATTTGTAGTACTCCTGTCGGACGTAACCGACAAGGTCAGCAAGGAAGAGTGTAAACGAGACGCAGCTTAGCGGGTCTTCTTGCGGAGTTCCCACATTTTGCTTAATATCTAATTCAGCCTTCTCACCGTTTACCAACAGGGTGTTCTACTCAGCTCGATCGATTTTTTTTTGGAGAACGTGGATTGCATTACGGGTACCTCGGCCTCACCTAAAGCCAAATTGCTCCGCTGGAAGTGCCTCTTTAGCCACATGCTCAATCCGTCGAATAATCAAGTTGGAGAAAATCTTCATTAATGTGCGTTCTGATGCCATTCTACAATAGAGAGTTAGATCCTATTTGTCATCATCATGTCTACACTTGAACAGAAGAGAAAGCCTGGCGACGTGCCAGACTTTAGGTATCCGCCCTTTCTTTATAATTTTATTAAAGAAATTGCAAAGAGTTTCTGCCAAGAGAGTGATTGGACCCAATGCTTATAGGAGACCTGAATGGGCCCTGAGCTCTTGCTCTTCGGAAGGGACCGTAGGACCTGCCACACTACCTCCACCCCGAATGGCAGAGACATGTTGTGCTGCTTCAGTGCAAGCGAATGCTGTACAATTGGAGATACGGCCGCAACGTCACGATTGAATAAAATATTAGTTAGGTGGATCATTACCTGTCCGTTACTAAGCGGGTTCGCACGATGTAAGCTGAGGGCTCTCGTTCTGCTCTTTCGAGCAGCCGTCGTTCCTCCCTCCTTACGTGCTCCTTTTTATGATCATAGCAGAGTCTTATATAAGCCTTTCTACGCTCAAAGTAGTCCCGCCTGGCTTGCAGTGATGATGGTGCTCTGGCTCTTTCTTGGACCAGGAGGCATTGCGCATCGTTCTCTCCAGCTGGTCACAGGTGGTATCGATGTCAGGGCTTACCTCAAGACCGCCACCACTCTGTCCAAGAGAGATAGATTAATCCGTCCCATTGCAAACCAGCCCGGCGGGTTATATCGGTCTCGCCAAATACCGGGAACATCGACAACGGCCAACACTGGTTGGTGTTTTTGAGCCGCTTTATCGAGAACATCAAAGCTTTCAACTTCATGGCTGACAAGGTTGTGAAACAACAGATCGATGGTGCTGCTTTCATTGTAACTTAAATATGTAGAGTCTTCACGCGCGTTTCCTGAAGCAGCACCTCGCCTTTATTATCGTTGGCTCCGCAATCAATTCTGGCAATAAAATCATCACCGACAATACTTGGCATGGTCAGGTTTAGCCCTGAAAGTCAACGCTCACCGGCGTACGAGAGATCTCGCTGCACAAGTGTCCTGCGGAGGAGTCAGCTTCACCTGGTTTTGGACAATACCGGAGTTCCCGCTGGCGTTGACGACATTAAGGGTCGTCTTCTCGGATGAATCCTGAGGACAGACCGATCGGGGCCAGGCATCAAGGATGCGCGGATCAGGCCGGGCTTGGCGTACTGGCGGCAGACATTTTCTGTTTGCAAGCAATTCGGCCGCCGCATCCTGGTCGCTGTCTACCTCTACTACTAATTTACCCTGGCATATCAACCGGGCCTCATAGACGCTGCCCCTCATCGCTTTTGTCGCCGCTAGGGATGCCTCCGTAAAGTCGCGGATTTCGCCGCCGAAAATGATCGCTCTGGATTCAGGTTTGAAGCGAACTCCCTTTCTTCGGCAAGAAAATCCGACTTTTTCGTGATCTTCCTCTGAGCTCATTGCTTGACGCCACTGTCGTCTACGTTGTCTCTGTCTTCAATACTGCTCTCGCAACGAAGTTGCTTCTTGACCGGTTGGGTTTCCTCGCACGATTACTATGACGTTAGCGGGATATCTCTCTTGGATCTGGGCGCCGGGCTACATGCGTCGTCCGATGCTGCCTCGTCATCGCCCGGCGGATGCATGAAATCTGCAGCTGTGGCGTTGCGCCGGCCCGTGCGCCATGTTGGTCGCACTATTTTTGTTTTTCTTTCTCAAATTTGATTGCCAGTATGAATTCGAAAAGTTCTGACTAAAAAGAGGTTGGTTGCCAGTCAAAGATGCAACCACTAGGCTACGACAAATAAATTGCTAGCGATAAGCCCTAGGTTATAATCCTTCGGTCGTAGCAGGTGTCACAGTCAGCCAAATTCCCCGAAGCTAAAAGAGAGGGATACGCCAAATAAAAAAAAGAGGAATACGGTTTCTCGGTGTCACAACCACATCTGCCATTCGAACCCTCACTACGCGCACACTCACTGATGTAATTCAAACCTCCTAAAATACTCAGGTTAATGCGAGCCAACAAAAACACGACCGCATGCCGCCGAATCGAATTGCACATTAATAATATATAGTTTAAGTTAACGACCAACCCCATAGATGTTCATGTAAAATGTAACGTGTCATGCGCGATGCACATCTAAAATGCTATGAACGTGCAGCTGCATTGGCAGACAACGGACATCAGTCGGCCATCAGATTGATCTAGGCGGAGGGATCCGCGGAAGACAGGCTGATTTGTACAGAGAGCTCAATTTTCATGACGTTGCATGGACAAAAACGAGTGCACTTTGCAGTCTATTCTACACTAGCGTGTTATTGATTAAGTCAAGTGCCACATTCACGTCAAATAAAAACATAGTTGCTAGTCTGGTTAGCTTTCCAGCCTGGACGGAGCAGCCCGCACCACAACCGCATTCATTAATAAAACCAAGCGGGGTAAAAGGCCTATGCATCGTCCTAACCCCCGAGAAAGAAGCTCGCCACGAGTAGGATACTCCCCCCTTCTGCTCGTCAACTGATTAAAGCGATGCGCAAGGAGTTTACAGTCAGAAAGAAATGCTATACTTTCAGACAGATATTCTATATGTATATATAGAACCTGCTGCCTGGTTGAACAGCGTAGCAAATTTACATGCAAGGACTTTTTAGAATTTAACCCAGTTCTCTCAGTAGATATCACTGGCATCGAGCTTCACTGTTCTTTCGCTTTGGAAGACCACACAGATTTTTTGCGACTTCCTCCTCCTCGAAAGGAGCATTTATGAGGTGCTGATCAAGTGGAGTGTAAACTCAACCGATATTTAAAACAAGTTCCGAACCTGTTTGTACTTGACTTCGTTCTTTAACAAGTATCTTCTACAGGTTCGACGCCTATGTTGAATAAATGCGCACATATGGAAAAATAATAACTGTAGCATCTATTGATTTTTGTCTAGCTGCATATGAAATGTACGACTGTAGCTCAACGGATGTGCCTTGTCAGTAATACACACGGGTCCCAGAAACGATCGAATCTGGCAGTAAGCAATGAAGCAAACATTGGCGTAATTTTTATAAATTTCCAACTTTCAAAGTCGCGTTTGATTCCAGGCGCTTCTAGTAAAATAAAGGGTTACCCAGGCACCCCGCAAAAAAGGACTTTATCTATTCCCCCTTGTTGCAATAGAGGTGTGTTCTATTCGATTCTTATTATCGGAGAGTCTCTCAGAGCCTGGGACACAAGCAAGTACATAAAATGCATCCTCTTTTTCTGTCTAATTCCACTGGGCAATCTACACATACGTACAGTTTTCTCTAATGAAACTCTCACAGCAGTAACGCTGTTGCGAAACGTTCCATAACAAAATGGAAAATGTAGCACACATGTAGCATTGCCGAAGGTAACGATCACTTTAGACATGGAGGCTTTGAACATGCAGGTGTCCCACAAGTTATCAATTCTGCAATAATGGTAACGATGGTTACAACTACATGTATGATAGACCTGTAGTTCAAAGGGATAACTAAACAAAATGCATTATATGACTTTTCTGTATTCATGCACTTGATTGCTATTATTGACTTCTTCCCAGATGCTTGCCCTACTCCGGTATTTTTTAGGTTTGTAATTAAACACCATGCAATATATTTGAAAGCTATGTATATCTTCATTTACAACCCGATATATAAATATAAAGGACACGAATTCTATTATAGAATTAGACGTGGGAGTACACCATCCGGTTTGAATCAAATTGTCGTTGTCGCCTTGACTGTGTCTGCCGCAACGCTCATTGGTAAACAACTCTGGCATCCGTCTCCTCAGCTTGTCGCGAAAAAGCGAACAAGCACATTTAGATACATCACAAAGGGTAGAAGTATGCAGGCACGTATATACCCGTAGGGATAGTCAAGAGCAATAACTTTGGCTTGACTGCCCCTTTTGCTGAAATCTCTTAGCTGGGCGGCAGTTTTCAAGTGTTAAGAATTGCATGGAAGAGTTAAGTCTGCCTGGTGGTAACGTTAAGGAAGACGAAGGAAACCATTAGGACTTGGCCGAATAGCTAAAAGCAATATGCGAAGTGCAAAGTTGGCCACATCTGGCTTAAACGGTATTGAACTAACGTTGGAACGAAGGCTTTGGGAGAAAGAGAAGAGAAATATATAGTGGTTGCAAATACATGTCGAGAAGATAGTCTCCCCAATTGCATATACTTTGCAGCTTTATGGGGAAAATATTCAAGTGTTGATAGTTGGCAACGAATGTGTACCTCCGTAAGGAAGGAGTCGGATTTCTAAAGCATTGGTACCTTATCTAGACGCAAAACTGCACTGATTGTCACGCAAAACTGCAAAATCGCACTGATTTGTCATGCATTCACTTATATTATCATATATACTCACATTAACACATTAAATACATCCACAGCAATTTGACGCTTTAGAGCTGTCTTTTTACTTATATGCATCTCTCCTTCTTATATAGATATGTATCCATTAAGGGTTTAAAACCTAGCTTGACCAGGCTAGCATAGAAGGCGGAAATGTCTTGTTAAGGAGTGACAGAAAAATGTCATAGCTGCACAATGTCGAATGTTCCGTCTAATATTTGGTTGTTCTGTTTCGACCTGTTTAGTCATAGACATAATTACCCTCAATTATTATTCTATTGATTAGCCTTAGTTATAAGTATCGAGATGTCATATTTTAATAGAATCTCAGCCTGTGCTGGAAGAGCGCAAGTGTTTCTCGTCCAAACGGGCTCATCCTGGTACCTGGTAGTCGGAAAATCGGACCATTTTATATGATATTTTCAGCATACCTTTCGCAAGGGAAACACTCGCAAATATTGTATCACAGAACGATTATTTTCGTAGTACCGCTCAATGAGATCCAGAATCTAAGTATAACTTGCCTACTAGAACGTGATGACAGAGTGACTACTTTTCCAAACGTGGTGAAACGGTTTTAAAGAATTAACTCTGGTCAGCGAATCAGTGCTTCCTTCGATGGGGAAATAGCGTATTGCTGAGAAGCAAGAAACCGTGAGTGAACACAGATATGTCTGTTTTGAGCGAAAATATCTTTTCTTTGAAGAGAGAACAAAATTTACGTGCCGCGACTCTCATTCCGTTGGAAATATGCCTCAACTTGTTTTAAAGCTCTCTCTTTATATGTATATATATATATATATACAAGTTACATACATGTATAGATCTATGCATTTTCATAGGACGCTGTAAGAGTCGCTTCTGATCTCTTAACTCTGCTTAGTTTGCGGCCCGCTTTCTTCGTAAGCAGATCCGCTTGGGGCTGCCAACTACGTGATGTGCCAAAGAACCGAGGACCGTTACTTGCCCTATATGTGCTTTACGCGTTTCATTCGGCAGAGTGTAGAGAAATAAGCCTTAGCAAAGTTTAAGCAAATGAGTGAATCATGTGTGCAAAGGGTTTTTCGTGTAACCTTCAGTGCAGATGGATACGGCAGCCTATTGCCCAAAGGCAATGTGTTAGGAATGTGCAAGAACCTTCACCTCAAAATAACAGACGCTAACATCTCGGCACAGGATGGACAATCTGGGCGATCGTCGATAAGCTTGAGAATACACGGAAACTGCTATGCATCACTGAACTAGCTGGGCTGCAAGTCAAAGCGGCATCAAGGTATATTAGCCCAGATTTCCAGGATGAAGAAACACAGCAGGAACTCAGCTCCGCCGGCGTTTTCGAAGTCAAGCGCATTTGTAGACGAGCAGGTCCTGCCCACAAAAGACTACTATCCCGACGAGGAGGGTGCTGCTCAAGTTCAAGGGGGCCCCGCCGGCCACGGTATAATTTGGCTTCCAGACCATCCTGCTAGGTGCTTCAAATGTCAGCGCTTAGGTTCTCACGCATCTTCTTGCGGCGGTCAAGTGGCATGTGTGAACTGCGGTGTAACCGGCATCTAGTCAAAATCAGCATCCCCTTTGTGTCGGATTTGCGCTATAGCTTGGGAAATAAGCAAGTTTTGCATGGGTGCTTTGCCAGGTCCGGTCTGACTACACGTCAACCACTATTAAAGAAAAACCGGCGGTTCGGACGAATCCGGCACCGCGCGAGACAAAAGAGAACGTTCCTCGTTCGGATGGAACATCTGATATAACCATTACGCTTGCCCCACTTGAGGCGTTGAAATCTACAAATCGCCGACGCAGAACGCGCTACAGCCATTTAAGATGCTTTCCCCCCCTCTGGCACTACCTGGACGAACTCGCCAACGAGGGCCCGCGTCACTTAAAGGGCAGCCCCCTCGCAAGACTCACCAGCGCTGCAAAAATGTTGGGCGGCTTCGACCTTAACGCAGCCAGCGCGCTTCGTTACCTTGCCAATCTTTTCCAGTCATCAGGCTGTTATCAGCCTTCGAAGTGAAGAAGCTTGTCGGTCCAAAACGTCATGCTCCAAAACGCCTCCAAAAATAAGGCCGGTCCAAGCCACTCGGACGATCCCCGCAGGCGGGGACCACCTCTTCAGCCTCGGGCCGGGTACAGAGAGCCTAACCCCTGCTCCCCTTTACAGCAGAGTTACTTGCACGTACTGCCAAAAGAGCTTTTTAAGCTGGAGAATCAAACTGCACATGACGGCAGCACACGTGTACACCGATACTCACTCCTACTCCCCACGAGCAACCCCGTCGACGACATCGAATGGCACCCACCGCGCGACAAACTCGTCGAGTACACTAAGACATATAAACGACTTGACATCATTCTCAAAAGCGCCCCGCCCACAGTTGCCGCGGCCCTTGCCGACACACTCCTTCTAGTGAATCATAACAACGACGTACGCAGCTGGCCGAACTTACCGGTGTCCGCGCATACAGTTCTTAGAACATTATCCCAAAAACGGGACAATCTTAGCTGGGCCACATACCTCACAGACAGAACCAAGAAACCCAGATCAGGCCGCGGGACCCCACCCGATTCCGTTGCGAAGGTTGCATCGGAACAAACGACATAAGAAGGACGAAGCTGCCCCTAGGCTGCTCCGCGAAGGCGACATCGGAGGAGCCGCGAGAGCTTTGCAGGTAGGACGGGGAGCTTCCGTTACCGTCTGACCAGGCTAAATGTACCGAGTCTCCACAGCGCGCATCACCTATTAAAATCATTTCTGGGTTCTGCAAGAATCGTCGATATCCTTTACTGATAAACTTTGGAACAAACCAGGATCTGCAACGGGACTTAGTCAAAAGCCTAATAGCCTGTCTCAGCGGCCTCTTTAACCTAAATCTGTCCACGTTTCATCGCTATACGCCTCAGGGGGTACTGTCTGGCACATCAGCCCGCCCGTAGCTCAGCAAGTTTTCCAGGACCCCAAGAGCTTGCTAATACGAGATTCAAGGACCTCGTAGGCCAACTCCGTGTGGCAAACAAACACCTACAAAGATTCTACGATGACCTCATTGTCTCTATGAAGTGCCAGCCTTTAATCTCTGACGTATTAACTACGGCGAACAAAACCCACTACATGGATAGTTATTATCGCGGTCGTCCAGAATGGAGCCAGCAAGTGGCTCCAAGCCATTCTCTCTTCAAACCTTGGCACTTAATTTGACCACGAAAGCTTTCGTCTGTGCATTAATTTGTGTTGGGAGAAAGGCTAACCGAGGAACACAGGATGACATCTAGGGGACCAACGGGGTCTCCTGCAGCAGAAGCGAATGACGTCAAAGCCGTCACAGCGAGGCCAATAAAATTACAGCCCGGGCTTTTAGGTCAGATCTAATGCGGACGGTCTCTTTCCGTGACTTCTGGAGGGCGTGGAGGCCAGTGCTCTCCAGAAAATTGGCAAACGAACTAAACTGGCGACAGGAGAGTAAAAATACTTTGATTATCTACTTCAGCGGTTATATATGGAATATATAGCGCTCCTCAGATTTCCCTGTTACCCTAAAATATAATATTAATTTTATTTTATTCGTCGAACAAAACGATCTCATTTTGATTAAAAACCTTTCCTCCTGAAGCTGAACTTATTGCGTACGCTGATGACCTCGCTGTTGCAGTAAAAGCCTCGGCCGCGGCTGAACTTTCGCGTCGGATCAATGAGGCAGTTACCGAGATTTCTTTCTGGATGGAATCTAAGGGCTTAACACCAGCCCCAGCCAAAAGCAAGGCAATATTTCTGAATGGCAAAAAAATGCCCACTCATTCGGCTAATATTGGGCGACTTCGAGATACAAATTATGGAAACAACAAGATACCTTGGAGTCCACTTAGATTAGAGTATAAACTGTAACTTTCACATGAAACGAATGATAGCAAAAACCATGGCCAACATCGCCCGGCTGATACTCAACATCTGTGGGCCCAAAAAACTTTCTATGTTAGTTGCAGAGTCTCTTGGTCTGATTGGTGTTGCAGCTTGGTCCACGCGTGCAACTGCCACGCAGCGGAATCGGGACCTGCTTAGAAGAACGCAGCGTGCCCCTGCATTGAAAATTGCGCAAGCATACTGGACAGTTAGTACGCTGGCCGCACTGTTCCTGCATGATGGCAGGCACTGTCCCGTGGGATCTAAAGGCTGACGAGCGCAAACAATTATGTGATAACCCACTGCTCGGAAAGGAAATGCAGGCCCGATAGCAGACCGAGTGATACGGGATCCCAAGCGGCGGTTCGGGGGCGTCTGTTAGGGATATCACCTTGTCAATCAAGAAATTGAACGAGCGTACTACATGACGCAGTTTCTGAGAGGATACGGCAATTTTCAATCGTATTTGCATAGGATACAAAAGACACCTTTGACGCCCTGCCTCCATCCTTGAAAGACGGGAGCCGATGACGACGCCTTTTACACTCTAGCCGTCTGAGAGGCACTGCATGCGACTAGAGATAGGCTTGCAGAGATGAAGAACATTTTTTGAGAAGGCACCAAGTATTTGCAAGCTACATTTGCAGTTCAGGCAAAAACTGGGAAAGAGGATATCAGTGGCGGAAGCGATACTGAGAGAGGAGGTTGATCTCGAAACAGAACGGCTTCGACGACTCTCCGGACAGCAGGAAGACGATACTGCTTACAGAAGGCCGGGCTTACAGGTAAATGGGCAAAGCTTGTCTGGCGCGGTGGTAAACTCGGGGGTGACCACGACCGCTTGATCCGATCAGTACCCGCCACGGCTCCTGTCGGTCCGTAGCGCTATTAAATGTATACCCGGGTTAACAGAGTGTGAATATAAAACGCTTTCATGCCCAGTATCATAACAGCGCTCAAAGCTAACACATTCAGGCAAATGCGCATTCCATAACGATCATTTCGTATCATTTCCATGGCAATGCGAGTAACTGCAGAGTAATTAAGATTATTTAGATGGCTTGTCGAGATTGAGTGCATGCATAAATGGCCAAAAGTGATTTTTTTATGGAGTGTGCCTCCACTCAATCTCGACATGCTGTCCGGAAAACTTTCACTACTCCGTCACTACGGATCGGATCGCCATACATTTGGTACCAAAAGAATTGTCCTCGTAGATATGCACACTGTATATGTAAGCGCTCTGAATGGTTGTAGGGTTATGTTTTTGAAATATTGAACGTGAAAATTAATAAAAGAACTTCATTTTTTGCGAATTCTCTTCTAAACGACTATGTCGCATCCTCTGGTTGGTGTTCTATGTTCTTCAGAGAAAGTAGAATTTGCTCACGAACACGACGATGTGGCTCTAGGTGCTCTGTATAGGAGGACTGGTTGTCTCGCAATCGCACGTTTTGTGCTCCTATTCCGGATAACAACAGCAGTGTCATAGATTTTAGTAGTATCAATGTCACTTCACAACAAGGCTTCTCAAAGACCATGTTCTATTGAAGATTCCCTATGGCGCTTTACAAATATTTCTGGGAGATCCTGTAACATAATATAATTATGGTACTGTAGTCCTATATTCTTAACAGTATTCACTATTCGTTGATGGACACTATATATATATATATATATATATATATATATATATATATAATTACATACATAATAGACGACAATGCAAGCTTAAACCTTAGGTTAAGGTCAGTATAAAAAGTAAGTCGGTCTTTAGATTTGTTTCCTATATATAGCAAAAAAGCCCTTCCTATTTATATATATAAATATATACAAAAAAGTCTGTATTTTGCGTGTTAATCGTATGATTGGGTGGACCAATTGATGAAACTTGCTTCCAATTTTCAAGCAAACAACTAGCTTACCTATTTTACAGCTGGACCTACAAGCCAGGGTTAAAAAAATACTACATAACACAAGCAAGACAATTCAGTGTCTCCATCTATAACATCATTTTTGTAATGTACAGTTATTCTGGGACTATTGAAGAGGTTTATTTAAAAATCGTTACATGTAGTTGTAAATAAAGCACGGGTAGCCATACGCGTGTTTCGTACTTGAACATGTCATCGGGGTACCATCGCCGAGGGATATCCGCTCGGATTTGGAACAAAACGATTTCTCGGCTTCTTCGCTGGCTGCTCACTTTTCCTCAAGCTCGTACGGTGGTGGGACTATATATATATATATATATATATATATATATATATATATATATATATATATACATAAATAACTACATACATAATAGACGACAATGCAAGCTTAAACCTTAGGTTAAGGTCATTATAAAAAGTAAGTCAACGACATGCCTGTGTTTAATTTATCTTGTTGCAATTATACGAATATTATTGAAGATATGATGCAACGCCTATGAATTTGACGCTCCAGCTCAAATGCCACCTAAAGGAACGTTCAAGACTTGTATGATAGCCGACAGTAGTTTCGGTTTGCTTCGGCAGCACATCACGACGATAAAGATGACAGCTTAGAGCGGCGTGCCAACAACAAAGCCCAAAAGTCAGGCGTCTCAGTCTATGACGCTAGGAGAGCAGTGAATGTTTTGCACCCGGCAGACACACTGAGTGACTGCGACCACCACCACTCCCTGAGTGACGGCGATCGATCGACCGACCGACCGACCGCCCTCCGACTGCCCTGGCGGGCGCTCGACTGCACTAAAACAAAGCATGTAGCCTAGCTTCCGGCCGCTGAGCTTGGTCTGAGTTAGCTCCGCCTCTCGGCTCTTGGTCCGCCCATTCATTCGATTCGCGCATGCGCAGAGAAACCTCACCGACAAGTTGAAGGATGGCCAACTTGCGTGAAGGCGGCAAGTAATGCACTTCGCTCGCCAGATGTTAGTGTAACGCCGAGTCGACGGCAGCCACTACGACACCACATCTCTACGGCAGCTCAAACCCAACGATGGCTAAGGACGGAACGTCAAACAGTGTCTCTGCCACGAGGAGCACATGATACCCCAACAGCAAACGGAACGTTTACGGCTGCAGGACTACAAACTACCGTTTCAGTTTGTAAAATGACGTGTACACAGCTGAACAGAATTATCAGTATTGTTTTGGCTGTAAGCAGTATGCGATAAACGCAAACTACTGTTTAAGGTTTTCATCGTTGCTGCTGTTCATCCTAGCAATTGATGGTCGTTTAAGGCAAACGGAGAGAAGAGATATATTCACACGAAGCAGCTAGGTTCAGAAGGATGATGACAATGAATTTTGAAGGCCGTGTACCCGGTGTTCCAGACGACAGTGGCCACTGCCAAGGTTCCGGTGAGTTGCTCACTATGCTTCATCATTTTGCCACTTTTTGCTTTCGATAACATTTCTAGATGAAAGACGCTTTAGCGTGCTTCAGAAGTAAAAAGTATTTCCTGTGTTACTCATATTATGCTCTATACGTTATGGCTAGCACATCGAATGCTTAAACAAATCACATAAACGCTTTACTAACATGTGGAACGTTTAAGTGCACACATTTGTTTCGAACACACAAAAATAGTATTAAATGCTATACAACCGGTCAGTGGCAGGCTATTTACTTTAGTTTAGACACACATAATAATAGTTTCAAAAATATATGTATATAACGCTTATAGACAGTAAGGCATATGTGAACACAATGTATTGCTTGATACTGTAGTTAGATATCCCCGCTGAATCAACGCCTAAATGAACGTTTGACGCATATTTTCTTTTTGACGCACACGTTATGACGCGTCTTGTTTAATAGCGATGAATAGACGACAATCGAGCAAATTCCGTCCCAGTCTTGTAAGTTTACTATATTAACAGCATATACAACTTTCAAAAGTACGTAACCCACTAATACGTTAATCACATTCGAACGACATTTTGTGTCTTAGCCATTCAATGTCCCATTAGCTGCCACTTTAAAGTATGCTCACTTATTTTGCATACTTACTAAGCTACTAATTGTATTAATAGAGACACTTTTATTATAGATACCGTTTAGCGAAATAGTCGCTACAGTGCTGCATGTAGCCGCGCTTACTCTGCTAAACGCAAAATGGGTTTCCCGTACATACCTGTTTGGCACACACAATGTTACCAGAAAATGTCTACAAAATAGCGGTTATAATAATGAACTATACTAACAACAATGCTATTTCAGGGATGATGCTGCCGTTTAGTCCGCCATTTGATTATCGGTCAATATCATCCATTTCAAGCCAGTTTTTTGGGGCCGTGAAGGAAGAAAATTCCGCTCTTTCGGTGGAAGTTCAGGATAGTTCCTCCCAGGACGACAGTCACGTGAAACGGCCTATGAATGCATTCATGGTAAGCTTGATTGTTGGAAATATAGGCGACCACATCATTCACGTACGGAGCGGACAGGCCTGACGGCTTTCGATGTCAGTTCATATTGTGCAACCCAAGCTGTTTAGTAGTACCACAGTTGTACTTGCTCGGGTTGTTCTTGACTATAGAGCCGTTATATTATTATTAAAATCGTTAATGTCATAATTTTGGTGCGTTTCGATGTTGTTTTTCTTCACTATTGTTATTTCTGCAACTCTTCCGATTGTTGTTTTAGTCTTTCCTATAGTTGCCTATTGTTTCCTATTGTTTGTACACACGCGATTGCTTGCACAAAAAGAGGTTACAACAAGTAAATTCAATTTAATTTAAATATATTTTTATTGACTTACAAAGGTTAGTATTTTGAGAGTGTCAAGTGTCAAGTTTAATAAAACATATATCCAAAGACGTTATTATGCCTTTCTATATGGCCCTATTTGTCATGGTACATACTACAGGTTTGGTCGCGTGCACAGCGCCGTAAGATTGCACTGGAGAACCCGAAAATGCATAATTCTGAAATCTCGAAAAGACTTGGCACTGAGTGGAAACGTCTGTCGGAGTCGTCCAAAAGACCATTTATTGAGGAGGCTAAAAGACTTCGAGCCCAGCATATGAAGGAGCATCCGGACTACAAGTATAAGCCGAGACGGAAACCAAAGCCGCCAACGGCATCGCCAGCTGCCGTTTCCGCGTCTGTCGTGGTTTCAGACTGCACTACTGCCGCAAAGAAAGAAGTTTCACACGTTTCCATGTCACCCTTCTATGAATACCTAGCTTGTTCAAGGGATGAAGAGAAAAGAATGATTGCGACGGGACCCGTCTTATCTCAGCACCCGTTTCTCAGCCGGTTGGCAACACCAACTGCAGCAGCAGCAACAAGCGACCACAGGTTCGTGGATGCGGCCAAATTTGTAAAGTATATATATATATATATATATAGGTCGCTGTTTATATATGCGAAAATTATATTAAGGTCATTTAATTTTCTTAAAACTAATACATTTTCATATATGGATAGATTGCATGGATGTCTTATTCGTCTGACATGTTTACCTAAATACATGTAACCCCCTTATATATAACGGGGTATTAGCAGCACAAGCAGACATTTTGAGATATCCAGGATTTCCCCAGCAGTCCTTGAGCTAGCATGATTTGTAGCATGGTTCAGCGGTATGATGTGTATATATTCATATATAGGCTTAATGCTTGTCTGTCTAATAGTTATTAGTAGTAAGAAATCCTTTGCATCGATATGATACGTACATTTTTGACTAACCCAACAGTTCTCGGTCTTTACTTTTTGTCTAGATTTGTTTCCTATATATAGAAAAAAATCCCTTCCTATTAATATATAAATATACACAAAAATGCCTGTATTTTGCGTGTTAATCGTATGATTGGGTGGACCCATTGATGAAACTTGCTTTCAATTTTCAAGCAAACAACTAGCTTACCTATTTTACAGCTGGACCTACAAGCCAGGGTTAAAAAAATACTACATAACACAAGCAAGACAAGTCAGTGTCTCCATATATAACTTCATTTTTGTAATGTACAGTTATTCTGGGACTATTTAAGAGATTCATTTAAAAATCGTTACATGTAGTTGTAAATAAAGTACGGCTAGCCATACGCGTTTTTCGTACTTGAACATGTCATCAGGGTACCATCGCCGAGAGATATCCGCTCGGATTTGGAACAAAACGATTTCTCGGCTTCTTCGCTGGCTGCTCACTCTTCCTCAAGCTCGTACGGTGGTGGGACTAACCACCTCTACCAGCCCTCCAGCTGGGGTACCCGATCACCAACTCCGCACGCTACCCGTACACCTTGCCATTGTAGCTCGCCTCTTTGCAAAAATCAGACCCACACAACTGCTGGGAGTTCAACTGGGTCCATTGGAACAAACTCGTCGTCTACACAACAACAACAACAGCTGCAGCAGTTTTTACTGCACCACCAGCCTCCACTACCAGCACAGCAATATCCTTCTCCCTCAAACGTATCCTCAACTGAACAACTTGTTGCTGCTCATCATATATTGCAGGTAAGCCTCTTGTTACCGTTTGCCTTTCTTTGTCCGTGTATTTGGATACGTGCATTTAGATAAGTGTGCACAAGCCAATACTTTCAGTTACTGAATCGCTGAGAGGGCAATGATTGCAAATATTTTAGTTACGTTTTTCGGAGGCGTACACTTCTTTGTGTTGCGTTACTAGTTAAATGAATTGGAAGGCGCTGCCACATGGATGGCTATGACTGACATGGCTAAGCTTTTTTTTCTTCGGTTCCTAAAGCAATTATTTATTACATTTGGTATATTGCTTGTGATCACTTTTTAATGGCGGGTAGTGTGGGGCTAAACGCATGGGCAGAGAGTACATGATGACATAGTGCAATATCAAGCTTGACAAGTGTATCTGTACCGTTACCCTTCAAAATAAACACAACAAAATGCGCCAGTATCTTGGAATACTGCCAGGTATTATGCACCTGCAAACAAAACACTTAATTATTGAAAGCTTTTTGTCAAGACTTGTGCCATAGCAATTATAAAATGAATTGACTTTTTTGGCACACTTTTTCTTGTCACAATAACTTAATTGCTAGAGCCAACCTTGCAAGCAGATCTAGCGTTTTGTGTTCCCACGCTTTAGAATGTCCAAACGTTAACGATTGTGTGTTATATCCCAGTATGTCTCGTTTTTGGCACAATCATATATAAGCACACAGGCGACACCATTTAGGCCTGCACGTATTAGTTCGGCGCAGTCGTGCAACTGTGCAACTGACAAACCGGAAGAATATTTGCTATTTTAATGCTAGTAACAGCTGTCTAGTTTCTTCTTCTATTTAAGTTAGCATCGTCGTTGTGTTTGTTCTTCCTCTTGCTGAATTGTGAAATGACGTCATCTTTTCAATTGTAGGGCCTGTATTCTTCGGCGCTTCATCGGGCAGCGCTAGCTGCTGCTTCAGTTGCATCGTCTCCACTGCCCCCGCTTCTTCCAACGCTCGCTGGCCTCGGTGGACTGAATGCCTTAAGTCCACTGAACAGTCTCAGCGCTCCCCCGCTTAGTCTGTCCTTTAATCCACTGCTTCTTAACCTGCATACTCAGCCTTTCCTACATGCTCAACCGCCGGCGGGCATCAGTGGGACAACGTCGGGATCGCCGTCGGTAGCGAGTACCATGCCAGCTACTGGCGAGATGGCAACAAGCGATGTATCATCAGCAAATGCTTCTAGTTCTGGACGAGATTCGCCACCATTCGCGGCCATTCAGCGCAGTGACGACAACACAAGTAACGACAATACTGTGCGCCCACAGCAACAGCTTTTGAACAACAACAACAATAACAACAATACCAAGGATGTGATGGATAGCTTTGCTGATGACGATGGATTACCTTCGACAACAACGGTTGAGGTTCGTGAGACTCCGTGAGATGAGTCGGACAATCCACTGCTATCCACGGTGTACCCGTCTGTGCATGCTTGTACGTTTACTTCTATTGTTGTCGATCAGGGACACATCGTATTGTTACTTGACCATAAATTTCATCTTGACATCTAAAATTTGACGATACGTTTCATGCCAGACTGAACATTGAATTCTATGAGGCGTGAACGAGCTTTAGTTGCGTTTTTTTTCAAGCCAATAGCTTCACATGTAATGCAAAATACTTGTACGTAATAATCAGGATGTTTTATGAAATAGTCATTGGTGAGCCAATTTAAGATCGAATTTGAAACACATTGACCTACATTAGTATCCACTAACTCAAACCAGCGTTATTATGCATAACTCAAAGCACCTTTATTATGCATCACTTATTCACTCAAACTAGCGTCACTTATTCACACCACTCTAGCATTTGTCTATCATAGACTTGAGTATATCTTCAACTTCAGCTAAACGTAAAGTCTGAAAACAGTAATGTTCAAAGAACTTCATTTTAGGATGAAGTCCTTGCAAGCTTTTATATATAACTCTGAGCAATAATATAGCTTCTGAGCAATAATAAGTGAAACCTTCTTATTATTAACAAAACATCACTTTAGTAATCGCACGACAAGCTTATTTTGTGCCATGGCCAAATCTGTACTGTTATAAGCGCAGTGACGTACTGGCTATTTAACCATGTCAATCATTATGATGCTTAGGTGACACTGCTCTAGAACAACAGTAATCGGAACCCAACCTACCGGCCATTGTTAAATGCGCTAGCTATAGCACCGAAATTGGGTGGGAGATAGGGAGTACCCAGGTGAACGCAATGCTTACCACGGTAATTCTCGTTTTTGTGACATTAAGAGTCTGAAGAGTGTTTAAATACGTGTGCAGGTAAAATTTGATTATATTCGTGTAAACTTGGCATCGTACTAAAATAAGCGGAAGCGACGGCTCCTTTATAGATATTGTTTAGAAACATATATGTATAGCAAACATATTGAGTGAGGAGTAGTCGATTGCTACAGCTAGCAACAGGTATGCTGATATATCGCAAAAGCTTCGCTTTAGCAGCTATTGGTAGAGCAGCAATGGGACGAATAGCCTCAAAAGCAGGCGACTAAAACGTTTGTGGCCGATGAGGCCAACGAGACAACGACAAAGCAGATCGCCGCTATAGGCTGTCGTTGCTGCTTCTGTTTGGACTCCTCTTCACTGTGCTAAAATCCCAATTGAAAAAACCCACTCGAAAAAAGGTGACGAAGGGAAGAAGAAGAAAGGGAGATACGACGGAAGAAAGACGATGAAAGGTAGAAGAATAGGACGGCTAGGAAAAGGATCACAAGCGGGCGGAATGGGGGGAGCGGAATGGGGGCGACAAGATGCAGAGAATAAGAGACAGACGCTGGTGCCGCCGCCGCCGCCAACTATCGCTGCGCGGCAGTAACACTGAGACCACTTCTCACCTCTCGCATCTATCTCTCTTCCTAACCTTCGCAAGAAGACGAGAACTACAACGGGGGCAGGGGCTAACAGTGGTCGCTGTTGTAGTGGTGTTAGTTCTAGTAGTCGAGGAAGTGCTGAAAAGGAGTTGACTCACCTCAGAGCCCCTCACTCGCCCCCCACTAGAGTTCTCAATTGTTCGCGCAACCGTTTTTCCTTCTTCTTCTTTGTCGACAATGACGACCGAAAGCCCACGGCCTGTGGAGAGAGAGAAATGGGGGGTGGCAGCGAGGCCTTTCTGTGGAGACAACTTGCTTTTCGGACTCTCTCCCTTTCTTCTTTTGTAACGAAGCGCTGTGAGTGTGCCAGAGTGAGGACTGACTCGGGCTTGAGGAAACCTTTTTCATTCGGTAGCTAACAGGTCGTATCATGGCAATGACGCCTCTGTGGTTCTGCGCTTGTCCCACAGTCTGCTTCGAATTGGCCGACCACATCGGTGCTAAGAGTGGCTTATTTCAGTACCCGACACCATACAAATTGTGGCATGGGCTCGCTCTGACCGATAGGCCAGTAGTGTACATTACTGACATTCCTTCATCTGTGTTCTAAAAATGATCTACATTGCAGTTTACTCCAAAGTTGCTACAAGTCTGACAAAATATCACTACAGTAGCTTTAACCTAAGGAGATAATTTTATGGTTTTTCTGTATTTCACCAGCACATCTTTATATTAGTCCACTTAACTACGGATTAGATCATACACAACGTTTTTACACAACCTGTACACGGCTACCATCACCACCTATGCTGTGCAGAAGGCTTACACGACCCCGACGTTGACTGCAGATGTAAATATTGTCATACCGAATGCTCTAGACATCACGGTCTTGTTTGTATTAACATTGGGTCTCTAAATCTCTCTCTAAATATGTGAATAAATGGAATTTGTACATACACAACCTTTTTGACACGTAGCAGGACCCTTACGAAATTTGGGAACATTCTAAAATTCAACCCATGCTACTACTAGTAACAGGCAAATAGCACCCGCTCCGGCCGATAATATCCTGCCACGATTTTAAAAAATATGTGCATGAGAATGCGCACCTACGCTGCAATACGCCCAACTATTAAAACTCGTTTGTTGCACTTTGTAGTTATATGCATCTTTATATGCGCAGTAGTACAATATTAACAGGGCACAATTAATGATGGGCACAATGAGGGCTGTTATTTACACAGCAGTTATTCACATTTCCCTGTAACAATAAAATTAAATAATAAACCATATTATGTATACAAAAACAACAAAATATATTAACAGGTGAATAGTCTATGTATTTTCACCCTAGCATTCGACCGAACTCATGGTTAATAAAATTATTTGCTGTTGTGGAGGCTGTACATAACTAATCACGTGTATAGTAGAACACTGAAATGACCTGCCAAATTACCGTTGGTCATCTCGAGTCAGTTTGCTGGAGTCAAAGTACGGCAACATTATTGTTGACCCACGAGTACTTTTCTTTGATAATTTGTTTCTTTATAATACTCCTCGGCATGGAGGGTAAATTTTTTTCCGGGTTTATGGCATCGAGTGCTGCAAGGCTGTCGTTGGTTCCTTCTAGGACTTGGAAGCCAAAGTGAAAATAAATGTTAACGATATAAAGCGATAGAAGTTATGTGTGACCACATGGGCCACTTCAACAAATAAATCCAACAGGTTGATTTAAATTTGATCATTTCTGTTGCACTTACAGGTATAAGCTACGATACGTTCTCGTTAGCTCCTAGCGAGGAGCGAGGTCATCAATGTTAAAATGTTTAGCCGCAGCTATGGCGATTCTCGCTAATAAAAAACAGCTCCTAAAACAATTGGTGCACTTAATCATTGGTATATTACTAAGTATTACTTATTAGTAATAAAAACAAATAAATACGTTTGTTTGTAATACTGATGATGTTTTAATTATATTATTTAAGACAAAGAGGATATATATTATATTCTATAGAACAAGCTTTAACTCAAGCGGATGCAGTACACAGATGGCTATTGCACCCGCTTAAGTTAAAACTTGCGTGGGCTATTAACCCTCAAATAATTTCGCCTGCCAAAAAAAAGAGATCCAAAATAGTCCCGTCAGCAGTATGCATGTTATCCTGACATATTTGTCGCCACAACTTGAGGGAGCGACTTGAGATTTTAGTGATCGCAGCCATTTGATATGCATGTATAGCGATATTGAATGTCACACCAGATACGTAGCCATTGGGTAGTGTGTTTGGCTATAGCTTTTGACCATAGAGAGTACAGAGAATAAACGAACATGAATGCTACGAGCTTGCAGATACTAGTAGGGTCGATTGCACAAAGTTCACAAGAGAAGCACTCGAGTCATACGTGCATATTTATACTATAGATAAAAGTATAAAGGCTAAACAGAGTGTCAAGTACATACTCACCAACGTTTAAGTTACTCTACTATACTTACTACTGTCGACAAATATATTTAAACAATTATCACGATGTTCGTATAACGACCTACAAGTGTGCCATTATATAATAGCTTTCGTCGAATCGTCCGAGTCTAGGTAGTAGACACGCCATTGTAATATAGTGATACAGTTGATATTATTATCAGTTGAGAGGGCATGACTAAGATTTCCAAAACCAATATGCACGCAAATATAATGTAGCAAAATGTAATCCGATAATTATTCGGCAGCCATTAATAAATAAATTCGCGATAAAATAAATCGGCAGTGAATATTCCCATGACTGAGACTTGCTGTGACACTTTATGCTACTTACAATTTACATTGGCCTTATGCGCGCAGTAAAATTTTTGATTTCCTATCAAAAATTACCTATTTATATTGTGACATGTCTGAAAAGTCCTGGAATGTTCCTACTATAAAAAGCACACTCTCAAGTCAGGTCCTTTGTTAGGTGATATCTCTTTAGTGCTTTGCCATACATGTGATTCAACACACTCGGATTGAGTACGAGCCTTACCGAGGCAGCGCACGTGTGATATGCCACCAAGAAAGTGCAGCAGGTTTTCAAAATCCTGCATGCACTGCTCTAGGCCGCGATGGCTCTTATTATCTGAAGGATAGCCATTATTATGAAGGGAAGCCAACTAAGCGTTCACCGCAAGCTCGGGGCACCTTTTCAGCTCGTATATGAACAGGAAGGCGCATAGAGCTCTTGAAAGCGAGGCTCCTTCTTCTCGGCGTCAAAAAACCTCGCAGTTCCGAGCTTCAGGGGATGGGAAAGCACTCGGGTCTATTGGGTTTATTAGTCTCACACTAAGTGGTGCGTTATCCATGACATAAACTTCATGAACACTGGTGATTTCAAAAAGCTTTCATTTAAAAAAAAATGCTGCGGCAACCAATTGGTCCTCCATTATTATACTTTGTAAGCTAGTTTTCATATCAAATTCGAATATATATGTATAGTTTAATATTGCTGCCAAAGGATCATTGTGTGTCCTGAAGAAGAACGAAGACAAGAAATAGCTAACTGACAATGATTGCTGATGTGAGCAGCACTTATGGGATTCCTAGTTAATTGTGATTACATCCCTATGCGTATGTATTTCGGTTGTAAGCCACTAAATACCTGCTGAGTACAAGATGGGTCGAAAAGTCTGTGGAAACGCCTGTCGATCTCAAAAAGCTCACGACTACAGTGCCGAAGAAGGTATCGTAAATAAGAGAAACACATATAATGTGGATTGGTTCTTTGCAATGATTAAACACTTCTTCTTTGAACGCTTAACTGCAACGAAGATTAAAGCCCATTCACATGCAGTTTATGAAGTTAGTGCAGCGTACGGTACCATTGCCGGATGGATTGCCCCACTTAAGAGGGGTAATGTGAACACCGAGGATGCATGACGTCCTGGATGGCCGAGAACAGCTTCGAATGAGAAGACTTTTTTATTTGCCCATAAAGTTGCCTCAACATTTATGTAGGAAATAAAATAAAGTAACATGGCTACCGAAGGACTCATTGGTGGAGTGTAATGCGTCACTACTACGTATTACTCTCGGACCAGCTGAAGAAGCGTATCGTAGCACTGCGACCCCGGAGAGCAGAAAAGGACTACAGTTTCTCCAATACTACTTTCGTCCACACGTATCTTGCAATCTTGCCCAAAATACGAAAAAGAAAGCTCCAAATTGTCGAACATCCCCATATTCTCCAAATCTAGGGACCACAGACATATCTCAATACATATAGATGTGGTGTGTAAGTATGTAGTATTTGTCCGGCTATTGCTTGCAATCGATGTTACAAACATTTTGGTTCGCCTAATATTCCAACGTTTTAGTCATTTTGACGAGCTCGGTTTTAAGTCAGCGCCAATAACGCGTCCAAGTGATGGCGGGAAGCTATATGAGGTTGCGTGGGTGCCAAGCTGAATGCCATTGGGGCTGCGTTGATGTCAAAGAAGTATAAACATCGTTGCTGAAGTAATGCTTATATTCACATAGGTAGCTACGGAGGAAAGTCGTTACACAAAATATATCATATTTATATTAGCTAGGGCGGAGCCTCCCTTTCAAACTGCCCCGATATCTGAGGCGTCCGGCTTCCGGCTGGCTCTCCGGTGTAGCGACCTTTGTCGCTGTCGCCTTGTGATGTGCAGTGAGTACAACAGGTACATCACGTACGCTGACGCCAGTCCTGTGCGCAAGCGCGACCGTCCGTCCGTCTGCCCGCGTCAGCAGTCATCGCTCGGCTGCTGTAGTTCATCGCGCCGCCTTTGTCCCTTTTATATATTTCAGCCAGTGGGCGGAGCCTATTTCCAGTTAACGTATACGTCTATGGAAAGCAGTCCACCGACCGACTTAATATACTCAAGAACAAGTTGCTTTCATACTACATTTAGCTAACACCAAAGATCTTAGAGACAGTAGAAACATCTGTAGGGCCTTTTTGCCTCGTGCTTCTGTTTATGTTTATAAAACCGATGTCCCTGAGGTGAGGGACATAGGTCCGCAAGGTTTTTTTCTATCACGATTCCGGTTCTTTTATCTAGTCTCACAAGTCACCAAACCTTTGAACCCGACTCACTAGCCGCAATTTAGGTAATCAGCGAAGAAATGAACGCGTGAGCCACATTGGGGTGCTCTCGGGTAATCGCCTCCCTTTTCACACCAGGAGTTCACACCACTACTACAACTACTACTATTACTGTTATTCCCTTGGTCGCAGTGCGCCTTAGGTGGCCAGTTACGCTCTCGAGTCACTGTCACACTAGTTGTTTCCCCTTTTCTATACGTCTTCACTTCTCCCCCTCCCTTCTCCCATATTCGCAATGTTGGCGCAGTCCAACAACATAAGAGACTCAAGCGAAGCCATTCATGCGTTATGCGCCGCCAGTGCTGCTTGATCTGCTTCTGCTCCCGATGGCACATCTCGGCGACCTTCTTCACCGTTCTGTCCGTGCCACTGGTCTATCCCTCTGCATTTCATCTCTCCCTCTGCTTCGCCGCTCTCCTCCAGCCATGCTTTGCTATAAAGCAAGGCGGACGGACAAAGTCTTTCAGCTGCTCTGCGGACGTCGATGGCAGCAAAAGGCAGCAGAAAGAACCAGATGGGTTCGGCTTGGTTTTTATTTAAAATTCAAAGTAGCTTATCTTATCTTATCTAGTAAGGCAGACGGCTCCATTGCGGCAGCCCATATTGTTGGCGCCGGCTGAATTGCGGTTTGCCGCTAGCGCCGCTATAGTAAGAATACGATGAGTCATGACAGCTCGATGCAAAAGCATTCATTCTATCGTCAAATCCTTTGCATCTCGATGCTTCAAAAGTAGATTCAATGCAAGCCCTAAAAGGTGTCAAAGCACTTGAAAACGATATACACTAAATCTCTTTGGAACGCGTATCTGCCCACGGAGAGCGTCGAACAAGTATACAACATCACAAACTGCGCGCTTAGCCACTTTGTATGATAATTGCTCCGCTAACCAAAATCCGCGGCTAGCTGACTTTGGTAGATTTAAAGCTATTACATTTAATGTCATTGTTGATCGACGAGTATACAGGGATCAATTTAAATAATGAATACTACTCGGTGTACTTGTATACACTGAGAACAGGCTACACTATGTAGGCCGTAGAAGCAATTTCTTCAAGGTTCTTCTGGGCTTTTTTTCAGCAGAGGAATGCAGCAGGACAATGCTTTACCCATTTAATTAAACTCTCCTTCTAAATATTTGTTAATCAAAGACATGTATAAAATACAGCTATAGTAAATAGTAGCTGGTTTTAACCCACAAGAAAACTATTCATTAGGCCCGAAGCATTCGTTCCGTACGAGCTTTTCACTAAATCCTAGTGCCTCAATGAGAATCAAATGCTGAGTCTGATAACTTGCAAGTAGCATAAGCTAAACAATCCAAGTCCATTGTTGGATGTTCTAAACCGCACATTTAGCATATCAATTTACCTCCTTCCTTAAAGGCTCTCTTAGAGAATCTAAATAATCCTAGCTTCTATGCACCACCTGTCGTCTTTAAATGCCCGCAGTTATGCTTGCCAGCGTCCAAATACGTGTGGAGCGATATGTATACTTTTTTCAGCGGATACATATCGATAATGCATAATTATCTGCATTATTCATTTCTACCTCTAACTATTTATAACAGTACGGAATAAACTAATACTGTGTTGTAGTTAATACAACTCCATCAAAGTGTACATGGTTGTATCGCTTAAATGCATACATGTAATAGCAGTTTTTTTTTCCCAGCATTGGAGAATATCCATTAGGGTAACGTAGTTGGACCTTAGAAATCACGAAGATGTTTTGTAATCTAGAAAACAAAATATGTCGTATTACATAGATCTGTGGATACCTGCTACAGTTTTCTGGATGTTTCATAGCTAGGTTAATCTGACACCTTCCCCCGTGTAGCATATACTTTGGCTTTTTATATTTTAATCTAGCCCACTTTAAAATTATTTAAAACAAAAAAACTCAATATTCGAAGGATTTCAGAAACCACCTTGGATAGCCTTTTGCTTAAAAAACAAGAATTTCCGGATATATATAGTATTTTGTCGTGGTATGCAGGAACCTGAGACCTGTTACGAGCTGTCGGATTGCACTCGACGGCCTTAGCGATAGGGGACCCAACTCGAACAAGTGAATAGTGCAAAGGTACTGTGCTAAACTCGATATAACAAATAGAAGTTTTAAATGTCTTTAAAAGCTAACTTTCGAGAAGTGTTCGAAATTCTAACATTGCATAAATAACCGATCGGTTGGTTCTTGCTAATTGGTGGTTTGCCTTGGCTCGGTTCAGTTTCTTGAGTACGTTTGCATATGTACGTACTCCACTGTGTACATAGCTAACTGTGTATATAGGCAGAAACAGGCGCTCTAATGTGCACACGCAGGGTACAATTGCATGCATTTACATAGCAACCGCCAAGAACTACCACAGCCAGTGACAGGGTGTCTTCCGAAGTGCTGCTCTCTGCGGGGAGTGAATTAGCGCTAACTGGACTGAGTGCAGGTCTATGGAAGACTGTATCGGGTTTAATGTGTTTTTGTTAACTCCTGGCAGGGGCGACCCCAGTCTCAAACAAGTATCTTGATAAGCTAGTTGTTATAGCACACAACCACGCGGCCAACAGAAAAACATGGACACGATGGAAGCGCCTGGCGAAAGAACCTCGTGTTAGGGTAAAAAGCTAGGATACGGAGGGAGAAAGTCGGCAGCCAGCGAGATCGGCAACTAAAGGAGCCAAGAAACACCTGGCACCCTGGCCATAGAAGCGGTGGGCTGATAACATCACGACCATGGTTAAAAACTGACTCTCAGAGAAGGACTTTAAGTGTCTCATCTTTCTAAAGTGGCCAGTACCTGTCTATAAGAAGATATGTCAAAGGAGAGCCACCTTCGGATCCTGATGCTGAGGCAAAACGAACCACCAGACAGAATCACCTGGAAAAGCATGGCCTCTCAATTTTAGCACACTATCGGTGAGGCCGGACGCATGGCAGGGCTGCTCTTGTTGCGCTAGATAAACAAATTGGGGGATGACGGCGAGCACACCACCTGATGGCGCTCGGCTTCCCAAGGATGCAAGGTTTCTTTAGGATAATGATCTGCTGGACAAGGCGCTGCTACAGACCAAGAATCTCTTGGGCTCAAGGGACCGTGGGCCTATATCCTGCCACATGACAAGTCAGGGCAAGTAGAGGGGAATCAGGAAGTTCTTTTAGTGTTTGTCCTAGGGATAGATGAGGGGAGTTCCCACCTCAGCCTAACGTCCTCTACGGCGCAAGGAGTGCGAAGTGGCAAGAAGAGCGCTTCCAGCACGACAACGACTTACGCAGACATGATCAGGGAGCTGGGTTCCAAGGTAAATGTAGATGTCCATCAACTGCCCAGCCGCGACGTGCGGCTAGTGGTGACAGAGGCGGCAGAGGGCTCCTCCCGCCGCCATCAGAGTTTTGAACCATACACGCATCCACCTGCGGTGGTCCTCGAGTGCCATCTTGGAGTATATCATAGTGTCAACAAACCAGCGATGCCAACGAGTAGGGCACATCGCCCTAATTTACTAGAACGGCATTTACAGCCAAACACTGTCATAAGTGTGGGCCGCCATTTGCAGGGGCACGTCGCCGCGTGCCAGAAGTGCCAACTCTAACCCTGCCCCGGTGCCTGCCACTTCCGAAGGCCATTTTAGTGAGGCTGTGGAGGCTGAGAGGTTCAGCCTGGCCATCCAAAGAAGCCGTGAGGGGACAATCATCACACTCTATAGATCTTATTAGACGCCAGGGACCCGAATAGTTTTGGAAGTTCCGCAGGACCCTTACAGAGTCAGAAAGCCCGCCGTATATAGCAGTGGGTCTTCATATGCGTCTAGAGACGGCGTGCGGGCTTCCTTGGGCCGTAGCACACACCAACATAGCCTATGCTCCCTGAGGGTACTGGCCGAACATCACATTACAAATGTGCAATTGCAAGAGAATGAGTTCGTTTGAGAAACTGATATTGGCACGCCAACATGATTGGAAGAAAAGCCTAAAGTAAAGTTTTACTTATACACGAAGGCATATTCTGAATGCGTTGATTTTAGGAGCGTATTCGCAGCATTTTAGGGTACCGAAAGTGAAAGCTCAATAATTATGTAGCACATGATCTCAATTTTTACGAACTTATTCAAAACGATTACATCCCGTTTGCTAGCCATTATCGAATGTCCTTGAAACAAAGCACAATTTTGTTCTGAACACGCCGGTATATCTTTATCAGTTCTTTTTTTTTTATAAAACCACTCGTTTCCTTACAATAAGGTGATGTTCGGCCAGCCACATTGGTATAACAGAAGCTTGTAACTTGACGATCATTCTTATGAAATACATTTTCCTTGCCATTTTATTGCAAAAACTAACTGAATGGCAGAGTTACCATATGCATGCCTGTTTCGGCACTGGAGTTGGCTACAAGTGGCAATCGCCCAGACGCAGTCTCTGCCTTGCGTGATGCTTCTACACTTCGTTGGATGCAAACAGCAATATTCCTACACAACCCACATGTAGCCAACACGTTTTAATGCCCGTTGCCTCTTACCTGGTGGCACAACAGCTTCCGCTTTGGTTGCTTCGACTTCCTCATCTGAAGAGACAGCCGTCCTCCTCAGCTGATGGCACTCGTTCGTAACCTCCTATCTTGCCCGCGGCTACTGAGGGAGCCAAAAAGCATAACTCATTTCACTACGTTTCTCCACTTAGACCAAGGCGCTCCTCCACTCTGTGCTTTCTCGTTTCTCTCTCGCTCTCTCTCTCCCTCAAAACCAGGACATCGCTTTTTCTTTTTCTCTTTCTATCCCCTGTCCCTGCCCACAGCTTGGTTCATCCTTGACGCTTCTTCAGCCGTGTCGAGTCCACCCTGATTGTGTGATTACGTCCACCCGCACACACGCATTACCCATGTTAACCCCCGCATCGTGCCTATGTTCACGCTTGATCGGTGTGTGCAGCGGCGGCGGGAGCCGCTGCGGCAGTCTTGTTCTCCGACCTGCCTATCAGGTAGGTGGCCCCGGCGGCTCTTCCTATGTAGGAACGGCAGCAAGTGTCGCTCGAACTGTATATTACAGCCATATCACGATTGCGTACAGCCTTTGGTATATGGCAGGAAGCATAGCACTCATTACGGTTAGTAATTTATCCACGGCTTCATCCACTTCTAACGTGTATGTTAGGTTATGTATATGTTTTATGTGCATATGCTTGCAACAACGCAAACATAATTATGCACACATATGCGTGTAGGTGCGGACGTAAGTTTGGGGCCACGCGCAGAACGCATAGGAACACGTTGGAACCACGTAGTCGGGAATGTCAGCAAAGGAAACGATAAAGAGAGACGGCGAGTATATGTAGTAATGGGCTATACTACTCATACGCCGCTGAGGCGAAGAAAAGCAAACATGACGGAGGCGGTTGAACGGGAGCACAGGGGGGGCGGGGGGGGCGGGGTTGGACGAGGTAGGTGTTACTCAGAAGATAGCTTTAGCCACAGATAAATCAGTACGAAAGTACGAGGGGCATGAGTGGTTGCATGCTCAATTTGCCAATAACTTGTGCTTATCAATCGTTAGCTCCCTCTCTCTCCCTCTCTCTCTCTGTGCGTCTGCTTGCACTGAGGTCACAGAGTGGTTGGTGTTCGCATCGTAATTTCGACAGAGATCAATGCGATTTTACCAACAGAATTACCGTAGCTTTCAACCATACGCATACCATACACAACCATACAGCACCACATAGCACCCCGGAATCATCTAATCGTACCAGCGAGGTCTCACTAGATTTAGAGCCAAACGATGATGCTAAATCGGTGTTAAGGGGAAGGGAACTAACTGTTCGATTGAGAGACGAGCAGTTGCCTCAGGCTAAATAAGGGTAAGCAGCGACTCGTTATCATGGTTGGTCTTGTGCAACTAACCGGAAGACCACCCCGAAGACAACAGCAACCGCAGGCAGCGTTACTTATAGTGCGCCTCGATTCACTCAGTTTGGGACGGAAAGCAGCAGCAACATCCACCCGGACACCATCTTCGTCCTTTGCTCTTCTTACCTTGCACCTTGAATCCTGTTTAACACACCGTCGATAGAACGGCACGTCGTTTACACAAGCAATGGTATTTAAATGTGTTTTGATATAAATCCTAAACCTTGACGCGCTTTGCTAAGTTGACTAGCACTTGGAAAACCGTCGGCAGTAGTTAACCAAATAAATTACATACCTTTAGAGTATGGTAAATGCAATGGTGAATGCAACAGCCAAAGAAGGCTTTAAAGTCTCCTCTAAATGTCAGGAAATACTAGACAAATAAACGCGAGATGATTTCAATGAGGATTTATATGGCGCCATGATCATTGTTGTTATTCACCACTACCGCTTCGACCTATTTACAAATGGTTAATTTATCGAGCGGTCAGTGTTGAGCGGCAGTTGTTTTTTACAAGTTCAATATAGCACCATACAATCTATCGCCAAGCCAATCAGTACAGGCAATAAGTTTGCCTTTTGTAAATTCGAATATGTACGCTTTGATTAAGCTAGTACGTGTTGCTAGTCAAACGAGGCCAAATAACTCCGCGACGACAGTCATAACTGTAGTTACTCCGGTGCGTTAGCCACTGCAGAGACAGCAGCACAACTAGGGTTACTACAAGTATTTGCTGCGACTGCTGCTCTTACCATTCCACGACCATTCTCAGCAGGTCAAAGGAAGTAATAACGACAAAGACAGCCAGTCCCCTGACGCTCAAATAAAATTATGCTGCTGCCATTCTATGTCGCTTGGCCGCAGTGGCCTTTGCAGCCTATCTAACCCGCAAGACATCAGAAGGGAAAGATGATGACTAAAGATTGTCACTGGAGTCACGACCGCGCTATCATTGTCGTCTTTAATCTCATCGTTATCGTTCAATACCGTATGTCACGCGAGTCGCAGTGGCATAACCTATGCATGAAATCTCCATACATATATTTCTAGGTGACGAGTAGGAAACAATTAAGCATCCTGAATGTAGATATATGTACTAAAATAATAATAATAATATACACCAGTGGTGAGGATCAGCCCCGGCATATAACAACTCGGACGAATTGAGAAGATAAACGCGTCAGGTTGATTACCTCATGACACAAGAAAAAACAACTCTAAGCGAAGACGTTATCTATCACGGTCTGAAGAAGATTGGGGGTGTAGAGGGGCTGCTGGCTTAGTTGTCCACCGCTCAAACAGTTACCCGAAGGGCGCAATTCCTCTTTCGGTGTGCTTGGTTACATATTGTATATCCAGTTCCAACCAACTTGATGAATATATTCAACTGTATATGCTACTCTATTAGGAAACGTCTGTAAGTTAATGCCTTCACTGTTTATGTGCAGGATCTAAGACGTAACTAGCTACTAATATTGTAACTGTGCTCGATTTTGGTCGTCTGGATCGCACATAACCCCTATCCTACTGGCGCACTCGGCCCCCTACGGCATCTGTTTTGTCTTACACAGACCACGTACGAATAGATTGAGGCCTAAGTTCTCTCATATTATTGATCTGTATGTGTGTGTGTTCGTCTGCGTGTGTCGTTGGGTGACCCGTCATCGACCAGCCAGGCATGTTCTCAGCGAGATCCGGATTGCTGCACGGTCAGACTCACTGTTTTTTCTAGCGTTCACCCCACTCGCTTCAAGGAAAGTGATCAACGCTGCGAGGCGATGAAATCCTTTGAGAATTGTAAATCAAATTATTTTTTTTTGGACAGAGCTACCCCACGAGGGTTGATTTCATTGGCACCCGACTGTGTGAGGAAGTAGAGCTGAGTAGATTTTTTGTGCTATTTTGATAGTTGTGCAAAAATATCAACCACCATTGAATCGTCTTCCCAATCTCAATCTCGATGAAGTCACCGCCGGAACAGAGCACTCTGCGGAACAGAGCACCGCCCGAATAAACCGCCTACCACCGCCGCCGCCGCCGGCTACGACGACCACAACACAAACCACGGAGGCGGATGACGAAATATTATTATTATTATTATTATTATTATTATTGTTCCACACTGCAAAATGAAATCACTTGCCATCACAGCACGGGTGGCTGTTGTTGTTGCTTCGATAAATACAAGGAGGGAGTGGTTTTGGCTGAGGCTCGAATGTTTTTGTTAAGTCCCCATTGACTTGACGACTTACTGAATATGGCATTAAGCTAAGTTGTATGCTGTATTGCCTGATCTGCGGCGGCAAGTCTAAAAAGCTTCATAAGAACGCAACTATTAAGGCAGGCAGCATGTACATAACAAAGTGCAATGCCAGCTTTAGCTAATACTGAAAACGCAAACGCACGGTATGCTCCCAGCACTTTTTTACAAGTATGCAACAGTATTTGATAACCAAGTGCTTCGTTTACTCTAATGTACATTCGCTCTTACAAGCACTTTATAAGGATATGAAGCAGGCGTTTGTGTTAGGAGTAGCAACACATCAAGCAATGCCACATTTGCTAGTGCATCCGCTGAAGTATAAGTTATTTTAATAAAACTATACAGGAGGGCGACGTGCTATTAGACACGCTGTGCAGGACTACACGTCGGCTGGTTGCCTAATGACTACCACGGCCTTTGTATTACCCGCTAAATCCCTCAAACCGTCTGTTGTCCAAGTTACACTTTTGTTTACAGTGGAGTCTACGTCGCTCTGCCTCATCCTTTGCCATCATGATTCTTGTTACTGCTCTCGAGACTCCAACATATGTGCGATAAGATATAAATTTAAAGTACCTCCAAGCAGGTCACCTCGAGATAGGCGGTATCCTGCATTATTTTGAGATTTTTTCAAGCTTTGATATTTGAAAATATGAACAACAACACGCAGCGAAGAACGTAACAACGCTTAGTTGTATTAAAAACAAATGCATTAAACACTTTCAAATTATTGGTCTATATAACGTATGTACACCACAAGCATGTTCTTTGTTAAACACGTATATTTTGCGCACTACATGTCGCGATATAAAGTTCGCGCTGACACTTATTTGGTTGTTCAAAAGGTTTATATAAAGTTTTTAGATTGAAAATCAGCATTTTCTAATATCTTAACAGCTGTTTATTATATATACTTCCCGAGTAGCTCAATACACTCTTCTCTCGAGATTTCTACGTATTATTAAGTCTGCGTAGAACTCCGCGTCCTTAGACTGAAAATAGGCATTAACAGAAGTAACCCCTTTATTGCTGGGAAACGCTTTTTACTGAGGCATTTTTCAAATATTCAAAAGTCTTTTGAACTTTTGAATAATTTAAGGGGTTAGGTGCGGACAATTGAGAGTTGTTTAATAAGTTCGAACTTTAATTACTCCAGTTTGCCAATTCTAGCTGCTATTTAGGCGTGAAGCATTGTTCTAATGAGACAGGTAAATCTTAATCTGCAAAGCTGGCCGTTTCTCAGTGAGTTCTTGCTGCAGGCAGTCCAACACTCCTGCAGGATATTCTCCTGAGATCGTTTTACCGCTCTCAAGTTTGTCTATGTGAATTATACCAGTAACCGTAGGTTTAAAAAACGTGGCCATTATCTTTCCGTTGGTGTTGTCCACACTCTCTTCGAAGGGCCTTTACCGGGTGCCCACCAGTGGCGAGATGCTTTTTGGGTTTTGGAAGTATAGTGATATATCTGAATTTCATTGACGGTTACGAATCTGTGCAAAAAATCTGACGGATTTTTCAAGATCTTGACGAAATTTTGCTGGTAGGATGAAACATGCCGGTCTGATTGACCTTGATTGAGTAAATTTGCCTCCTCAAGTTATCGTGCAGGATAGAACGCACACAATCCAAATAGATTCCCACGGTCCCGCTATCTCAATCATGCTCACACGCTCAACTTTGGCAACGATTTCGCGCACTTTTTCCATGCTTTCTTCATGAGTAGCCGTTTTGGGCGTTGTGAACGTGGTTCATCCTTGATACTCGTGCGGTCATTTTTAACTCATTAATTCAGTTGGAAACAGTAGCAAAAGCGGCTCAGAGTCATCGCGAAATAGGTCTAAATTAGTTTTCACTAGGGTTGCATTCTAAACTTTGAAAGGCAGAATTATGATAACCGCTCGAAACGTTTTTCATTTTCCAAAATCATACCGATACGCTGCATGGAAAAAGCGGTCAAAAATTGTAATGGCTAGTCACGATAATAGTATACTAAAAAAAAAATATATATATATATATATATATATATATATATATATATATATATATTATATATATATATATATTATATATATATATATATATATATATATATATATATTATATATATATATATATATATACATACATATATATCAATAAATGGAAACTATCATCACAAAAAACATATCTATAATATGCCGAACAACATGGTATGGTTACCACCATCTGCTATGCTTAGGCGGAAACTGTTATGAAATTGACTAGTGCGTATGTAAATATTGTGGAGAGTGCAATATCGGACGTTACCACATACTCACCTGCTCGTTCATTGACACATCCTCACTACAATCAAGCGTCAACGATATACTTAGCCTGCAAAATCATTTGTGAACTATTGTTATGCTACCAATTCATGGTGAATAAATCCGAAACTATATATATATATATATATATATATATATATATATGTAGACTCATCCGGACGGGTACTGCAGCCCGAGGGACTCGGGAACGATGAATGACGACACGTACCATAAAGGCTATTTATTGGTTCACGAGGCACCGTGGCGTGACACCCCAAAGAGTGTCAGAACCCGCTCTGAATCGGTCGAAAGCTACAGCGGTTTGTGTTTGTTTCGTATAGGAATACAAATTAAGTGACTGTTTGACTTGGACTGCCGATCATAGGTCGACCCTCTCCCGATGTCGGCCGATGATCGTTTGGACGGCGGAGAACGCTGAGATTTCGGCGCAAAAGGCTGTGGCTGTTTTCTGCTGGCTGGTTGAGACATGTCTTGTTCGGTTGAGACATGTAACGGTCGGTGAACGCTGTAGCCGTTCGACGTGGTCGGTTAGGACTTATCTGAATTGCGCTATGATGCGTATACAGTGGGTGGACTTCGTCACAATATATTTATTTATATATATATATATATATATAAATTTAGGTGCAAAATGATATTTTAACCCACTTGTAACTAGTTTGTAAACTTGTAGCCATGTTTTATGCACACTCAACTAGGAATTGCGCAAGCAATACTTCAAAACAATTAAAGGGAGTGAACAGAGCGTCCTTATCTTAGATGCCTTGGAACGTCCCACGCGGCCTTGTCAACAAAATGTTTTTCCTTGGTGTGCATAACGCTTTCAATTGTACGAGCTAAAGAATTCAAGTCATTACGTAAAGTTATAGAAAGGTGTATCAGCTTTTTAAAGCTGCCGTCACTTGCTGACGTTATGTCTGTACGCAAAAAAGCCCACACGAGGCAGAGCAGTATTATGTATTCGGATGCGTCCTCTGTTGTTCCTTTGCAGCACTTGGCGAATGACGTATCTGCCTTTCTTATTCGAAAGAGATGTTCTGTGAGCACTTGCGTCACGTAGTCGGCGAGCCCGGTGGCGTAGTGCATTCGCCTCGCGACCGGAGGCGAAACATAAATGGGCGGGTTCGAGTCCCACCGTTGCATATTTGTATGTATGGGGGTCCGTCTATAAATCAATGCGAAAAGAAGTTTCGTGGACGTTAAATCTTGGCTGAGAGTCAGCCCTAAAAGTATATAGTCTGTCAACTCGCCACCGGGCCGGTTGATCCACGCCTTAATCTCTGGAATCATAATCTTCACTCGCGTCCCGGGTGCCCCGTCCAGTATGGTCTCATTGATTCGGCCACGAGAAGAACGTTTTATTTCTTTCCTTATCCTTCTGTCTCGTTGGTTCCTCCACCAGCAACGACGTTCGTCAAGCAGAAGGTCTCCCTTGCTTGTAACCAGACCTAGCATCAAACCCGCTGCCTCATCCAAACGAAAATCTCAACCAGGGCCTCATTGTCCCTGAGTTTTACTACTGGGGGAGCCACCTTGTCTTACTACTACAAGGTTATCCGATACGCTATTAGCTCTGTCCCTTCTAATAGATTACTTAAGCGTAGGACGTCGTCGTACGCCAAGTTCCAAAAGAGACCCAGGATAAAACCCCGGGAAATTCCAGATGTCATTTCAAATTAGAGGGTCTCAAATTACAGCCAAATTCCTAAAAAAAATGGCGGGCTACCCTGCATAGGCGGAATCCGTTAATTCATCTCGGTTTGCGTGAGCAGACGGCCCACTCACAATAGAACAAAAGCACTTCATTATCCTGGACGGCCGGCACAACATGGGTTCAGAATATGACCGAAGAGCAACCGTTATCCAATTGCTTCGTGCCGAACATCGAGATCATCAACATTACTGGATTTAAAAGAGCAACGGTCTACGACATTGCCCGAGGCTACAGAGATGCAGAAGGGACAGGGATAGATGGTGCAACACCTGGAGGGAAAATTCACAACCGACGACGAGAAGTGAGGACGTTAAAAGTGATCAAAATGGTGCAAAACTGCGTTTTTAAAGATCTAAGCTTATCGATGCGCCGTTTAGCGATGAAATGTAATATGAGTGTCCGTTCTATGCGTCGGATTATCAACGAACAACTGCGCTACAAGTCTTGCACGTTCAAAGTCAGACAGATGTCTTCTGAGGCCTCAAACATCAAGAGGATGATTGCTGCTATCTCACCCTCACGTCTTTGAGAAACGAAACGGCGGGACATCGTCGATTCTTCTCCGACGAAAACATCTTTTTAAGGTGACTGATGTTTATTTATCAATTCGTATTACAATGGTGCAAAAGTGGACGTGTTATTTTTTAGCCTAGAAGACCCTAGTCTGCACCATTCGTCAAGCAATCTCAATATTGAAATCGCGTTGCCCCGCTGGACATCAATGGAAAGTCTCTGGTGTAAGAAATGTGCGGCTCTCTTGTCTCCAGTAGTTATCTTCAAACGTTTGGCTGTATCGTCCACATCACTGTTGAGCAGGTTGCTTATCGTATCGGCCGTGAGATCATTGAAGCATCGTAGATTGTCCGTTTTGTAATCCGTCTGTAAGGTCGATACCCCTTAGAATATGAGTCAGGCGTATGACTGAATAAGAGCGCCTCAGCAGGTAGAGACCACTATGGCATCATATGAGGGGCAGGCGCTCAGTACTCAGTTTATCCAGCCACTTCTGCAACACGGGAGAGACACCTTCCCGAAGTAAGGGTATCCCTAGGAGCTCTACTTCGTTTGCGCTGAGTATCTTGCAGCCCGGTAGCCAGTGCGTAACCTCTTGTTGGTGTTGAATCTGCGTCAGGATTCCATACGAACAGTTTGCATTTCAAGGGGTTCAGGGCCGCTTACCTTCTCGAAATCGATAATCTTCTGTAAGTCATTAGCGATCGTGGAGGCGTTATCTGCAGTACGCCATCGTCCAAGTACCACATGTTAAGCGAGCTTTCGAGCAATTTGATCAGGTCGTCAACTGCCAAGCAAAATAAAGGTGGATCAAGGGGTCTCCCTGTTGTATACCTGTCTCGGGCGATATTATTGAGTCAGACATTACAAGACAAGTTGGACGTCTATATGAGGACTCGACATAATAGTACATGTTTGGGGTGGAGCCCTTGAGTGTCCTTAGCAAATGGTCTCTTATAACCGCAATAGAAGCATTTGAAGGATCCAGTTTGAGTAAGTACGTGAAGCAAATCCTAGACGCCAGGAAAGAGCGATTGTATGAACCGCTGTTTCTACCCCGGCTTTGACCGAGAACCCCAGTTGTCGGTCGTCAATTAGGTGTGTGAGTGGTCCTTTGTTATCTCTTGTGCTGACCTTCGAAGCAATTATGCGTAGGCATGATGAGCATGCTATCGGTTGGATAAAGTCGCACCTATTTTTCAATGTAAATAATTTAGCGCCAAAAATGATTGGTAAGAGTGCCGCTGGTGGTTGCCCAAAGCGCAATATGTCAACAACTTTAGCTAAAGATATTGCCGACTTATTTGCTGTCTCGCCGAGGTTTGGGGAAAGCAAGTCAGCTAGTAGTCTCGGGCGGATTAAGTCTAACTTTGCTGAGAAACTTCTTGGAAAAGATTATACAGCAGCAAAGATGTCTTCCTTGCTTGTGGATCCGGAATCTGTTGATTTTGGTTCAGGCCATAGGCTCGGCTGGTGCAGGCGGGTGTTTTGCTCTTAGTGCGTTGGCGGTATCTTCGCCAGATGAAAGCGGGTCTGTTGAGATTAGGATTCGAGCAGCATTGGTGCCGTCTCTTTCGAATTACTTGGCAAGGATTCTTTGAGCAACATCGGGTTTGCTCATTTCTTTGAGTGTTTATGAGTGCCGGTAGGTTATATAATATGGTGCCGCACTCGTAATCCCGGAGATTCTCCCTTATAATTTGCGCTATTGATTGATTGATATTGTTTTCTGGTGTGTCGTAGCCACGCCTGGTGTATAGTAGGCCACACACCGAGCAGGGAACTTTCAGGCTAGGTTCGGTGTCTGCGATGTCAGATCGTGTCAGCAATGTCGTCGTCGTTGTTAGGGTTAGAGAGTTCCCGGATGACAGGTAGGTGCGATCTTCCATTATGATGAGGTGTGTTTAAGCATCTCAACAAGTGGCAGTAACGCAAGCAGTGGCTGAAGCTCCGGACTGCTACTGAAAGAAGACCAGACAATGACGATAGGTCTGTGAGTGTCTTGTGGGCTTTGGTTGGCTAAAAGTCCTAGCTCGTTGTTGCCGCGGCATTCGTTTTTCTTTCGGTGGGTTCCTGGGCCGAGGTAAAATGATTGATGGGTTTCCATCCTCAGAGGTAGTTATACCTCTAATTGCAGCAGCATATGTTTTTTGACCATTAGCAATATCGGCCGGCATAGGAACTTGTTTACAAGATTCTTCTATGGTTGCTGCAGGATGATTTACTTTCATCTGCTAAAGCGTACGAACCTCACAGATGAGTCTACTCTTCTCCCTGAAAGAGAAAAGTTTCAAGCATGAAGACGCGCCAGCAGGATGTAGACCACGATAATTACCACACCGAGGCGTGTTTTGACATGAAGCGGCTATATGCCATTCGGTCCCGTACCTAAGACAGATTTTCTATAGGCCGCACTGACTTGCTATATGGCCGGGCATAAGGGCTTTACTCGCATCCTGTTTAATTGCTTGATGTTCAACAGGGAAGTCGCTGACTGTATGCAAGAAGTCTAAACGGCGATACTTCCTGGGCACAATGTGTGAATTGCCTTGAATAAAGTTAGCAGTGACCCTTCTTCGAAGTTAACGGGCGTGTTACCTTCGGTGGGTTGTCTGCGAAAGACGACTTTGAGGGTGCCTATGGTACTTGCATTAACATCATCTTTAAGCTCATCCAACTGTTTCAGCTCTCGTGCCGCCAAGCGTTTCTCTTTGCGGAAGTGTGAATTGTGAATCCACCGTTATCATCGTCCTTATTATCTGCTTTGTCTTGAACAGCCTGTTATACAGTCTCGGGTAACGTCTTCCTTCTCTTTACGCCTAAATACATGTTATTTTCCGTCGTCGGGGTGGTGTTTTCAAGAAGGGGTCTCTCATGGGCGGCCTTCAGGCTATCCGATGGTAACACTACAGCGTTGGGGCGTAGACGAAAAAATCTTCACCATCGACCAATAACATAACCCAAAAAATGACCGATGGCTTGCAAAGGACCCTGAAGATGTACCAATAGTTCACAGAACCAAACATCTTGCCAATGTGCACGTCCTAGGTGTTGTGTCGAATAAAGAAGACGCAATGGCCCCACACTTTTTTTAACAAAGACGAAATTGTAACAAAGAAAGCGCATTTGGGCCTGTGGGCGCTTTCGCCCCATAATGGAAAATGTAATTGCTGCTGATGGTGGCTACGTTGAATACATTTTTTCCTCAGGAGTGTCCCTAACGGTACGTAAAAATATCACCGAAATATCTGTTTTCTTTTAGATATAAATTGTGAAACGGTTTGCACCCTGTAAAACTTCTGATTGTCTACCCGTGAAAAATTTGAATTCCTCATTGTCTACCCGAACAACCTTTGTCTGAGACAACCGGGTAAAGGTTGTTCGCAACTTTCTTTCGAACGCCTTCAGTATCACCTTCCAGGGCACGCTTCTGAAAACATTTTTAATATCCAGTAGAACCAGAGATAAGAAGATCTCTGGACCTAACCGGAATTTGTCGTAGCGCTTTCACCTTAGCAACGACCCGCTGTATTGCGGAAAGGCACGAGCGGCTTTTACGAAATCCAAATCGCTTCGGTAAAAGACCGCGTTCCTCCGCGAATAATCGTAAACGGTTATCTATCGTCGCTTCAAATTAATTATGTACTAACTAGACAAATTGTTTAATTATTTATTATTACATCACCTTTCGGTATAGTTGGTTACATTAAATTACACGTATTCATTAAATCTCGGAAACGGCAATCGTTTCCGTTAATCTTGGACATATATAGAATATGTTGTATATGCATCTCCGGAAGATGTCAGCGACCTAACGCCCAGATAGCTGGCGCTGACCGACATGTTTCATGATGATATTTAGTGCAGACAAGGCCGCGGAATTTGCAGCAACACTCATCGGAAGGGTTATGGAACTCAGTGCGGTGGCACAGTTTGTGGTGGAACCCATGGACGGAGTAGCGGGTGAGAACGTGTCGTCGCTCGAAGAGAGGTTTCATCCATGTGTTGTCCAACATTGCCGGTGTTTTGTAGAACGCTTCTGGTACCTCCCTCATTCTATCAAGTTGGAAGCGATTCACCAGATCCTCGATGAACAGCGTGGTCCTAGACAGACTATATGTTAGCCTGATTTGTTAACAGATTGTTTAATAGATACCGCTTCTTTTGGAACTGAGCACGAGGTCACATTTCTTTCACGTCAGAGGCAGGCGTCTGGATCTGAGTGTTCGTGTGGCAGCGCTGGCCACTACTTAAGAAAACGAATTAAAGGGAAGCTTTATGACCGAGGCCAGGATACCATCAAATTCTAGTGCTTTTCCGGCTTTTAGTCTCTTTCCCACTGCATGGACTCCGTCTAGGGTAATTTCTAGGGCTGGGCCAATAAAAGTTAATTGGGAGGTGCTGAGGACGATGGTGTTGTCTTCGGCCAGCAGGATCCTTGCTTGTTTTTAGTCGAGGGCCAACCAGCAGAGAGACTCCTCCAATTGACCAGCTGCGCGAGGGTCGTAAAGCTGGGCAGTGATACGAGTAGTATCCATTAACATTGAAGTGCTCAGTAGTGAACGTCTCCGTTACAAGAACAATATCGTAACCTGCGAGGTCGCTTCTTGAAACGACCGGAAGCACCGTCCGTATGCCCTCACATTTCTACTGGTACACCCTTAATTGCGCTGTTGGCCTCTGGAACGATTTGACTGGTAGTCGCGGCGATTGGACTGGTCGAGTTGTTGTGCCGAGTTGTTCTGGGTGTTTTCCTTGGTCTCGGTTGCCGCCTTGAACTCCTTTATCGCTTCCTCGAACGATTTGCATAAACGGATTAAGTCGGGTGGGAACGGGGCCGGCGTAACTGTTGAGGCGATTTTCTGCTAGACTTTTTTTCTGACCGACAACAATATCAACAATATTAAAAGGTAATGTAATATTCATTGCAATAACATGGGAATATAGTGGTCAGTGGTTGTCGGTCGAATGTGACTATTACTCTGTCTAAAGGCTTCCGAGTCCGTCACTCCGAATGGCGTGCAGGCGACTAAAATGAGTCACTCCCAGCTTTCTAATATCCTCAGGGATGTCTGCCTCTGTGAACGTGACAGTAGCATCTTGCATTGTAGCTTGTATAGGATTATAGCTAGGCATGAGGCCTTCACTTGTAGCCCGTTTAGTTGCTTGATATTCAACAGAGAGGCTTCCGACTCTTTGTTAGAAATTCATACGGCGATGCTTGACTTCGTACCATAGATTCTACTTTGTGGGGACATTGTGTGAAATGCCTTAAATAACGGGTTGTCAGCGAAAGTCAACTTTGAGGGTGTCTGTGGTACCTGCGTTAATATCGCCTCTAAGCTTGTCTAACTGATTCAGTTCTCGTGCCGCCAGGCGTTTTCCGTTACGGGAATTGTGAGCTGTGAATTTACCATTAGCATCGCCATCGTTACCCGCTTCGTTTCGAACAGCCTACTATACAGTCTGGAATAACATATTCCTCCTCGTTACGCCTAATATTCCGTCGTTGGGGTGGGGTTCTCGAAAGCGAGTGTATCATGGGTATCTGCCAGTTCATCCGATAGTAACGTACTAAGTATATATGCGTCATTAAGTCTAGAAAATTGACCGCCTTTATGGCACTTTGTTTGTTGCGCTTAAAAAATTAACAGGAATCGAATAATACAAAAGTTATAAGAGGCGTTTAATTGTTTGTACTATATGTATTTGTATATATATATTTCAGAAAATCGTTGAATAATGCAAATACGTGTTACTAGTCATGGCACCTAACCGCCAAGAACGGCTTGTTTACTTCCGTAAATAGCAAATAGATATCCACTCAATTCGCTTAAACAAAGGCTCCCAAAAAATTCTATATTGGTGTCGTGACCAGGATGCGAGTCCTTTGCTTATACTGTGTGGATATTGTTTGCTATTTACACGATTTTAGGTGTTTTTATTTTGTTTTGAACATCGAGTGAATCGATCACGAACAGTCCCGCTGCTCACGCATTTTGAGTGTTCTTTGAACCAAACTCAAACAATAAAGTCATCATCGATTGACGCGAAAATGGCACTCCTAAGCAACACAAGCCGAAAGACGTTGCTGGTTTTGATTTTTCAAATTCTAAGCACTACTACGGTAGCCGCTGCGGCGACGGAGATGTTTCGCCTGCTGACGTTTCTTACCGAATGGAAGGCAGTTTCTTACCGAATGGAAGGCAGCAGCTCTCGTTCTAATTCCGAAGGGCCCCATCTCATACCACCCAATATGCATGCCTGGATCCATGACTACAGGTTTCGAGTCCGTTGTGCAAGCACGGCTACGAGACTTCGCGAAGTGAAACGGCCTTCAGTCCGACTCCAAAATGTGGATTTCGGAAAACGCGCTCGGCAGTTATACTCGAGACCCATTTTGTTTTTAACAGACATATTTGACTACCGTCATCATCACATTTATTTTACTCATATTAAGTATATAGCGTTGACACGCATACAGTTCTCAGCTGCTTCCGGCATGGTATTCGCGAGAGGAAGTGCAGTTATCTCTTTGCAAGAGCCAGGCCGGCAGATGCATGATAATTCGTACACGCCTGGGAGCACAGCCGACAGATGCACTTCCTCATGTGTACTCCTCATGAAAGTTCGTATTCAAACAAACTAGGTAATGATGGTCATAAACTATGTATCATGTATGTATAGACGTGGCAATTGTCACGTGCAAGACCAGGTGAGAGGTACTGAAAATATCCAGATTTCCAACCTCTCGTCGGACTTGTTCAGTTTAATTTGCCCATACCTAGACAGAGCTTTCAAATAGTACTGTACGCGGCGGCTTTAACCTCAATCGAATTATTCGGCCTATCACGGCATACCGCAGGTAAAACTGCCAGCTGGTGAAACCCTCGCAAACTATCGATATGCAGTTTCACCTGCTATTAAGTCTTAGTAAGGATTGCAATGTTCACCGACGTAAGCATGTCAACTGGCGCTAAGGCTATTGGCTCAAGGCTCCTCTGTTGGACGGTGACAAACCATCGTTCTCCTCGTCCTTCCTAGACTCTGCCGTAAGCTCTCGATGTTGGCCACAGCCCCTTTGCCTCTGGCGTGTTGTCATCCACACCGGAGCTGCTGGAGAGGCGTGCGATTATGACAGTCGTCGACGTCGCGTGCGAATAGCAGGGCTTGCACTAGTTCCCCCCAAAAACAAAGCATTTTTCTGGTGGGCTAGAAAAAGGGCCCTGCTTTTCACCTACGCTTTAAAAACGGAAACATCAATCTCGTAAGCAGCGCTAGGTACCTCTGAGTATTTCTTGCTCAAGATCTTCGAAGCACCCATCACTTGTGCCGAGCAACGGAGAAAGCCCTCAAAATTGAAAACGATTTTGCACGGCTCATGCCTTACACGGATGTACCCCGGTAAAAATTGCATCATTATGTCAATGGCCGAGTCAGCTTTACACGGACTTCGTCCTGGCCTACTAACCCTTTAACAGCCGCACGAACCGAAGTCCCCTGCGGCCGGCTCAACGGGTTGGAGTTCTCAGGGTGGCCATTGTGCACCGGACGGTGAGCACAGTAGCGGCGCTCCTACTCCCCTAACAGGTTCCCTGAAATCTGAAGACGGAAGAGCACTGCCGTCTGTGGGAAGACCCTGCACCCAAGAAAAAGACGAGCGGAAAGGAGAGATCGTCTTATGGCGGGAGAAGTGGAACGGCCTGAAGGAGCGTCATCCGGTCACTACATTCCGGAGGCTTATACCAAACAGTAAAGAATGGCTAAATCGGCCCGGGGAGAACTAGCCCTCCACCCATATCATGGGTCTCGGGGACTTCCAGTCCTACCTGTCCTAATGGGTCTCAGAAACTTCCAGTCCTACCTGTCCTAATGAGTCTCAGAGACTTCCAGTCCTACCTGTCCTAATGGGTCTCAGAGACTTCCAGTCCTACCTGTCCTAATGGGTCTCAGAGACTTCCAGACCTACCTGTTCAGTACCCGGAAGGCGTAGCCCCACGTGCGTCCACTACGCCGATGGACTTGATGATACCCCGAACACATAATTCTGAGGTGTCCAGCATGGTTGGAGAAGCGTGCCTCGGCTACGTTTTTTTCACTTATTATCACCCATGTCGGCTAATTTTAATATATTAAAATTACTAAATACAATTATTAAACAGCAGGTGAGCGGCCCATGATCTAGGTTGCCCAGCGACCTAAATTCTGTGCGCACTTCTGCGTGATACTGTGCACATTGCCTCTCACATTTGACACAAGTACGCTGTTTGTCGGGCTCATGATAAACCTCTTTGTTGCACTAACATTATTACGCAAACAAAACAACCTTGTATACATCGCAACGCATCGCCCCTGTTTTGAAAAACACCCGTGTTCCTTGACGTGCGCATTTTCTGTAGGCCCAAGTCTCTAGAAGACCGAACTGCTTTAGCCATGCTATACGGCATGAAATACCATCGGTACCACTCTGATCTGGAAGCGCAATAGGGTGACCTTAAAGGAAAGTTGGGGTGGTTTCTCGATTGCTTTGTTTGACACTGAGGCTTTCCTAACTCGTTAATGATCTGTAAAGCAAATTAAGGTGGAATAGAACCTCTACACGTCCCATAAGCTCCTCTGTACTCGCACACAATTTTAGCCGAATGTGTGCCGCCGCGGACACCGTCTTGCGAGAAGCTTTGCTTTGCTGCGCCATAGGATTGGGTTAGTTGCCCTCAGACTAGCAAAAAGCCCTCCTGTTGGACGTACTAATGGAAAATTCGACCGGGTGAGACCAGGCTCTTACCGTGGGTTACTAATAATAGTTGTTGCTACATGTAGTTGTCGTCGATTTTGAGAGCACAATTTTCAAAGTTTTTGGAGAACATTACGTTATTCCTGATAAACAGCATAGCTTCCACTCAGAAAGGTCTACCCCCACGGCAAACGACATTTTGATGTATGTAAAACACTAAGAAAGTTTTTGCATGCCGGCGTAGTGCAGTGTGAGCTGAACACCAGCACATTGGCGGATAGCGCCATCTTCATTGATGTTTAGGTAGAAGGCCCCCTCCGACAACAATGTAAGAACATGGCCAACAGTGGTATGTCATTGAAACATCAGTCGATTAATCGACTACTAGGGATAAAGCACTATACTTGCGGAGTGTACATGTATAGTACGAGAGGATAGTTCGTATGGATAGTACGAGTAGTATATTCAATATAACGACAAACTGTGATATCGTTACAGTTTTTGAATGCGCTTGGTAATTTAATATGCCTGACAAAACCAGGAAAAATCCTAACGGTGTTCTAAAGGAGAGCCTGAACTTTGTATATGTTAAAATAATTTGCTTTTGTTTATTGTAAACGTTTAGCGAATGTAGTCCACTATATGCAATTAAGTAATTGGCGCATGCCATGCTTGTAAAAGGTTAGTTGTATAAAGTCCCAGGCATAGTACTATGTCGCGCCGGTACAAGTGTCTTAGCTTAAGCGAATGGGGGGCGAGGAGGCACACATAAGTCTCTATTGTTCTACTATCGAGAAGTAATGCAGTTTGCCATGTATTCCATCCTACTGGAAAAACTGGTTAGAGTTAAGTTTCCAAACTTGCTTGGTTTAATTGGTTCCACTTTGTATAGAAATCCCTCGCTGGTTGTGTCTGACTTACATTGTAACAAACACTTTTAAGTGAACGACGAGTCAGTAGTTATCACTGAGGTCATTTTTTCTAAAAGTTAGTCTAATAAGCTAGCGGCAGAAATGCAAAGAATCAACTAATAATACTTTTTTGTCAGAATTATGACGCTAATTTAAATTGTAGCTAGTAATCAGTTTGTATACAGCTAGCAGTATATGTTTGCCATTTTTCTGCTCGTTGTATACAAGTAGAACCTATATTGTATTTTCACGAATAACTGAAAGTATGCAACAAAGCTTCGGCAATGAGAAAATCAAAACAAACATGTTGATGCACCTCTCAAATCATGATTCGACAAGGACGATCCTAAGATACTGACTGCACGCAAACGAAGAGTTTGCACATGCGAAGTTGATGGCTTCTTTTATGACATGCTGGTAGCACAGCGCTAGAGGTGCTATGCGTAAGTCGCTCGATGCGATGGGGTAAATTAAACGTTGCTAGGATAGACTGAGAGGTGTACAAATATTCCATTAGGTGATACGTCTATTCGCGTTGTTAAACCGATACAGACTGCGCGCCAGATAGCTGTCCCAATAAATGCGTAGACAGGGGATGTGTTAACTCGAGCGTTTATCGAGTCATCTAGAGCAGCATCAGAAGCTGCGGCATCTGAATAAAGCTTCGAGGACTTCCGGCTAGACGACAGATACAGAGAGACCAGCACATTGTTGGTGAGCACAAAGCGAAGACAGGCCACAATGTCTGCTGCATCAAAAGGAGCACTCACTGTTGCACGTGTGCGTCTCACCCCCATACAAACGTGACGATGCCATTCGCTAAAATCCATCTGTGTCATGCTATCACGTCCACAAGTCGCTGCAGAGAGGGAGGAAGAGGAAAATGTCTGCCTGCGGTTGGTGCTCTATGACACGAATGCATGTAGTAGTAGTAGTAGTAGTAGTAGTAGTAGTGGTATACGATGCGTGTTGCACGCGCTGCTGCTGTTGTTTGTTTGTTTGTTTGTTGTTGATGTTGTTGCGTGGGGCCAAAACTGACGTAAGCAGAGATGCATTCACTAATGAATGGCGAATACCATGCGACGACGCCTGCGGACACACCCCCTGAAGTTGATACTTCCGCTTCCGGATGCCTTGCAATCATACCGACAGCATAAGCATGGGGTGGCGCAGCACGACCTATTGCCGGCCGTACGGCATGACTTCGGCATCGCGTACGGGCAGCAACTATATGTGTATATATATACTATATATATATATATATATATATATATATATATAAGATGCCAAGATGTAAGACTGACTAACATTTAGCTCTGGCCAGCTGCGGATAACTGTAGGACCCCTCATAGGATTCGAAACTGCTAGGCGCTTCACCCTGGGAAAAGCATTGAGAATGAAGAGGACGTGGTGTGAGAGGTTGACAAAAGAAGAAAAGGCTGAGTAAATACGCACAATGAGCGTCAAAAGGTTCGACTTGAGCGACTGTCGTATCGTTCGCTGCCACATTTATCTACCCTTCTTTCTTTCTCTTCTCTTTTCCTTCCGCCTCCGTTTTTCTTTCTTCCTACCTAAGGCGAGACGACTGAGTTGGCGACATTGCTGCTCGCCATGGTGGTGGTGAAGCTGGCGCCAATCACCCCCGTGTTCTTCTCACGATCTTCATCATCGTCATTATTGTTACGTGTGTTATATATATATATATATATATATATATATATATATATATATATATATATATATTATAAATAAATATATATATAAATAAATATGCGCCGGCATTTCTACGGCTACTGCTGTTGTTGTCAACCATAGATAGTTTTTCGAGCGGAGTTTTTCTTCTCCGACCTTCTCTCTCTCCTAACCTGCCTTCCTTGTTTATTCGGAAGAACTAGGCAACACTAAACGATAGACAGTTGTATGCTGTACTAAATTTTTGTCTTCTCCATTTATCGTGTCTACAAGAGAAACGGTCGGCTAAAGAAGTCATGAGTTCCATGAGTTAAATTTAATTACTTAAAAATGCTACCAATTTTAAAGCCTATTACTTTTTTACTTGTTCTGCATCGCCGTAAAACAGATTTATTCTATAATAAGTAACGAAGCAATATTATAACGTATGTAAGGCGACAGTTTCCAACGTATAGCTATATGCGTTTAGTTATATAGTTATATTATATCAAGTCTATATGCAGGTTAAGCCATACACCTATAAATATACTGATGCCCTTAAATGCGTTAACTTTGGTGCCAGTTTATGTTTTCGCTGCCCCCTAAAGTTATTACACTAAACGTTAGATCTACCAAGTTTTAAGCTTGACTCTATTAATATAATGCAGACGTTGATGCTTCTGAACTCACGACTATGTCGTATTATTCAACAGTTGCTTTATGCATATATATACATATATATACCACGTCTGGGCTCTCGAAGGTAGACAATGTGTAGGTCCAGAAAACAGCGCTTACCAGGGGTGTGGGCATCGAGTAAGCTCTGCAAAACCCGCCTATATTCTCCTGGAAAGGACACTTTGATGCGCCAATTTAAGTCTCTGACAATTATTATTTTACCCTTTGTGAGCTCGTATAAACATACCATATTGAGTCTTTGCTGTAGATCGAAGAGCGTCACGTTTATTTAACAATCTTTACAATCTATGATCAGCAAGTAACACTCTTAAGACATCACATATCATGGTTCATGTAAAAGCAGCGCAACAAGCACGTATGACAGCCATTTTATGTAAACAAGCTAGCAGTTAAAGTAAGCATAGTAAACACTAGTGGTAGGAACTTCATGTAGAGTCTGCAGCAGCGTTTGTCATCGCTGGATTAATAATTTTTAGATTCGTGAATTTAAGTGTGACAGGACATTATTCGAAGAGGAAACAAGCTCAGGACGAGCAGTCAAGGCCACCACGCAAAATAGAGTAATTTGAAGCATTTTAAGGCAATTTTTGTCTCTAAAGTATACTCCGGAGAACACTAATTTGTTGGAAGGGACGGTAGCGGTCACTGCTTTAACATAATTAATTAGAATCATTTTCTTAACTCCTTATTGAAGGGTTACTTAGTTACAGAAGAATATTATCTCTGAACTTCCGAAATACGCTCGTGCGACCGAACGCAGACGAAGACGGCTGAAATAGGCACGTACAAGTAATCTTTCATCAAGGCACCGCTCCAACGCACACCTACCCAGTCGCACGAGTTAGTCTCCGAATTGCCGCCCCATCCACTCAATTTTCTTAAGTTGGCTCCTTGTGACTTCTTCCTATTGCCAAACCTCAAAATCTTGCTTAAAGGAAGCCATTCACAAGAGGTATTTTGAAGTACCTCTTACTTCTCCAAAAAATACAAAATGGCATGCGTTTTTATGGACATTTTGCTTGACTCGCGCCATGCTCCTGCCGCATGTCCTTCTTTCGAAGCTTCATCACCTGATACGTTCCTGGGTCGTCGACAGGCGGATCAGAGTTGCACTACTCTATATAGCGCGAGTAGTTTTCGACTACATGGTACATTAAAAAACGCATTTTTTATGTATTATAAAGTGGAAAAAATGGTCGACTTCTTAGCCAATTTGTTTTGCAAGGTTTTTAAATCTAGTGAAATAAACCATCTTCTACCGTAAAAGGCAGAATAAGTAAGTAATGCGTAATAAATAAATAATAATCACAAATTCTCAATTTGCAAAATTAAGTGTCGTCAGTCACTGCGGGCATCTCTCCTTCTGCAACAAATAAAGCATTTTTACAAACATACCCCGGGGGCGTTTCGTGAAGACTTCACTGGCGGAAGCACTTTTAAGCACAAAAAGCGAGAATAATAAACACTCGATCTATTAAATATGTAGGCACATGACGTTTTCACATAACACTAGGGCGGCTGTTAACACTGTGAGAATAATACGGAATCTAGGTATCTTAACTTGGGGAACGGAAGCACGACTCATTTTATAGTAGACACACTGTCGACAAATGTGAGACAAAACACACAAGCTTCTTGCGTGGTGTCTGCGTAGGCGTACTAGATAGATAGGTTTTACTATCCTCATTAATGGCTCACATTACATACAGAGGTTCGCAGCTCTTCAAAGCCATCAAGAGCTAGTATGGAGTGTTTATATTGCATATCTTCTTATAATTTTATTTATTGTTATTAATATCATTATCGTGTTCGGCTTATATTATAGTAAGGCACCTAAATAGTATTACTTAGTATTTTGTTTGAATATTATCAAAAAAGAGGTTGCGCGCACATTTGGGGGGAGCTTGTTCCAATATGTGGCACCGAGATTTGATATTGAGAAACGAGATTAGGTACATGAAGCTGCATACAAGATGAGAAGTTGTGGTGTGATCCCCTTGTGTTCATGGTTGATGGCGAAAGGGAAAGATTGAGCAGGTTGGGATGAAGTCCCACTAAGATTCGTTTCATCTGAGTTACGGCATACATCTCTATTTGCAGAGGGTAAGGCGGAATCGACAACTTTATGTATTTATAACGCATGGATGCCCATGGTGGATATCCCAATATTACGCGCAAGGCCCTTTTTGCAGGCGATGTAACGGACATAAAAAACGCATATAAGTCATTTAGAATATTTCAACTGCGTAGGTCAGATAACTATGGACATAGGCGTAGTACATGGCGAGCAGAGAGTCACGGGGCAGAATATTACGGCTCTTGAATTATACGCTCAGGGCAGCGATGCTCCCTACAACTTTTTTACGAATGTGACCTGTATAAGCTTCAAATGATAATCTGGGATCCAAGACAACAGCTAAGAATTTTGTCTCATTGATCATGCTAAGAGTGTGGTTTTCGCATATAAATGTCTCATGGTTTATACTTAGGACACCTCTAGGCGATGAAAACTGGATAACACCGGTCTTCGATTAATTCACGGACAAGCCATTGGCTCTAAACCAATCTAAGAGTCGCATAAGGTCTTCTTTAATCATCTGCTCTACCTCTTGTGGGGAATCGCCGACAAAGAGTGATATGGTATCATCAGCAAATGGGGTCAGTCGGCCATGTTTTGGTACTTCAAATATATATATTGAACATCAGTGGGCCGCCGATACTCCCTTGAGGCACTACAACTGATATGTTCTTGACATCTGAAAACTTCTGCCCAATCTGGACCATTTGTTGTCTCTCTGACATAAAAGAACGTACCCACGACTCACATTCGTCAGCTTCATATACTCCTAGTATAGTAATCAGAATATTGATGTAGACACCTTTCTCAAGTCAACAAAAAGAGTAGCAGCCGTTTTTTTCTTCTCAAGACTTTGACGGACGTCATATACAAAGCTCATAACAGGGACAGTGGTGGACATTTTTGGGCGGAATGTAAACTGTCGGTGATTGAGTACATTGTGTTGTTCAAGATGGTCCCTGAGTTGTTTGAATGCGCATTTCTCAAATATTTTATAGACGGAGTCAGCAAGAACATCGGCTGCTCTTTGCAATACCTGGGATGGAATTTGCTCAGGTGCAACTAAGCGTATATTTGTTTTGCGTAAAAGGTGTGCAATCCTTAGAGTATGGACCGGCTGAAATGAGATCTTTGTTGCCCCACGAGGAAAACTCTCAGGTATTACATATCTATCAGAGCATTCCGTGTTGGCAGTCACACACGTCATATTGATTAAATATGAATTAAATAAATAAACACGTTTGCCACTGTAGTCTCATCGGATACCATAGTATCTCCTACTTTGAGTTACACACACCTTTTGTCCGGTATGCCACCTATAACAGGTCTTATGGTATTCCAGGGATTCTCCTATCCTGAATGTTCTTCTGTACCAGTTTTCTATTCAAATCAAGCCTACACTTTTTAGAAACAGCGATTACTTTGTTCCTTAACTTCCTAAATACAACTCGCCTCAGAGTTACTATACAACGATTACGTTAACGCCCCTACAAGAGCTTAGAGTTCTGCGACTAAGAAAGAGGATATTAACGAGATATTGCCGGCCAAAGTCTTTTCGTACTAATAGAAAGTATCTATTGGGTCAGATTTAGAAAGCAAAACCTAGTTGCAACGTTCGCAGATATCCGACGAGCCTCGGTCAAAACCTGCGAATTAAGAACGATACGTTGGATAAAGACACTCTTTAAAACAAATCGATAGAAGGTGGATTAACACCGGATTAAGTCAGTATATTTAAATAATATTACAGGAGCTACATCTTCGCAACAATTGGATCGAACACAGAGTTTTACAGATTAAAGAAAGGACTTCGGCAAGGATGCCCTTGCTCTGTGTCACTGTTTTTGCTGTATATTAAGGGAGGTAGCACGGCAGGTGTATGAGTCGAATCTGGGTCTTAAGATACACTCGAAATGATCAAATAGTATCTGACCGACCGTGTGTCTTGTTGTTTGCAGACGACATAGTGATTTTAGCGGAAGTGGTTAACTAAATGCAAACAATATTTACAATTTGCGGAGAAACGGCGAAAAATATTGGACGAAAGAAATCTAGTTAAACGAAAATAAATGTGCAAATATATTATTTTCTGGGAACATCACGGAGATGCCGTTAAAGATACAGGGGAAAGAAATCGAATACAAAAACGCATACAAATACATAGGAGTTATAATAGAAAACACGTCATGTACTTTTGAAGTTAAGCATGCAATAAGAAAAGAACGAGCTAAAAATTGACACGGGATTGTAATAAAGAATACTTTGTGGAGCTGCAACTGATTCATGACTAAAGAGCTTCGAAAAAGCATGTTTGTGCCAACATAGACATACGCTAACGCTATTGTGGGGTTAGATGCAAGCATGGTAAATAGACTAGACACGGTACAAAAAATACGATTGAAAAAGATTGCATATACTTGAACTCGCATACAACACAGCGAGCGCAGCTGATTTAAGAGATATTCCACATGCAATGGTGAATAAAACTCATAACTAAACCTATCACATAATATTCTAGATTTTTACCGAACCTATAGAGGACAGAAATTTAAAATTTGTAGCTGAGAACTATACTGATGACCCGGCCTTTTGTTCGTAGCACCTAAAATGCAGAGTGCAAACCTCGATTGTGGTAAATAAGGCCAAAGAAACAATAAGCAAGTGAGATACTGAGCCTTGGGTGTTTTGGGTTCACACATTTGTATCAGAACTTTTACTAGTAATTTTTTATCGGTAAAAAATATTGATTTTAATTGTGCACTCTCCAGGTTGGGTAAGGCCAACCAGGTTGGAATGACGACCAAGGTAAACGCTCTCATAAATAGACACCTTAATGGAGAAGCAGTTTCAACAATTTCGGCTATATAGCGATGAAAGGTAACATTAATGTATTTGTGCCAAATGCATTTTCCAGCCCTGCAATATGATTATGGCTAGCTATACGCTAAATATATAAAAGTGAGCTCAACAAAGTTACAAAACATTCAACGTTGGCGTGATATGGTGCTGTAGTTGTCGGTACTACATGTTATACCAGCTACATAAAACTGTATAAAATTATGTTAACCTATTTTAGCTCTCGTTGTTCCTGGTAAGCTTTTAATACTCTCAGACATAATGTAGTAATTTTATTACTCGTGCCCCTAGTAGTGTCGCCATAAGCTGCAAGCATACCACGGTCTATAGGCTGTTAGGCTTGCATTATAGAAAATCTTAGCCACTAGTCTGAGCTTTTTACGTCTGCGTCGTGATTCGAGCGTTGGTACCCGGAAGAAACTAACTCAGCTTTACAACTATCTTAAAAGCACAAAGATGTTTAGGTGCTTTGGAATAACCTGTACAATGAAATATTAGTTCTGGCTGGACCTCCGTAGGGGACCAATTGTTTTAGACCGCTCACTGTCACACTTGCTCTTTCCACCATTGGGCCATTCCCCATCGTCCTCTGCATCATCCCTCCGATAACCTGGCTTTTCTTGCTGCTGCCGTTTTGCTTTGATGACGTTGTCGACCTGTGTGCAGAACAGGGGGTGATGACGCACGTGACGGCTGCGGCGAATTATCCGCACCGCCCAGTCATGTAAACGCTTCAAATTGATCACAGCGCAGTATTTTTCATAACAATCACATCATTTTGGCACCTCGGTCCGAACATGAATATTCCCGGCAACTGCGAGCAGACAACTATAAATTATATTTTATAACAGTTATATATATATATATATATATATATATATATTTATACATACTTTTTTCGTAATAACAGTGGCGCCACTGACAGGAAAGGGGATGGGCTTCTTCAACTTCTAGAGAACAGAAGCCTGCATTGCGCAAATGAGCGTGATAAATTCACGTACGTTTCCACGCCAAAGTGGAAGAAGTACTATCGTCCTCGAGTCCTCCACAACCTTCAACATCCGACAGAATTTCAAGAATACGAGATTCTTAATATTCCAGCGCGGAAACACCTGCCTGCGCGTGATGTCGTCTCTGTGTGTGCCTGGTCAGGGGTGCGCCGCTCGTCCCTGATAACGTACTTGTTTAGACACCAAGATTTGCTTGTGCATCATCAGGGCTGCTACCTAAAACGTCATGAAGTCTTGGGACTTTTGCGCCGAGCACGGGCTCTCTACTCAGACCTTCAAATAGTTGCTAATCATAGGGCGCTCTGTGGCCGACATAGAGCAATCTTTCAAAAGCTGCTTGTGGAGAATAGGAGTCGGCATGATAAGGAGGAGGAGGAGTTTCGTATGCTTGAAAGAGCAGAGCGTGAACCTCATGTCTACATTGTTTGCCGGCCGAACAAAAGCATGCACAGCATGACAAAGGAACAGTTGCGGCAGTCCTTTACTGCCCTCTTGCTCAATGCAAATGCCACCGCGCCTAACCCATTAATTAAGCAACCGCTCAGTCTGGAGTTGCACTACATGACATTGCAGTTTACGCTGAATGAAGTGGTGCCAATCTTGGGCAAGTTACCAGAGAACAAAAGTAGTGGTCCTGATGGGATCTATTACGAACCTTGGGCTGAGTCGTCCGATGTTTTAGCAGATAACCATGTAATCTGTTTAATCAGGTACTCAGCGGGGGACACGTACCCCAAGTTTGGCACGAAGCGTACTCTGCTATTCAGGGCAAATACGGTGACAACGTGGGCGATCCGAATTTCTACCGGCGTATCGCATCGGAACGCACTCTTAAGAAAATGTTTGCTTAGTTGATTTTCTCGAGGGTGTTGTGGAGAAGGCCCTACCTTCAGGGCAATTCGGGTTCAGGAAGGGTCGAGGTACACAGGACGCAACTCATGTACTCCAGTCGGAAGTTGAGCGGATGTTGGCTGTGCTCGGGGATCACTTTTTACGCCGTCTTTATCGATTGTGTCAACGCCTGCGACATAGCTCCCCGTTACTTATTAGCTGAATAATTTTAGCATGCTGGGGTAGGTGAATATTTTCTACCAATGCTTTCTAGCTTCTGCTGAAGGCCGTCTTGACGTAAGCATGAGGGGACACCTTGCAGTTGAGTCAAAACGTAGGGACCCCTTAAGGGACTCTCTCAGTTCCCTGGTCTTCCTCTTGCTCATCGCAGACCTAGTCCTCCATGTGCGGAAATAATTTAGAAATGCTGTTGTCGTTATGTATGCGAATGACATAGTAGGGACCCGCCGGACCGCGGTGTCATTTGTGGTATTGTTGGCGATGTAGAAAGTTTTATTCACCGTAAGAGCCTGCAAATAGATTCGCAACAGTCGAAAGCCATTAAGTTTCGGCGTGGGGTCGATTAGTTGCAGCAGACGTAATACCCTGTTGTGGCAGACCGCTAAAGTTAGTCAACTTCTTTTCGAATTTGTGTCTTCTCAGTGCGTTTTTTTTTAACTCAAGACGGTACCAATGTTGAGCTACAGCTTTCGCAGGGTGTCGGGCCACCTTTTAGTGGGCAATATTATGGTGATTGGCCGTTGCGATTTCGTTTGATCGCTTTTCCCGTGCAACGTATCGGCGTGATTTTGAAAAATTGAGAAAAAAGAGTTTCCAGTGGTTATCAAGCATTTTTATTTCAAAGGTTGGAAAACTGAGTTAGACGAGGTGTACGGTGACTCTGCGCCATGTTTTGCCACTGTTTCCAACTGGACTAATGAGTTAAAAAGAGGTCGCAAGAGCACCGAGGATGAACTACGTTCAGGACGCCCAAAAACGACAACTGATGAGGAAAACGTGGAAAAAGTGCGGAAAATCGTTGCCGCAGATAAGCGAGTGAACATTAGGGAGATAGCGGAGGCCTTGGGGATAAGTTTGAGTAGAGTGCATTTCATCCTGCACGAAAACTTGAAGATGAAAAAGCTCAGAGCAAAATGGGTGCCGCATTTGCTCAACCAAGGCCAAAAAGACGCGCGTGTTTCCGCTTCACAGCGAAATTTGGCCAAGATGTCGAAAAATCCGTCGGATTTTTGGCGCAGATTCGTGACCGTCGATGAAAGCTGGGTCCATCACTACACTCCCGAGACCCAAGAAGCATCTCGTCAATGGTGTGCACCTGGTGAAGGACCTCCGAAGAGGGTGCGGACAACGGCATCGGCCGGAAAGATGATGGCTACGGTTTTTTGGGACCAACGTGGAATAATTCTGGTCGACTACCTTGAGAGCGGTAAAACGATTACGGGAGAATATTATGCAAGACTGTTGGACTGCCTGAAGCAAGAACTCATCGTGAAACGGCCCGCTTTGCAGAAGAAGGTTGTCCTGGTTCACCAGGACAATGCTCCCGCACACAAGTCGCGGCAAGCAACGGCAAAACTGGCCCAACTGAGGTTCGAACTTATTGAACAACCTTCCTATTCTCCAGACCTGGCCCCCTCTGATTATTTCCTCTTCGGACATTTGAAGATTAGTCTCGGTGGAAAACGTTTTTCCAGCAATGAAGAGGTTAAGGCTGCTGTCAATGCCTATTTTCAGTCTAAAGACGCGAAATTCTATTCAAGAGGTATAAATGCTCTGAAATCTCGGTGGGAAAAGTGTATTGAGCATCTCGGGGAGTATATCGAATAAGAAAAAATTAAAAACAAGATTTGGAAAATTCTTGGTTTTTATTTTAAGAACTTGTTGAACTACCTGTATATGAAGCGTAGTCCTTGCTTGCAGCGGACGGCAAGACACCGCTTCTGCAACAGGTGATTGTTCTGGCTCCTTGCCTCGCTGCTCGCCTAAACGAAATTAAAAAAACGATTTGTGATACCGAAGGGAAAATGAGATTCCTTGACACATTCGTTGTACCGTGGCCTAGCAAAGAAAAGCGTTATTTACAAAGCACTGTCGGCATTGGTAGCGCGTCGACTAGAAGATATTTCTTGGAAAGTACCGTGCTTGCCAGAGCTGTCGCTGTTGTCGGTGGATGTTGCTCTCAACCTTTTTACTTTGAATATTGAACCGGTCGCTGGTTACGGGATACAAGTCCCCACCTATCGAAAACGAATCTGGAAGTATTTGACAAAATAAAAGGCAGCTTTACGAAAAGAGTGTTAGGAGTCTACCGCACTAGCCGCAACTGGCTTGTCTATCTATTGGTCTCGACGCCACCCTTTGTGGAAGATCTTAGAGCAACTTATGCTTTACCGATAACGGAGGCCTTCGAGAATCATCTTGCTGAATGGGAATATAAATTTGCGGATGTTTATTGGCGTTTTTATGAGACAAAAGCGATGATCACAAACTACTGGAAGGGCCCATGTTGTAAAAACAAGTACTTCGTTACTGGATTTGCAATACATGGATTCCATATGAAGATATGTATACGAAATGGGTTGCATGAAATATCGACCGAGTATGGATGTAAGCTATGCGGAACATCGTGTGATCTGTATCATCTCCAACAGTGCACAAAAGCAATATAGCTGATGAAAGTAATGTAGGAAAGCTGTAGCACATAGGTGCATAAACGAAATATTGGTTAATAGACAATACATTAATTCATAGGAAAGCAACATAACATACTATAGGTGAGTATAATTAAGTATATGCAGGATATGTTAGTATTGCATCTATGGAAAGATGACGCCGCGTTTTAGATTATCAATTTATTTAGCTATTGGCGCAATTCGTTTAACGTACAAATAAATGCACCTGTAAGACAACATGTTTTGTGCTTCCTTACGAGACTCGTTTCACTGTTCGCTCGCAAATTGTAGATTACGAGTTTTGTAATTGCCCGTGGTCTTTTACTTGTTGCTAACAGAGCGCGGCCAATGACGCTTTGTTACCGAGTTACAACGCACTGTAGCTTAATATTGACTACTGACTAAGCAAAGGGAAGTTCTTCTTGATAACGTCTTCTGTCTCAGTAAATGGAACGCCTCGCTTGGGATTGTGCGGAATAGTTCGGGGCACCTGCAAACGCATGTCAAAACATCCATTAGCAATCTCTTAAATAGCACTACTAGCACCACTGCATATTCACCCTAGTTACAAATGACGCACATTCGTCGCCATTTCAGACTTTTCGAGTTAGTGCGAACGCTTCAATCATAGTCATGCATCAACAGTACATCAAACATTGGCATATGTCATTCAGCCATCGATATAGAGAGCCCTTTGAGCGGAACGTTGTTTAGTCATCTACTTTCCTTCGTCCCAAAAGCCCGTGCGTGTGCTGGTTTCAAGCATCTAGATGTCCGTGGCGTGGCGGCGTGGTCTAGGGGGCTAGTGCGCTAGTCATGGTCAGCCTCTACTGAGTGCTGGATGCTCTCTAAGAATATATTGCTGAGAGTCAGCGGCCATGCTTCTAATACTGGAGTAGGGAACGGAGGATGGTCTAGCTGTCTGTGGCACGAGAACATGTCTGCACGGGTCCTTGTTGTTGCAAAGCGTTGCAAAGAACTGGGCTTTGAATTTGCATAACCTAGTATGCGTTTACTTTAATACGTAGATGCTTATCATAAAAACGGTAGTTGAGTTTTAAATCATTATTAACGAGCTCGACACTTCCTATATACAAATGCTGCTTTTACGCGCGTGTGTTCGCAAACAAAGCTTTAACTCGAACTAATAATTTTAAGTTTAATACTGCATATATAAGTTGTAATTCAAAACAACTTCTGTTCGGGTCTTTTTGTTTTTCATCTTTCAAGTGTGTATATATATATATATATATATACAAAGAAGAGCGCCAGTGGAAGCAGTAAGAGAAACAGTAAATAAGTTCTGTTCATGCAATAGAAAACTAAATAATTAGACTAACCATTTTAATGCATTCGGGAATGGGGCACACGGAGTAGCACAGAGTGCATCCCGTGCAGTCCTCAGTGACGAATGGCAGGTGTGTTACCGAATCGAACCGAATAGCCTGGTAGCCGGAATCATTGCACGTCATGTAGCATTTTCCGCAGTTTATGCACATGTCGTCGTTCACCAAAGCCACCACCTGGTCGTTACACCACGTAACCAATATTCAAAATTAAGCAGTTGAATCGTATATTATAATATATTTAAGATAATTGCATATATATTACTGATATCGATTTTATCCTGATAGAGCACAATTAAGCTAGCTCATCATAGAGCTAACGGTTAAAAAATCATTATCAATATGCTAACCGCTAAAAACCGTAAAGTAAGGCCAAATATGTTATACGCACCTGCTGTTTTATGTCAAGCTGTTTAAAAGAACCAATTTTTTTAAGACTTGTTCCAATAACGTCGGCAATTTGAGGAACACGTACTGCAGGGACTAGTCGCGTTACGGGTTCAGGAAGATCATCCAGAAGATCTAGTTCCACCTAAAAAATAATTCCGCCCCACAAATTTATTATACGGATATTATATTTCTAATTATATTGTAGGATTATAGAAAATAAGAATTTATCGTTAATTTTACAGTACCGGTAAGCAGTTAATAAAATGGATATGTTAGTTTTAGAATGATATGTGCAAGCAACCTGGTGCCTGGCTTGGGCATATGTTGTGTGTGACCTTATTGTGTATGTTTTATAACTAGGTGATGGGCGCCCGCAAGGAACCGAGGCAGCGATTCATGCCGCAAGAGGGTTCACCCAACAGAATTTACCCTTGCTGCCCCAGAAGACTGCAGGTCAAACACTCGCCGTGCTAAAAGGCTGAATCTACTAAGTTCGCACCAAAACCTATACACACTTTGGTTTTCGTCTTTAGCAGCACGTCTAGCGCGTACAGAACTCGGGTGATAACACGGACATTCACCTTCGAGGTGTCCCGAGGTTAGCCTATTTCACACACATCATATTTATTCACCATAGTTATTGGTAGTAGGATTGAATTGATACACATGATTCACGAAACTATAACAAAATCTCGTTCACACGCGCCTGTAATGAATATGAGTCAATTGCCAGGCATGTTAGAACGTGATAGCGACATATGTTGCACTCACCACAAAACTTACACACACATTCATTTATATCATAACAATCACCCTTGAGGCACATATAGTGGTGATAACCGTGCCATGTTACCCTGCACAATAATGACCGGTTACTTTGAAAGGCTCGTTTCCACTTCTCTGAGCAAAAGGCAGGCCCATCTGTATAATTACACATAGCAAAGTTTACATTTCGATCCTCTCTGAATGTTCTGTACATTTCAAGTGTATTTGTACTGATCGGTAACTTGTCTAGCACTATATCTTCTACCAGAGTGCGTTTTCCGCATAGTTCTAATGCCAGGGTAGCTGACGCGTTCTTAGGTAATCCTAGTACACGTTTCGCAAAACACGCCTTTACACGGTCCAAATTTTTGAGATCATGTAGTGTTAGGTGCGGCGCAATTACTGGAAGACAGTACTGGAGTATTGGGCTAATTTTCATCCTGAATATTTTCATTGCTGTGTCAAGATCTACATCTCGAATGTCTCCGAGTAGCACAATTGCGGCCATGGCCTTTGCTCGCAGTTCCTCGATGTGTCTAGTAAAAGTCAATCGCGGCGTCAGGGTGACGCCGAGATACGAGAAATGGTTGACCAGCTCAATGCAAGTACCGTTGATCTTGACGCGATGGTCGGCATTGGCATATGAGCCGCCGTGGCTGAAGCGAAGGATCTTAGTTTTAGAAATATTAATTGTCAGTCGGTTTTCCGCACACCATTTTGAGGTTTCATTTAAATAGAATCGTACGTGATCCCGGGATTTGGCTAAAATTACGAGGTCGTCCGCGTAAAAGGCATGCGGTGCTTTCATTGTGCGCAATAGGTCTGTTAAGCCAGAGATGTACAGTATAAAAAGAAATGGACTTGCAGAGTCGCCCTGCGCTACTCCAGTCTTTTGTGTAACAGGCTCGTCTACATAGTGATTTCCGTTTTTAATGGTTATAATATTGTGGCTCAGCATGTCTCAGATTAAATTGAATAGTTGGCCCTTAATATTGAACCTCTCTCGAAGAGTTTCAAGAAGGCGGTCCCTAGGCACACTGTCGAACGCGGTTTGGAAGTCGACAAATGCAGCGTACGTCATATTTTTGTTTCTTTGGCGTTCATTTACGTGGTCAATCACAAACTGTACCGCATCTGCTGTTGACTTCCCTGGTAGAAATCCGAACTGTTCACGGGGCAGATCATTGGCCGTGCGTTCATACATCTTCTTTACTGTGAGCGATGTAAGCAGTTTGTATAGAACACTAGTTAAGGCAATTCCTCGATAGTTTTTTGGATCAGTAGGATCCCCTTTCTTTTTGTAAATAGGCTGCATGAGTATTTTTCTCCACTCGTTAGGTATTCTGCCTTGTCGAGGTTAGCCTATGCGTGCTAGATCTTAGCCTTGGTTCCGCGAATGGCTGCTTAATAACATTGTGTCATTAAGGGCCTACACCTATCGTACCGCAACTCAGCCCAGGGTTAGTCTAACTGGGTTTCCTTTGAAAGGCACATTTCTCGAAGAGCCATAGTGTGAAATTAAACCACATCATCTATATTAGCAGTTTGAATGATGAAAATAAGCCGCTATATTAAATTATGGAAAATTGATTACTCTTGTTTTAAACCATTGAGAAATGCTCTGCTCAAGAGCTTCAAATGACAGTACTCTGGTCGTTTAAAGAGGAAACTACAATGCGACTTGGTACCATAATCAACTGAAATGAGATAGAGACAATCCTATGAGCGTCATCTGGGTGAGAATCAACTCAAAAGAAATGTAACCACAAGTACACAACGTATTTTTATCTTCAGAGCATTTTTTCCATATTGAAATTATAATATATATATATATATATATATATATATATAATTCAAATGTCTAAAAGTGTAATTTTATTTACAACGTATAAAGCATTTTTCCATATTGAAATTGTGTGTATATATATATATATATATATATATATATATATATATATATATATATATATAATTCAAATGTCTGAAAGTGTAATGTTATCTACAACATATAAAGCTCTGTGATTAGTTGATCGGTTATTTACGAGTATTTACTACAAAAGAAACCAGAAAACGATACAACTTACCTTCTTCTTGGCCACAAGTTCCTCCTTGGTCTTCTTAAACTTGCCGAAATTTGGCAAGGTTACACCAAGATTTGGCACGGGTTTACCCTTCTGATGTGGTTGGATCTCAGGACTTTGATTATCCCACGTGCTGCAGTGTTTTAGCGTCTTGAGGTATAGATTAGCTTTAAGACCGGATATATAGTCGTCGATCACAGTGAACTCCTAAAATATGCATAATGAAGTGACATAATTTGGTAAATACTTTTTACCAAACACAATTATATATATATATATATATATATATATATATATATATATATATATATGTATATATATATATGTATATATATATATATACATATATTTTTTTATTTGCCTGCTTTGTGAGAAAAGGTGCAAAACAGTTTGGTGTCCTTTATTTATACATTATACACAACATATTTTAAATACATAATCAGGTCAGACCCGGTAAACCACTGCCTGAGGGCAGCGAACCTAGCGCCGCAGCTGCATTTCCACGTTGCATTTCGATTGATATTCTCTGCAGCAGAAATTCCCCTGCCCTTAACTTATCTTTTTCACTTGCCGCTCTTTCCCCAATTCCTTTCAGAAATCTCACTGTTGATTCGCCTTTGACCCTCATTGTTTCTATGGCAACTGGCTGTACTATAAAAGATGCCTTCAACTCGCGGTACTTCAGGCTTTTTCGCTGCTCCGCTAAGTTGGCAACAGCGCCTGCTGATCTTAAAGCTCGGCTCCTGTAAGACGGCGCCAGCGTGTCCCACAAGGGCCTTGCAGGAAGACCACGAAACCAGGGTCATTCCGTCTGGGCGTAAGACTGAGTCCACTGATAGTCTATATATATTTTATCTACTATGTTAAGATACAATTACCGATAGGAAAGAAATTACAATATCGTGCCTTTTGTAGAATGCGACCGTAACCGACTCTTTGGCCCCTTTAATGGTTGGTGCGGCCGCAGCTTAAGCTGGACACGCGGTAGCCCTAACGAAAGCAGCCACGTGCAGAAAGTCAGAATATAATTGGCGCTTGCTGCAGAAGAGAAGAAGGCGGGCGAGTATTTACTGCAAGGTCTGTCATTAGATGTTCAGAGGGGGAATGCCGCCCAGGTGAGTAAAAACCCTGGCTATGTGGACCAGCCCAAGCTGGTCTCCTAGGCTACTCGGAGTATGACCTGGGACTTAATGCTTGAGGTCATACTCCGAGCAGGCCGTGCACACGTTCATATTGTACATTAAAAAAAATATTTATACACAACAGTTTAATCGCAGAATCTAATTATAAGTCCGGATGAACGGAATATGTAGAAGCTTAGTGCATAACCGACCTGATTTTGTACCGAGCTGCATATCTGCAAGACAGAGGCTCCGGCCTGAAGAAATTGTAGGCCTACATCAGCGGAATCAATGCCTCCGGTGGCCAGAATGGGAAAGCCTGGCAGAGCGTTAGCAATTGCCGAGACAGCCCGTAGAGCGATTGGCCGAATGGCGTTCCCACACATCCCGCCGTACGTCGTTCGTTTTTCAACGCCGACGGCTGGCCACGGGTCACCCTGGCCAGTAAGGCTCATCAAACCCGATACGGTATTCGTGGCTGTTACACCGTCTGCACGACCTGCATAAACAACAAGCGATAGCATCAATGGTGGCAGTTGCACGGCAAAAGTAAAGGCTTGTAACAATGAGCGCGCGTTCATTGTTTTTAATGCATAGCTAAATGTTCAATTCCGCCACACACAAAGATGAATAACTGTATACCTTAAAAACTCGTGTACCATGACACTGTCAGGCATTTGAAAGAGCAGTCACTATGTTCTACAAATTGATTTGATAAAGGACTGACTCCCGGTTCAACCTTAATTCTTGGAAGGAAGAATAAATATGATTTTTATTTAACTAGAAATATATCGATTATATTTTTTTCCTAGTATATATATATATATATATATATAGCAGTATGAATAGACTCCACTATATTCTATGTGCACCGATGACGAGTGAGAAAACAAACATGTATTATATGTAGAAAGAGCGAGCAAATATTAAATACATTTTGACTGACTCAAAATGCACTTACCATCATAAGCAGCCTTGGCAATAGTAACAATGTTGGTGACGTTGGGCGTTAGTTTCGCAAAGAAAGGTATCTTGACAGCTGCTCTGACCCATTGGCAAATGTTGCGCACCAATTCGGGATCCTGGCCGCAGGCCAGACCCATGCCTCTTTCTCCCATACCGTGTGGGCAAGACAGATTTAGTTCAAGCGCGTCTGCTCCCGATGCTTCTGCCATTTTCGCCAGTTCCGTCCAATCTTGCTCATTATACGAACACATAATTGATGCAATTATGACCTGCAACAGTTTAAAGCGGACATGCGTTTCAAGCAAAAAAGAAGAGAAACCCGCGGTATTAAGCCGCAATAGAAAACCATACAGTTACATACAATGAACACTCGAAAAACTTTTCTCGATATCGGGGCAGTGTGATGGTGTGAAATAAAGACAATTTGAACGAAGAGAGTAACAGTTGCTTAAACATCCATTGAGACGTAAGCTATGAAAATAAGACAGACGTTCGCTCACATAAATATACGCTACATGTTAATAAAAAAAATTGTGAGAAGTCGCTGTAGTATTTTTAATAGCATCTGTTTCTTGGAGCGCCATAGGTCTTAACATGTGGTTCTACATACTATCAAGATAGTTTCATAATAGCACACGCGTAGCAAGATGTGCTCTTCTACAGTTGCTTACGTGATCAGGAAAGTCCCTTTTGAGCTCTTTGACACTCAGGCACCAGTAAGCGGCAGTTTTTTCTGAAATTAATTCAATGTTTAGAAAAGACCCTTGCCCAGGTCCATAAACGTGGCCTGATGTAGTTCCACGAATAATCCTCGGAGAAACATTTGTCACCACATCCTAAAAAAGTACCGCAACAACACCAACAACGCACCGCATACGTATTTATTAATGTCAAAATCATTTGTATTTATAATATGCATTCACAATGAGTTGTTTAATTGATTCTTATTAACGGCGATTCTTCTTATGTCTGCTGGTTTCAATTTTGCATTGCAAAGCAAGATTACAGCAAAATTATGCTTATATTTTAAAAAATGCATTGATCGGTAATATTTCTTACATTCGTGCAATAAATAGTATTCCTTTACAAACGTATTTGAAGAAATACCTTATTAAGGCCAAACGTTTTGGTAAGCGCGAAACCCCAGCCGTTTTCAAATGCTCTCCGGATCATAGCCGAAGTCGTTGTGGGTGGTGCAGATGCAAGACCAAATGGATTCTTGAACTTGATGCCACACATTGTAACACTAATATCCACAGAATCGATAGGCGTGTAGAACTTTGGCAGACTGAAATTAAATAAAATACACGTCATATTAAAATACTATAATGACTATCTGAATACACAAATTTCAATAAAGAGCACCCTGCATTACTCAATATCAGTCTATACACGATGGATCATTAAGAAACTTGAAAGCATTAATATATGTATTTATTCGAAAAATTTTTAAAAATGTCGCTTTAAAGAGTTATGTATTAAATTCGTGACTTCTAGCCTTGGCATACTATATTCTCCACTCCGTGGCGCCCATAATACATGCTTCTGGTGCTAATTGTAAAAATCCTTACAGTAATGACTAACAGGGACAGATCGACATTTTTATTGTTGTCGGCTCACCGAGGAACGTCGGGTACATCAAGTCCATGAGACCTCTGAAGGTACGAATGGATCGACCACGCGGCTACCTTGCCGTCGTTCACAGCTTCAACCGTCGTTTCCGCTACTCCGGCGATATCGCCTCCGGCAAATACCCATGGCTCGCTTGTTGTCATCTGCATTGGGTCCACATCGGGGAGACCCCAGCGATTCATTGGCAGCGGTGCCAAGGCTTGTTGCACTAAAGCCAGATAATTAAAATGAATTTGTTTATACTATTTGTCAACGTATATATGTATATTTTTCGAATACAGAAGAACCCACTTTTGCCGAGCTTGAAAGCTCTCCCCTTAGACACACCACCAGCCCTACACAGCGCACTGAACAACTTCTTGAACGGCGGCTGTCCACCAGGTAAGACAAGTTGCGCATGTCGTTGTTGCAGCTGCAATGTGTGCCTGGTTATTTCTCTTTTGTCTCTTCTCTATCTCTCTCTCTCTCTTTCTCTCCAGGCTCCGGAGAAGAAGAAATAGAAGAGCCACCAAAAAGCCAAGCGCGATTCAACAGGAGAATTGACACTTATTGATTCGGCGCCTAACCATTCAGCTAGATCTGCAGATAAGTCAACAGCTCTCATTTCAGATGGCAGAATCTCTGGGTGTGCTCTAACAGCCGTTTTAGGTTATTCAGTTATTCGTTTTGAAGTATATTCAAATTACTGTCGTATCTGGCTGTAGTTGTAAATCACAATATCTGATTACGCACATGAAGACTCACTACTACTAACTACTACTACTAATAATAATAATAATAATAATAATAATAAGAGCAGAGAAATCCTAGTTGAGCTTGTTTCCCGGAGAGACCGCGCCGTATTCTTAGCGGCACAAGATAACTTCAGTGGGAGTTGGCTTAAGGCCTTACCCTCGCCTCAGCTCGGCACCATGCTGGATCCCAACTCTTTCCGCATGATGTCAGCACTTAGAATCGGCGCTAGCGTCTGCGAGCCGTTTCAGTGCAAACTGTGCGGGGAGATGGTGGATTCCAGTGGCCTACACCCACTGAGTTGCCCGAAGAGTGCCGGTAGATCGTCCAGACATGCCAAACTAAACGGTGTGATCATAAGGCCCCTTAGGAAAGCCGCTATACCATCTACACTTGAACCGAGTGGTTTAGTGTCCGCTGGCGAAGAAAGACCTGATGGGGTGACTATTGCATTATGGTCACATGGAAAGTCCCTAGCTTGGGATGCAACGGTTTCGTGCACAACCGCGGCTTCCTATTTACACCACAGCTCTGTTGAGCCGGGGTGGGTAGCAAAGCACGCAGACGCCAGAAAACGGTTTAAATATGCTGGACTGGAAACAAGATATATTTTTGTGCCTATCGCCATGGAGACACTAGGACCAATCAGCAAGGGAACCGAAGCATCTATTTAAGGCGATAATAATAAACTTTGCAATAATACGTTCAGACCTCTCAACTGTAACATCGTTTAACATGTAATAAATAATAACTATGCAAATAATAATAATAATAAGGGTGGTTATGGTTGCATTATGGGGGGCACCACATAATAAGCTGTGAACTATACATATACCATTGCCGCAAAAATTATAATCCACCAGAGTGTTTCGACTTGAACTGTCCGGTTATGGATGTTAGAGCTTTCCAAGGCAGTAAGATATGTGCATATTCTCGAGAAAATCTAGGAACTGCACACTATCCGTAACGATTTACCGAGCAAGATAACTTAGTGACAGCGCAATTGCCGTGCATTCGGGAGGTCGTGGGTTCAAGACCTGGACCGGCCACTCTTACATTGATCGTCATGATTTCCAAATTAGACAAGGTGAATGCCGGAGTAGATTATAATCGACCATGATCAGATTAAAAACGGGGAGTACGGCCGTCTCAGTAAAAGGAGATCGTGTATTACCATCAAACCCCCCACTATCACTTACCCTGCATGATAAACCTAAGTTACTTAAAATTCTGCTATTTGAGCTATGTTTGGTTTCCTTAAGACATAAGCGTGCATGTTTTTTTATAAAACATATAGCCTTAACATTTCAAAGCTAATTATATGAGCTTGGTAGGAAGCTTTTTAAAACGTTATACGTGGATTCCAACAATTGTAGGTACAATCTACTTTAAGCATACACTGCGAAAGTAAGGCTCGTATGACTCCCCCGACAAACAAATACGTCACATGTGAGGTAAAATATCTTGAATATTCCTATTATTCGAAGCTATATCTACCAGTACATTCTCCGAACGTGCACGTTGTGCTGCAATCTATGGTTGACGGCTCAGGTTTGAGTATCTACATTACTTTGAATATTTATATTGGTTGTCACATTACCTAGCTACACAAGTTTACTCGCTACTTGTGAACATACGTTTTGTTGTTTGGCTTGAAATTACCTGAGATTCCACAATACCCTTCATACGTTTGTGCAGCTCCCTTTCACTTATCAAGCGTATGTATTGCGCTCTCTCGGGAGCCCCGGCCGACGAAGAGTGGTAGAGGGAGATTAGACTAGATTTTTTAAATGGTTACGCTAAAAGCGACAACGTAATTTGATAAGCCTGCAATCGGACATACTAGAAGATCAAATAACCTATAATCCCGATATTCAGTAAATCTTAGAGCTCTAGTTTGTTCGAGGCTCGATTGCGCAGGCTCTTAAGTGAGCTTCGTCAACTGGCTCTGTTAAATGCCACGTTCTAAGACGAGTGTACATCCTCTTTATGTATTAATAAAGGTATATATATATATATATATATATATATATATATATATATATAGGGAGAGAGAGAGAAAACTCAGTAAGGCTATTCTGTGATTTTACTGAGGTGGAAAGGGCAAACTAGTAGGAAATGTATCAAGAGAAGTTTTTGCCAGCAGCAGCTGCTGTGTATAGATTTGACGGTGACGGCAAGAGGAGCAGCAGCAGCAGCCGCATGGCTAAGAGTCGCTGAAGCACAGAAGGTGAACAACCGCCGTGACCTGCCTATAGCAAGTAGCACACAGAAATTCCAACATCAGTTGGCCAACGATGTCTGCACCACGTAAGCGGTTGGCGCTCCTGTACCCGTACCGCTGAGCAAGAAAATATATGTGCTGCTGTTGCTGAGGATATTGATGATGCTGCCATGGGTGACAACTTCTATGGAGCCGGCGGCGCTCCATAGACGCTCCTCGTTGCGAGGTAGCGGTGGAGCTGTCTAATGATGCAGACGACCACAGCAATAAACACAACAACAACAACAGAAACAACAATCACACACGCCGTGGCCGTCGCGACTGTTTCCGCGGGTTCCAACGCGACCAGTCGCATCAGCAAACTGGGCCGAAACAGAGTAGGCCAAGGCAAATTACGGCAGCAACAGTAACAACACTATAAATATGCTTGTAAATACTGATGTACCAGCTGCATGACGTTAGGTTTCAATGAAGCATACGCATGTTTTTTTTGTACTTGTATATGTATACCTGGAATAGGATACCTAGTAACACAAATAAAATGATTTTGCAAAAATAAACACCTGCTTTTCACCTCTGAGAATTTACCAGTAGGTCTATAGTAACTGCTTTGTGAGGAAACTCGCCTCTCTAGCGCCTCGAATGCCAGTGGCAGGAAAACATGTGTGCGCCGAACCTCAGGGTATATTCAATGTTTGTATTGCGCAACTGCATAGCTCGGCTAGGTAGCACCGCGACTCAATTGAGTGCATAAGAGTGTCGGTAACGTTGCCGTCCCAAATGAGCCTCGGACCCCTCTCAAAGAGATTCGAGTTCCCATCTGGTCTGCGTCCGGCGTTCTTAAACCCCGGACCCGGAATGTACTCGTTTTAGACGTATGGCCCGGGGACTTAACTGGCATATTTGGCTGAGTTGTTAAGAGAACGGAAGAACTGGCAGGCGCAAGCGTAGAGCAAGTCAATGCTTCCAAGAAATAACTACATAAATGGTTTATTGATCAAAATCTCACTTGACATCTAAGCACATGAAACAATATATATGGACGTAAAATTGATACACGTGGTACACTCGCGTGCAAATATTTATTTATATATAGTATCACGCGTGTTCTACTTTCTCTAAAAACCACAATTGTGTTCTGCGCAAAATTGCTCTATAGACGAGTAAAAACTGGCCATGCATCTTCACTCACTGAACATGGGCCAGTTGAATATTCGTATTCAGACACTTAAATAGTACTGTTCTCATCTATACAGCACGTACTTTGGATATCTCTTAGGGCGGCTGCCTCTTGCCGCTGTTGGTCTAATCTACATGGTATATATAACACATGACCTGTCCCCTGGGGTAATGCGCCTCGAATATTCTAATACGCATAAAACCGTTACCGTATTATTTTACTTCCGCTTCAAACTCAACCGCGCCCATAAAGAGATGCAACAGGCGACGAAAATGTTTAATATTGGTGTGGAGAACCAAAAATGTGTGCAGGTCACAAACCGATCCTAAATTTTGCTGTTGTGCGCTTCGCTTGTATTTGTATGTTCAATTTTAAAATATTTAGACGCATACATCAGAGAGATCAGAAACCGCATAAGTATCAAGTCAATGTACTGCTATTTTGTATAAGAGCCAAAAAAAAACCCGAACTTGCTTGAAAATGCGCAAATAAAAAAAAACGCTAAACCTTTGGAGTCTCAACTTAGTAGTTTTTATAGACAGCCGCTATATAGCAAACTTTCTTATATTATGCGATTTCTAAAACACAAAGAATTCTCCAAGCTAGATGGTAAATAGCAATAAATATATTATTGTATCTTGAATATTCAGTTAAATATATTTTTTGCAGCTATAGCTAAATAAGTATGGGGTAGGCAAATTAAGCACGCATTATCGTTGTTTACAAAGTCCATCGACAAAAATAAATCAAAATCAACGTTATGTGGAATCACTTTAAGCCCCAGCTATTAAAACCTGTTTTTTTCATTGAGTTTTAACATAAGCACATCAATTTAATTAAAAAGATAAGCCAAGTAAAAATAAGAGAAGCGTCGTAGTATGGTACATCAGACAGGCCTAACTGGCCGAAAGCTTTTTAGTAATACCTTATTATGGTATTAACTCGGTATCTTGCTAAGGTACTCAAAGCTACGATGCGATTTCCAAAGTATCCGCAGCACACTACTTTTTCTCTACTAGTATATCAGTGTGTACTTACTTAGTGTGTTTCTACTTAGTGGTATCTACTTTCCGCTTTTGATATATATATATATATATATATATATATATACCTGCTTTGCTTATGACGTGATTCTGTGTAGCACACACTTGGTATGGCAATGCAAGGAGACAATTGGTCTGAACCTACGAGGCACACATTTTTGATCATTCCTTTAGTCTAATCATGATAGGTTGTGCCCATGATTAACACGGAAGTGTTGTTCGAGTGCGTGAATTGCAAGTTGAGCAGGTTAATACAACAACACTGCGTCGCCAAACGACTGGACAAAGAAGCGCTGACCGATGTTACAGCTACAGATCGGAGTTTTAGCAGCTCCGTCCGCCTTACTACTGCGGTTGCTGTCGTTGTCTGGGTACGAGTGATGACGATGGTAGTAAAGTAGACCGATCCAGTCGGAGCTGGCGGGAGAGGGAGAAGCAAAGAGGCGTATGATTGTTTGGGGAAAAGCGAATGCTAAGTCGGTCCACCACATTCCTGCTCTGGGCGGCAGCGACGACGACGACGATCGCTGTCAACCGCGCCAAGGTGCTGCTGCTACTGCTATAGAGGTCTACAGCTCGAGCAGTACGGGCGACTTCTTGTAGTAAGCCTAACAGCCGAGCATCCGCGAACAGCATCCAATACTCGACCTCCCGTGAGACAGGAAAACAAAATCCTGCTATGGCAGCAGGCAGAGAAAAATCAAATGGAGACATTGGTGCCAGCCAGAAAAAGGACCGCTGGTAGATAACCCGTAGCCAAAAACACGCATCTCTTAACACCAGCACGGGCTTTCATAGTAGTTGTTTACTGCCGGATGCTTTCAAATAAGTCACTTCCTATGTGGTTTGTAATTAAATCAGCAGATACGTCGGAGTAACGTCTGATTTCATTTATAGGCGACGGGCTCACACTCAGGTCGGCTTTTTTGGAATATATATTTATGGCTGTTATTAGAATTACATATTTGGAACATTGGCGGAACACGCATTTCAGATAACCAGACATCTTAATGAAATACGGTTAGAAGTTGGCGCGTTAAATTTCAATAACAAGTGTCAGGTTTTCTTTGAATTAACGATACCATGTGTTCTACCTAGCATATGTTGCAGCTTGCATTAGCCAATACACATCTGTTGCAGCTTGCATTAGCCAATACACATCTGTTGCAGCTTGCATTAGTAAATTTACATATTTAGGCCAACTTTAAGTTGGTTACGGACTAACTTTTACCCCACGGGTCTCCACGTTAAATAGGAGTTGTGACTCGTCAAAGGTATCAAGGTATTTTCTGCGATGTGTGTGCCGCTTATTCGTGAATTCGATATTTCTCCGTTTCGTAAAGGACAAGGTCTTTGAGTTGACCCACTTTCGTATGACCGACTGATATGCTGTGTAGCAGCATTACGACGACGATGCGGCAAGCGAGTCAAGCAGTCTCAGATAGTTGTTGAAATGCATTGCATCGTTGGCCCGGTCACCGCAATCTGCCGATGTGTTGTATGTGTGGCCGTAAAGTGGAAAGTACCGTGGACCGTTATTCCGTTGGTCCGCGCCGCGTCTTTACCAGCCACGGGCCGTTCACGTGCGAAGTCCGTCAAGTGGATGCCGGGATCGGAAAAGCGAGAAAAGTGCAGTGAACCGCCTTCTCTTTCTTCGTTCTGGATCGCGGGTGCCGCTACCGCCCGCGGCGTACTTCCCTTACTCTCGTACACGACGATGAGTCGCCGACGCCGGTGCCGACGCTGCCGCCGCCGCCGCTGCGGTCGCGGCCGCGTTCGGCGGGGGGGCTATCTTCAACCGACCGGGTCCAGAACTCGACTCACAGGGAGCAGATCCGACGACGCAGCGTGGCAGTTCGCTGTTTCGTCATCCAGCAGCCGGACGACACGCGAGCTCTTCAGGCTCGTCAGTGAATCAGCCAGCCAGCCAGTTAGTGAGGCAGGCGTTCTTCTCCTGGTCTATCTGGCAAAGTGTGCCGCCCCCGCCTGTCTATCCGCCCCCTTCCTGACACAGGTAAGTGAGCCACAACACAAAAAACAAACAGGCTGCGTGTCATGCACGCCATGCTCGTCGCCGGCGCCTGGTGTCATCGACCAATTGCAGGATACCCCGTGAGTGCAAACAATGTACGAGATGTACGACTCATCAGCGTGTATAAGCAGAGATTTTACCAGCAGCTTCGATACACTGCAATGTACAGGTGAGCAATATGACTTTAGCGAGCCATTTCTTACGACTGACTGCATTGCGTACGAATTCGGCCACTTGCAGGGTTCGTGATGCGCGCGGTAATCGTATCGAGCATTTTAGCCCTCGTGGCCGTAGGTGCTGTGCGCGGACAAGGCTCATCCGGCGCAGGTACGGGCATCTTTGGCGCCCAGACTGCTCTACGACCTCAGTCTATCACAGGACTTATTAACCTGCTTCGTTACCAGAATCAGCCCTGCGAGGGTCGTAACAACCAGAATGGAACCTGTCTCGGTGAACAGGACTGCGTCGATCGTAAGGGAACAGAGGTTAACCGATGCGCCAACGGCTTCGGTGTCTGTTGCTACGGTAAGATCAGCTCCCATTTTTGTCTCACTGGTGGCAAAAGAAACAGAATTTTGTTTTGTTGTCATAACTTAAATTCACGACGAGGAGTTAAGCAGAGCAGCAGTTCCGCTCTACAGTAACGCTTCCCTTTACGCATTTTTATGAGAACAACGGTAGCGCACAAAAATAGAATCAGCGCTTAATACATAGTGTGTCTTTGCATTGGGCACACTATACACGCATAAGGCTACCTTTAATTATAACTCGTTCTAGTGACCTATACTGTAAGAAAGAAAGGTATTGTTTTAATTAACCACATAATCTCACCAAGAGTTTACGGTGACGCAAACCGTTAGATGATGTATGGATATACTAATACTATGATGATTAAAGTTGTGCTCGCATACATTTATTAGTCGCTTTGAAAGAATCCACATTTTTCCGCGTTTGATGTTTAGACCGCTTAACTGACCCCAATGTTGGCCCAGTGTCTTCATTTGGGCGGAATTCGCCAAGCCTTGACACTGTGCTGATAGCTCCTTTCTTGATGCCTGATGCTACAGCGCGCCCGTCCGTTCATTTCCCTCGTTAGCGCTGCTGCTGCTGCCGTTGTAGACAGACGGGCCGACAATCACGTCCGGCCTGACCATCCCCGTCCGAGCAGCGGCGGCAGCAGCAGCAGCGGCGGCCGTCATAGCATCGAACGGAACTGTGGCCGATCTACGAAGCACGAAGACGACCGGACAGAAAGAAAACCGGTTCGTCCAATGAAAATGATCGTTGGCAATCGATACTGTCCGAATGCGTGGCTCGGCCGCTGGTATGCGTCCTCGCTTACCTACTTCTGGCTCGCCGCTTTCGGAGTCGACACTTTCTGTCTGTCTGTCTGCGTAGCTGTGCGTCAAGAGAAAACGTTGGGGAAAGGGGAAGCACCCATAACTAGTTGACCCCAATAAAGGCTGGGCTTCGAGGGGTCGCCGACCGCGAGCGTTCCAATTTCTACGAGATGATCTAGCAGTAAATAATTCAAATAACTATGCGATAAAAACAAAACTACACGATTATATATGAAGTCGGTGACTAATCGTTGAGCTGTGTATCGTTTCAGTATCCTTTACGTGCGGCAAGTCTACCTCAAATAACGAGACAGAGTTTGTGAACCCACATTATCCGAACGGAGAAAATGGAACGGACACGTGCCAAGTCACCATTGAGAAGCAACCAAACGTTTGTCAACTGCGGCTCGACTTCCTCGAATTCTCGCTAGCTCAACCTGATGAGAATGGCCAGTGCATTACGGACTCATTTATGGTGCGTACAACGGTTGGTGAACGCCTGCCCATCCTTTGTGGGGAGAACGCTGGCCTGCATCTGTACGTGGACATGGGTCGCAGCAGCGGCAACCCGGTTGTTCTTTCGGTCGTTAGTAACGGAGCCATCATGCTACGTCGCTGGCGCATTCGCATCTCGATGATTCAGTGCAATTCCCTCGATATTGCGCCTGCTGGCTGCCTGCTCTACTACCGTAGTCCACAGGCAATTGTTCGGTCATTCAACTACGGAGCCAAGGTCGACAACCGAGTTCGCTACCTAAGTAACTTGCGCTATTCGATTTGTATTCGGGTCGAGGAGAACTTCTGCTCAATCAAGTGGGAGACGGAAACCAACAATTCATTCTCGTGGGGCAAGCCCATACAAAGCGGTGCGTCAGGTCCCGAGTGCAACGTGGACGACTTTATCGGTATCGATAGCGGCTCCACTCTAGGAGAGGGGGCCGGACAAGACCGGTTCTGCGGCACAATGCTCGGAGAAGAAAACGTTATTATCTGTAAGTACCGCACGTTATATGCCTGACTTGCGTTTCACATTTGCAATATATTTATCAGAAATTCAAATGTTGATAGTAGCTAGCAATCAGGATAATCCTGGGAGAAATTGCCTGCATTCTATATTATCTGATGACAAATCATCGTTAGATGTATGGCCACTCGTCTCAATAAAAACTAAAACTAGTAGTGTGATAATATTGATGAATACTTCCGAATTCTAACGTGAATTTTACATTTGACTTTCAGCTCATAGTAAACCCTTCCTTCTGAAGGTCAAATCGAACCACGCGGCTTCCGACAATGCTGCTAATGGCCAGTACGGCTTCTCTCTACGATACACTCAACTGCCCTGCGTCATCTAGTACGTGACGAGTATGTCCGCAGTAGGGCATGCTAATCTAAATTAATACATCCGCAAACATCACCCACTTCATCGCGCCATTGGTACTTGTTTATAGTTCAGTGCGTAATTTGCTTTCAATTGACTCAAATGAGAAGCTATACCTGTTGCACTATTAGGCAAGCTCAGTGAAGACCATGCGATTGATGCAAAGCCTGTGTAAGGCTTTAGCTGTATAGTAACAATACGGCATGCATATTGCACTTCATCATAATGAACAAGCAGATACCATTGCAATGGAACAACACCTATTTAAATAACAGAATAAGTAGGCATTTCAGACCCTGGCGAGTTCTGCTCAACAAGCCTGAGTCAGATGATAGAGTAGCATATTTATTGAGCGTACTTGTACTGAATGATATAAATAAATGGAAGAGAAACAATAAATATAGGAACAAGAAAATCGGCACTCTTTATTGTACATGCACGCTAATGTGAGTCCCGTTGGCAGCTTACGACGTACGCTGACAATAAGCTTAGATAAGACCTAGAACTAAGTATTATTGAATTATTATATTTGGCCTACCGTTTTTGTTGCTCAGAGTGGAACCGAACGCAGATATGATGAAATTGCACTTGAGGCGAATAGTTTGTTCTTGGTCTTCAAACCAGGATCCATCGTCCTGCTGTTCTGTTCGACAGCACGTCAACGACTTGATACGCCCATTCGGGTGAAGCTCAACAGAAACCGGTGCCATAAACGGCAGGAATTCACAGGACTCCTCCTTCGCTAAGTCCATCTGCAAACATTGGATAAGTTAAGGTAGGAATGGTATTTGCTTGATTATATCATACATTATGATGCTTGATTTCCAACCTACAACACACAACGTTGCATCATAAGGTGCTTTATTGTCTATATTGTGTCGGGCCAACAGGTTGGTATCAGAGTCGCATGTTTTCTCTACTCCGTGATATTAACAAATAAGTGAAATATTAGAGAACTAACCTCTTCGGGGACGGCCCGCACTTGATTGAAGCCTTTGCGAAAAACAACAAATACTCTTTTTGCGCCACAACGTAGAGCTGACGTTGCGCAATCGAAAGCTGTATCGCCCGCTCCAAGGACGATGACTGTCCCATTTAACTCGGGCAGTCTCTGACTCTGAAACGACCACCCAGGAAATCGTTATCGGATTTATAAAAAGAAAATACATTTATTTAAGTGTAGCAATTGATTGTGAAGTCGTGACGCATAGACTCATGTGTTTGTACAGCTATAAAGCGAATTTCTACTCGTCGACGAACTGACGCTTCATAGCGCCTAAGTTAGAAGTTGCGTTTCTCCTTTTTATCTCAAGCGGGATGTGCTGTGTGGCGCGCTTAAATGCTCATTTGTTACCACCTCAAGCTCCGCGTCCACATTTTCCATAAAAAAATCTAGGAAAGTTCAGAACTTTTTGGGCTGTTAAATAATTGATTGAAATAACAAGCATTTTTACATAAATGTTGTGGATTTAGCGTTGTTGAATGTGCTGGGCATTTGCCTCAACCAGATAGGGTGCAATAGTGACAGGGACGAGATCGTCCCATGAAAAAGCCTGGCTTCGTCCGGCTAAACCGGTTTTTGTTGTCGATTCTAGAAGGGCCTTGAGGCTCGCCACTGCATGGTATTTCTTCTGCCCACAAGACAGGGTAACTCATTATCTACTCTGCTGTCCCCTTACTATTGAGGTCAGACATTTTTTCGGGCTTTGCCCCATTATACGCACATTCCCGCCCCTCTCTCCCGCTACTACAGATGCACGATCACTAGCTCGACTACAGCCTGTTCTGTACATTCGAAGCTCCTCTCGCTGACGAACCCAAATGCAGCCTATCATCAAAAAAAAAATCAATTTTCCTATTATTAACTTTGAACGATCTGAATAGTTATGGTCTACGTTAATTCCTAACTTTGGCGGCCTTTCATTATAACACTTTACACTCATCGGGGCACTAGGCTGCACTCTCTAGCATGACATCTACATGACAATAATACATACATAGAGTTGTAATTGCATATGCGTTGTTATTTCATTGTACAGCCATTATGGTAGTTGGTTCAACCTCAAACGTGCAGGACGCCCTAGAATGCACGTAGATGAAGTTTTGTTTTAAACGGTCTTCAAAGCTCAGACCTGATGAGCCTAATTACAACGTATACAATGACTATCACAATACAAAATAAATATAATATACAAAATCACCAGGAACTAGTTCATAATTTAAGTTCGACGCCTACTTATATTAAGCCATAAAACGTGAAACGTATTTTTAATCGCATACAGGGGATTGGTAGTGAAGGCGTCCTTAAAATAAGTTATTGTTAGCCTGTATTTGTGCCAAATGCAATGCTTGCGTTAGCAAAAAATAACGTTAAAGAAGACCATTTGTAAAGCATGTATGCAAAGCATCAACTTTATAAATCACTCTCTTGTACATCTATGTGTATATCCATATATAAATTGCGTAAGTTTTAGAATGGTCTACAAACACCTGACAGATGCTAAAATTCGCTTCGATTAAATCAAACTGGGCGCTACATTACTCCTGACCACACGCTGCGTTTGTTGTCATCTGCCGATCGAGTTCGATTCCGAGCAAAATGTGTGGTGTTGGGGCCAATTTTTCATTAAGTTGGCATCTCAGCATATTTCTGAGAAATAAAAGGCTTAAGATAAATTTATAGTTATACTCCTTTATAGAAAGTGAGAAGAAGGGTTTCATAGCGTAGTAATAAATGGACAGTCCAGAGAGATAAGATTTTTGCTTGGGCGCTTTTAGTTTAGAAGTCCGGCAACGGCGGATTTTTTCTTTAGTCGCTGAAGATAGCGCATAACAAGGTTGACTTCGTCTTGGTTGAAAGCGCATAACAATGTTGAGTGCCTGAGCCAGTTTAAATTGCATTATCTGAAATGTGCACGTGTCTGTAGCAGATGGACATACACGCATTTGCTTATGCATGCCACTTGCTGTAATCTCAGTGAACTCACATGTACATTATTAATACATTTTTGGCGTAGGTATATCTCTGTATATAAAACAGATAATACTCAAAGGACGCAATAAGATCGATGTTTTTATGAGTATACGAAATAGGGCGTCTTAAAGAAAGACCTAATAACAAAAATTATTTATTATATTATAACAACCAGCTTCAGCTACAATTGTACACTTAAGCCTATTAAAAGTGACACCTGTTTTGGCATACTGCTCTCCAATCCAAATCCATCGCTCTTATTTTTATACAAGTATATGCACTTTATTTATACAGTTTTATAATGTTATATATAAGAAGGCTCTTTCATAACTGTATGTACTTATTTTAAGGCTTGGTAGAACTCGGCAAGAAAATAATTTTCCTAATGGAAGGAAAGGCGAAAACGTCCTGTTTAGAAGTAGAGTTTAGAAAACAGTTATTTTGCCTTTTTTCTTTTACATAGTTGTACAACATCTACATTTGCAGTAGAATTCTGCATAATCTGAATGACCCAGACGCAATCAAGCAAAAGGCGAATAGCCAGATAAGGGAAGTGATAAAAAGTTGTTATGTTGTTATGTCGTACGTTGAAGCTTTCACGTGCAGAACGGTCAACTTTTGCAGTTACGACCAAATGTTAGCGTCTAAAAGACTATTCTCAATAGAAAATTTAATGCTCGTCATTTTCGCAACAAAGCGATGGTGCTTTTTTTTAAGTAAGTGAAATAAATAAGTCCACCAGATTAGCAATAGGGTGTATGCGAAAGTTAGGTGCATATTCAGAGTTTTGGTACATCTCGGCAAGGAAATATGTTTTCACAATTGAAGAAGGGAGCAGATAGGTATTAGCAAAATTGAAATAAACGGCTCTGAACGTGACAGCTTCAACGTAAAACATAACAACAATGGCTGTCAAATCAGCTTAGTTATTCGGTACCTACGTAACGCAGCATCATCTCTTTCGTATGAAAATAATAGGCATTCAATTTTCTATTGTCTGACCTCGAGAATAGTCTTTTGGGCGTAAATTGTTGGTCGTAATAGCAAAATGTTACGGTTCTGTACGCGAAAGCTTCAACGTAAGACATAACAACATTCCGATTTTGTATGACTTTCCTCAACCTAGCTTGTCGCGTTTTACTAGCTTGCGTCTGGTGTCATTCAAATTATGCAGATTTTTTTACCGAACACGTCGGTATGATTCCTTTATTGATTCGTTGATTGATTCTACCGCAAACGTAGATGTTGCACTATGAACGAGAAAAAGGAAAACCACCTTATTTTTATAAATCTCATCTTCACTCCTAAACAAGACGTTTCCGCTCCTACTTCCTTTAGGGAAAATGAGTTCTACGAAACCTTATAATTAGTATATAGGGTTATGGAAAACTCACCTTGCAGGCACACATGCCGGCTTTACTTCCCGCTGCAACGAGCGGTAAGAAATCCTTCGAGGTGTAATAGCCATTTTCAACGGCCAGGCCATCAAATATGGGTATGCGCTTAGGGTCAGGCAATCCTGTCACATAATAACGCAAATTAACACAGTATATATATATATATATATATATATATATATATATATATATATCTACATGCCAAACTACTCGGAATAGTACGAAGGCTTGTTAAGTATCAGTGGTACCGTATAGGATATTAGCAGGCAATCTGCATTACGTGACAGAGAAATCACATAAAGCAGTCTGATTTGACGCAGTTTTTAGTACTTTAAACACACGTCGTCTTTTTAGAAGAAAGCCCTAAATAATTTAACGCGTAATTCTATATTTTAAGTATCTTACCTATTCCGATAAATACAGCCTTGTAGCCTTGGTCTTTGAGTGATTGTAGGCTGATATCCGTGCCGAGTTCCTTGTTGAATTCCACTTTTACATTAAGGTCTTTCACTAACTGAAGCTCAAAGGCGACAACTTCAAAGGGAAGTCGATATTGTGGAATTTCGGTTGCACTGAAATCAGATTAATTATTCGTATATATTTTAACTTAACTGCATTCTGTTATGACCTTATTACTTTTTAATAATATTTTTCTAATTAGTGTAACCTTAAACCCAAATCTTTCAATCATAAGAAAGATCGCCTACATGCATATACATCCTGAGAGCGCATATATATACTCCAGCGAAGTCAAGACAAATCGTGGTTTCTAGTAAAATCGTCATATTTTTGCTAATATGACATATAATTTAGATTCGATGCGTTCAGCCAAACATCTGTTTATTTACCACCAATTGCTTCAAGCCGAGGCTGAAACTGCGCGCAGGCACGTTGCACCGTGTCCCGGGATAGTTTTTCAAATGCTGACAAAATGGCAATGAGCATTGATGTAAAGGTTATTTTATCATTTCCAAAGAAGTGTGGAGGCAAAACTTATTGCTTGACATCACACTGAACACTTGCACTTCGGCTGGAACTTAGTGTTCTTGTCACAGACACCTCTTCAGGGCAGTGGAGCACCAGTCATTTATCAATTTAGCGACAACCGTATAAAAATCATCTAAGAAGAGCCGAAGATGTCCTGCAGCCTTATGGGTTTATGGTTTATATTTCATGCCGGCCGTGTGTGCCACTCAGAAAAGGCTGACGTTGTAACGCACTGCTACAAACGCTGTTTTATTCAGTACTAAGCGAGGGCTACTGTCTAAAAGGAAGCTAACACTGGTGTACAGGGTATGTGTAGTGTAAATATTTAGGTGTACAGGGTATGTGTAACCCTCAGTTCCTAATGTCAAAGTCCTGGGCATGTTCTGTACTCAGTCCTGTTAAAAATAATTATATTACCACACTAAAAGCAATATGTCATATTGCGTTGGGCTACAATTACCGGGTATCGGTAACCCGAACATACCTTAGTCCACCATAATATGATTTCTTCTCGAAGATTGTGATGTCAGAGTAGCCCAAACGCGCCAGAAAGGTAGCGCATGACATCGACGCCGGTCCACAGCCAATCATTGCGATTTTCGATTGATATGCGTCGGGGAGATTGGCCGGTAGGTCAGGGGGTAAAACCTGGGGAATCTAGAAGACGTGCATACGTTCTCGGTGTCATATGCATATGTAAGACAGATAAATAAACATGCATACACGGGTGGTCCATGTGTCGCTAGTTATCGTGTCGTGTGGTTTATGTTGCCCTCATTTTTGTGTAATTTGTGGTACATCTTCCACTGAATCTCTTGATTAAGGCTAGACATATGGCTGTGCGCAAATTCCTTCTAAAAAAACCTTATGCACCCACCTTCATCTGACGGAAGATATCTGTTGCAAATTGTTGAAGGCCACCTATATTGATCGGTCCCTCCTCTGAGGCGTACAGATTACAGCCACCCACGCACAGGTCTGATGTCGGGCACACCATGCCGCAAGTGAGACCCAATGGATTATCCGAAAGAATCTGCTTTGCGGCGCCATAGTAGTTCTGTTTTCGAAGGGGGATGCTTTCAATTAGTTAATAGATTTTTTTAACAATATGTGCTTGCGGATGTCCGCAGCTTACACTGCTGTATGTGCAAACGCCATGCAGAGTGCTCCATCTACAACGTAGCTTTTAATTGAACTGTTTTTAAATATTGATTAAATGCTATTGTACTAGAAAGGTTTTTTCAAAATAAAAATAACATCATTTTTTTTTCTAATCTTGCGACGCGCAGGTACATTGCCCTCACTACTAATACGGCGGCAACAAACGCAAAAGATAAATGCATAAGGCATGCGGGATTGCGGCGGCGACTAACCGTCGTCTCATTTGCGCGGGCTGTGTCACCATCCCCCACTTTGCCATGGAGCTGATGATGTTACGTGCCTCATTGTGAACCAAAGAACAAAGAGTGAAGTTTCCTGAAGACAATCCATAACCTATAATTGCAATTCGCGTGCTACGCGTTCCTTTAACACAGACAATTTACGAGGCGAGGTAGTCTTATCATCTAGCTCAATATTCTTCAGTGTAAGAACACAAAGCGTAAATGGTAATAATACTACGGATAAAAATAATAACACTATTCAGTGCCACTAATCGGGCTAAGAGATTGTATCGTTGTCTCTAGTCAAGAAAAATGTTGTTCAAGTATAAGTACAAGTACGTAGATATTTAGATAAATAGAGCTAATATCGTTCATTGTAAGTCGCGATTTACCACGCAAATGAACCTAGTTTAGATAATGAATAAAATGATCTGGAAGATGCTAACCTTGTTGGCGATACAGCTGATGAAATGCTTGATGTCGAGCTGAGTTGGGCAGCTTTTCTGGCAAGGAGCATCAGCACACTTCAGACACCTTTAATTGCAATTATAGTGGTCTACATAAGTATTTTACAATAATTTGCTACACAATCATGTGATTTCAATAGTGGTAATTTAAGAAATCTCTTACAGCTTTCTAACATAAGTTACAGAACACCAAATGGTTCGAGCACTCGAATTGAGTCGATAGATAAGGTCCTAGTGATGGGTGAGGGCCATGATAATCACAGTGGTGATTTGTCGGATGTAAACGACGGAGCAGACGCCGTGTTGCCGGCGGTTAACTACGCGGATATGTATATTCAGCTGTAAACAGGCACTGTCTGGCAAACAGAAGCGTGTGGCGAATGTCAAATATGTTACTTGCCAGACAGTGCCAGCAGAGAAAACAGTCGAGGCAAATCCGGGTGATTTCGAACTACAGGATGAGCCAGTACTCCGGCCGTTATTAAAGCCAAGCTAAGGTCGCTACTGACCCAACACACGCCGGCCACACGCAATTAGCGGAGTTCAAAATTGTTAAGGTGCCGGTAACGGGGTCAGTGACGGCGAAACCATACCGCTTGGCGGCTGTGGAGCGAGAGGAGACATAACATCTGATTGGCGCGATGAGGCAGTCGGGCATGATAGAAGGTCAACGTCAGCGTACGCCGGCCCCATTCTGTTGGTACGGAAACGTGACGACCGTTTCCGTCACATCATTGACTATCGCAGGCTATACTTGACAATTGTAAGCTCGACGCACTTTATACACGATGATGGACTTGGCCTGGGGCGTTTCCAAATCCTAATGGAAGCGAAGTCTCCACAGAAGGTCGCGTTTGACAATCCAAATGGCTATATGGTAGTGATGATGTGGTTAACTACGGCTCCGGCAAAATTTCAACAATTTATGCCAAGAATCGAAGAGAAGATTGATGAAAAGAGAGTCTTCCCTTTCATGAATGGTTTTGTTATTATTGGCGAGCAACTTATAGCCACCGACACAATATTGAAGTTGCTAATGAGGTCCAAACTTACTATTTGCCAAGAAAGTGTGTTGTGTGTTTGCGGGGAAAATCCACTTTCTAAGATTCCGTCTTTTTGAAAAAGGCGTAATGCCTAGTCCGCAGAAGACAAAAACAATCGGCGAGTTACGAATCCAAACGGATGCGTCGGCGGTAAGGCGATTCTTGGAACTCGTAAGCTTTCTCCCTACCACTTTATGAGGGTTGAGCAGCCTGTCGTTGTATGGACTCCGAAGTGGCTCCTATATTTCGCACGAGTTCACTGTAATAGGCGACTGTACCGCGATACGCAACGCCAAGGCAATGTAGGTGACGGCTGATTTAAAACAGATGGCTGCATGATTAAAGGCAAAACCGAGTTTGATTTCGACGTGAGGCACCGGGCCACGGGTACTTAAATATCTCTTGTCGGCGCTCTATCGAGACGGCCGTTGGTCGACGCCATCTCTGATGATGATGATGATGCTGACTCGAAGGGAGATTGGTGGTCTTCGGCGTCTATGCGCCCGGACGAAGGGGAAGAGGACAGGGAAAAGAACGAAGAGAGTGCTGGCCGTCTTGATTGAAACCCAAGTTGGAATGGCAAAAGCCGGTGATGCTGAACTTCGGCGCTTGGCCTTTTAAGGAAAGAAGTGGCCCAGCGACCGAGAAAGGAGAATAATCTGGTGCAGGGTATGCATTGAAGAATGTATTGAACCAAATTGTTGACCGCGGATCTTCCGTAAATATGTGTTTGCGATGACGGATAATGAACCGAAGAACACGACAAAAGTACCGCCTCCTCCAAATAACGAATAACGTTGGCAAGCAGGTTCGTTTGTTTAATAAGTGTCTCTTTGTAATACCGCAGAATAGAAAGAAAAGCGGTATGCTATATCAAATACTACCTACTTTAACTACACGTCGACCACATTGGTCAATTTAATCAAATCGTAGAGACGTGTTTGTTGTGGTTGATGGACTTTAAAGTAAGTAATATAAAATATGTACTGTTTTCAACTTTTTGAAGACTTTTATTGACTGCTTTGGAGTGCCGACAACGATTGTGTCTGATACAGGGACAGCGTTTACAACGACGGAGTTCCCTAACCTGATGAGATATTATTCAATTCGACATGTTCTCAATTTAGCGCAACATCCGTTGCATTGGATTTAATCGGATGACCAAGGAGCTATTTGCTACGCCACAACAATCATATTGCGAGTTGCCCAATAGAAGAGACTGAAGAGACTGAAAATGCTCGCGATGGTTAAGAGATATATCAACCAAGCGCCGTCTAAAAGTACGGACCGAGCGCCGTTCTAAATTTTGGACGGGAATAATCTTCTACCAATCGACACCTACTGTAAAGCAGATGGTCACAAATCGGGCTGGTAGCGGTTACACGAGAACTGCTCAATGTTCTCAACTACGACCGTATATTCTATCGAGCGGCGAGAATAAAGATCGAGATTAATTGAGCGTAGACAGCAGTACGGTCTTAGCCATTGAATCAGACACAAGTGGAGACCACTTTGCCGCAATAAACCGTTCAATGGTCGATGCAATTGACGGAGCAAGTGACATATTTGTTGGTTGCGGCGTCGCGAGATCAAACATAAATACAGCACTTTTCGGGTGCTGCAGGTTGTGTTGGATGTTTAGACGAGGAGCAGCATGATGGTGTGGCGGACCGTTAAAGCAAACCACTGCCGGCTTTTGAACAGGCGGTTGCTGCGGTTAGCAACTACCTTGAGGGGGCCGCGGGCGGCAAGGCGGTCAAGGGGAAGCGGGTATGCGCCACGAGAAGAGTTCACGCACCAAACTTAGATAGGTTCGATAGTAGATTACTCCTTTCTGCCTATAATATTTATTATTACTATGTTTTTTTTGGGTGAATTATACACTTCCCTGCTAGCCCAGGTGAAATTTCATATACGCCGAAACGATACGTTACATGCTGCTACATGTGTCTTGATAATGCGATTACTTAATATAGATATTTACCTGAATGCCTCCCTGAGGGCTCCTCGTTCTGACAAAGTAGTATGCTTGATGTCGTCGAAATTTTTTTCCAAAGATGTACATCCCTAAAATGCAGCAATGATATTAGTCACATTATTCACATTAAGCAATACGTTTTAAGTCTACATAATTAAATACCAAGTTGGTCGGTGTCATTCAGTTGTTTTCCGACAGAGCATCTATGTCTGAAGTATGTTTGGTGGCTATTCCTATTCTTTCCGTGTGAAAAACACGCGCTAGAAATATAATTGGTCATTAAAGGTGTATGCCGTAAAAGTGGATAGCTATTGCGGCAGATGTGCGGTCTACCCCAACAATAGAGAGACTTTAAATTCCGCATCCATACAAAATGTTATATGGCTTTTTATTTATTATGCTATGCGGATGTTATATATGGAAAGACCTCTAAAACATCTTGCTGGCATTGCTATTTTGCGTTCTTCAAACAAACCGTTTAATTTACAATTTCGCATAATTGTGACTGGTGTCAATATAGTAATATCTCAGTGATACAGCAGCTTCGGTTATATCGAAGTACACATGATACAAACAATCTGTACTGTGATGAATCGTTAATATTAGCTCTCAAAACACTGCCCTTAAAATTATGCAGTATGTAAATTCCGCTCTTGTTGGGAAACCCTGTATATAAATATTCTGGTATATGTATAGCACGTTTTCACTTCCCTGCATACCTGTGAGTGTCTTGTAAAAGCATGCATTTATGGGATTTGACATTGACGCAGGTAATCTACTTAGATACTTTGTTTGTTTAAGCAGTTGCACACATTTGCACCATTTTTGGTCGAAAGCAATGTCATAATCGAGAGCTTTAAGATTAAGTCACTAATACTGCCTTGCACCTATTGTCTTTGACACTGTTGAGTGGTCATTAGCAGTCCAGCTTGAGATATCACTTTGAAAAAGAGCTTAACCTTTGCAACTATAATCTTGCGCAGCTCCACGCGGAGTGATAAGGACACACGCCACGGTCTATTTTTGTCATCATACATCATTACCCTTAATAATTTACTTGCTCCAGCTACGCATTTGGAGATAGTTCCAAGCACTTGCGGCGACGCTGCACTATAGAGCTAAGACAGGTTTGTCACTCGTAAGTATTTACTTACTTAGTTGTCTATAAGGTTTACTAGCTTCCTTGTATAATGGCAAACAATAAGTTACGTAATCTGCGCGTACTTGTGACGCTTCCATACAGTCTTCAAAATGTGTGTTCAGAGTTTAGACAACGTCAATCGAAAGCGTAAATGTGCAAATGAAGAAAATAGCGCAGTCTTTATTTGCAGAATTTACGATCCTGTCACCCATTGCCCTGCCTATATTAGCAGCGTCTTTTTGAAATCGTTAGCGGGTATGAAGTCCGACGTGAACCGCTAAGCCGCCACCATCATGAACTTCTCAAAGCAAGAGGATCGACGATGTCACGGTGCCACAAACGCATCCTTAAAGGCGATGTGAGTCATACACTTGGAATCACGTGCTTTTTGCAACTATTAGCCATCAACAAAATCGCTCTTAACTTGGGCACACAAGCTGCATTGTTTGTAGGCACTTTTCACCAGTAAATCTAATTGCAGCTGACGTGAGCATGTCGATGGCGATAAGCATTTCACCTAATTACTCTACTCTTTCGGTAAATATTTAGTCGAAATATCTAGAATAGATTTTAAATGAATTAAATTTATGGTTTACTCTAAATTTAAATTGCATGTTGTAGATGGTGTCAGTGTCATCCTAACAATACGTTTATTCGGGCAATATATGTGCTAAAGTGTAGTACACAACATTTACCTTAATTCATAATTTCATTTAAATTTTAATAGTTTCCGCTTATTCTAGATATACCTGTTTAATATTTGCACGTCTGCAAATCTTCAGTGAGAATGTAGCACAAATGAATTGCCGCTACGTTAGCACTGAGATGTACAGTGTGCCGAGATAAAAACGTTACGAACCTTGCATTTTCGGTCATCGTTTCTTTTCCAATGCGCTTTGTTTTTTTTGGTTTGTGCACTTGGGACCAAATGTGCGACGTTTTTCACCTTTGGGTTCAAGGATAATATGTTCTGAAACACAGAAGAACTTATATTAATGTGTGTGTTTACTAATGATGGGCATCATTTGACTTTATCCTTCTTAAACACTGTGTCGGTATAGAAGAACGGTCATTTGTACATGATTCATTTACATTGGTCATTGATCAAATTAAGCAGACTTTAGAGAAAACAAGGCTTTGTAAATGTATGTAATAGTAATAATACCCAAGTTTGTAGCAAACATTAAAATCTAAAATAATGGCAACGTAATTAACTTATACTTAATAAAATTATATTGAATAAACCGCGTCTCTGTATAGATTTAACATGCATACAGGTCACACTTGGTTTAAGAGTACTGTAAAAGTTTAGTGGTAATCGCATTGCCAAATTGTTTTTATGATAATAATAGAACTCAACTAGGCTTCATAGAAGGTATTTAACATGAATCGGAATTTATTATCTCGAGTCGATGACATAAATATGCTAAAGTATATATTTAATAAGTATTTTCTCACACCATTATACAATGGAGTATATTGTTTGGAAGAGCAATAAAGTATATATTTCATTCCTTTTCTCAAACCTAATTTACACACATTTTGGGCAATTGTGAACTTAAACAGATGTATATATATATATATATATATATATATATATATATATATATATATATTGGACAATGAGAAAGAAGATAAATCTGCCGACGGTTCCCTGCGGTTGCGATAAGAGCCAGATCTTCGCTGTGTTCATCAGTTCGTCGGCCGGGTTAATGCGCCTTTGAATTTTTAAGAGGAAGGTGATGTCCTCATGCACATTGCTCTATCAATTGTACGAAACATATAACTGCCTGCTCCCCTCCGCTGTCATGCGCAGGTACCCGCGTATGCGTACAACGACACGAGACATTCCATTCGCGGCGGTAGATGTACCAGTACTTTATACCAACGCGGCATACTTAACCGGCTTGGTTGTTTCGTATCGTTTAATTTGAATTATATGTTGTATATATTTACGCTATATATATATATATATATATATATATATATATATATATATATATATATATATATATATACATATTTATATATATAAATGAAAACGTGCTGCATTGGGTAGCAACGGTATAACAATTTGGGCTTATAATTGAACAGAATCAACAATCACTGTATGATTTGACCATACGCCTGTCCGTACTTGCGATTCACAATCTACAACTAAATATAGAGCAATTGATATAAGTGATGTAAGCGATGCATTTTTCAACGTTTTAAAAAGCAGGGAAGTCTATATGCGCTTTTTTACGAAACGATGCTTTATTTACATACACGCCCGTTAAGAGTAATTATTTATAAATACATATACATGGATATAGTTGCCACCATTCGCATTCGGAATCGAACTCAAGATTTATAAGATCCAATTTGTCGATTATTTTTAAGATCCAATTTGCCAACTTCCACCACACGACTTTTCATATAGCTCGTAGTGTATTGAATGCTACTTAAGGCTATAGTACACGATATACCTGATCTATTTATTTTTACGATTTATTTGCCATGCGTAAAAAGAAATAAATAGACTGCTAGACAGCACTGACATATTTTGGCACTATAAATGTGCGCCAATGCAATAGTTTAACAGAGATGACGTTCTTTATATTGATTCTTTTAGAAAGCATTTTTCAAGGTCAATGTAGCGGCTGTGGTCGCGTCTACGTGCCAAATACGTCACTCTCACCAGTTAAACGAACTGGCATGGAAGAGAGATAGGTATTCCCCACTCGAAAATTAAAATGAGCCACGAGAAGCAAGAAGCCAAACTAATCGCAACTTGCTTCGCTGCGTTGAGTCCTTGAAGTAACGACATACGTTATCTCACCACTAAATGATGACGCTGAATTCCTTTTGATAAACATAAGGGTATTTGGAGATATTTCTGCAAGAAGAACCACACTTGCTACGCGCGCATGTTCCTATGCTTTATCAGGCAACTGTCACACACCTAGTAGACAGAAATCTAGTTAAAAATCATGACAGAGTAATGCACAGAAAAACAGCAAGACGAGCATAGGTTTGTGCGTCTGCAATTTTGTATTACAGCAATAAATAATTTATGCAAAGTCCTCTATTTGCTGACCTACCATTTGTGAGCGTCTAACGGTTAAGAACATTTGGCGACGTTCGACCGATGAAGAAAAACACAGGGTACTTTCAATCAATAATCAACAGGAACACCTTATTTGCTCCGCTCCGCAGTAACTGCACCAGCGGCTTTCATTAGGCATCTGAGGCATCAAAGGCCAGTGATCTCGAGAAAACTGCACGTGCAATTATAATTCGTGTTACTATTGCTGTTACCAGCACTTCTGTCTGCTTACCTAGGTGTTGCCGTACATTAGGCAAAAGAGGCCAACGAAGAGACGAATTTACCTCAATATCGGGTGGGTCGATGCTGAGAACACCGTTAGTGGGCGCCATGATTAGGAGTAGATTTGCGTTGCGTTCCAAGGGTGCGTGTTAGTAGCTCTTGATCGTTGAAAACTGCTCGATCTATATTGTTAGCACGCTTCCTCCGAGTTGTATGCTTGCTTGCTTGACAAGGATGAACCACGTTACACTTTGTTACACAAGCTGTGTTTCGACGCACGCCAATCCAAATGCCTGTGCACCGTGCCACTCGCCTCACTGGCAGGGCAAATGTTTAGCCCTCATCAACCCGCAGTAGTTTCAGCAACGCAGCCAGGCGGGCTTCTTGCATAGAGGTTTCCCTTTCTGCTGCTCCCTACGCCTCCTTCCCCTTCCCCAGCTATGACGGCGGTGTATGACGGTCGGTGTTGCGCCTCGTTCACACAGACACATTGATTGAACATAGACAGACCAACAAACAGATCAACGGACGAACGGACCGATGGACCGACCAACCGACCGACCAATCGCGTTGAGATAGCAAGCCCGAATACCAGTTGCAGTAGCAAAAACAATAAATAAAGGCGGAATTTGCTCAACTTGCGATGACGATGAAGCCCCTCTCTGCGCACCTGCGCTGCACGCGCCACCGCTCAACATTGGCCTGTCGGCCAAATTCAGCACTGAACAGCGGCGGCGACGGCGGCGGCGGCGTCCATGACGTAATCAACAACAACGACAACAACAACAGCAGTAACAGTATTACGAATGCTGCTGTCCGCCGCCGTAGACAGGAGAAAGAGATAATCAGCATCAGCATCGGCGGTGGCGGCTAGAGCAGACGGTGAAACTGTTTTTCCGACACTTTCACACGAGTTGATTGTATGACTTTTTAAGCCATATTTCTTATGTAAATATTTGGGGCGACGTAAGTTTTTACCTTCAAAGGGGCGGACAGTCGTACGAATTATTATTATTATTATTTGAATGTTTCTTAAATTGAGCAAATGTAATTTGTGAACGTCTGCTGTAGGTTTATCGTGCGTCGCCTGTCACCGACTGCCCGAGAATTGCATCTCGCATCGAAGCATGTGAAACATTGTTTACAACTTCACAGTAGCGCTTTTCTGCTGCTAACTGTACACAGTAGCACGGATATTAAAAGTCGCGGAGAGTCCGAGGTGCTACTGCAATAATTCCAGATCCTTAGGCGCAGACTAGAAGTATTTAGCCTGTTGCACAACGCACTGGCAAGGTGCTTAACGACAGCCTGCAACAATGCACACAACGATGCTATAAAACAAGTACATCTTAAACAAACGTGTAACCATATTGCACAAAGCGTAATTGCATACCCCATTCAATTAAAACATTTGCAAAGCCTATTATGATATAAAATCGTTTTATGGACAGGCGAGGCAGGAACTAAACCTAGCGACCTGTGGAACTATAACATTAACGCTTATCGTGCACACAACAGTGACGAGGAACATTTCGATAAATCAATTTTGGCCATATGCCAACATAGCGGTTATTTACCTCCCCTAATTACGCAACAATTGTATGCGGGTCGCAGTCCTCCCTGAGGAAGATCCGTCGGAGCGGCGGAAAGAGACTTGCTGAGTTAGTTGCCACTTTAAGCTCGAATAACATCTTTGTGAACATAAGAATGACACTTGTCAGTGGCCTAACTAAGATTGTCCAGCTAGATTATTTCGTGTCAGAGTAGTCGGTCAAAGGTCAAAGTAAAACAAAGGCACTGTTTGGCGAAAATATACTTAACAACATTTTTGTTGCGGACTAAACATGGCCATTCTTGGGTCCAATTCACGGAATTGCTTTTTCGCAACGCTGAAGGTGATATAGATTATACGGACGGTCACAAAGTTTGCATATGCACTCCGGCGAGATCTCATGAAACTTCTCGCGCACAGGGATTTTCACTAGAGGTGACTAGATGTCGGTTCCCATAACTGCAGGCTCTCCACAAATCCTGACGTCATTGCTTTTGTTTCACAGAACAGCTGGTTGATGTGAGCCATTTTATTATCTCAATCCAAGACGTGTTCTTTAAAGGCCGTCGACTTCGGTAAGTTATACGTTCTATGCAAGTCCCCAACAAATAACGGTGAAAACGCCAGTAAGTACACTAACCTATTCAGGCTAGTGCGGTGCAAGTTCAATGCTCTCTTTAGGAAACTGGCTTTGAGTTGATCAAACGCCCTTAAGTTTGGTCTCGAGAGATAAGACGAAATTACCTGAACACCGTAGGATGCGGTGGGTGTAATCTTCAGGCTAAACAAGCTAACAGCAACCTCCATCGATAACCTGTATGGGTCTTTGACACTGCAAAATGATTGTAAGCCTTTTCGGACTCTATCCTCAACATGCCTGGAGAAACTTGTGCCACGTGATGAAAACACGACCCCCAGGTAGGAAAGTGGGGAACGATTTCGAATATTCCTGAATCCAGTCGGATTTTGGCCAGTGTTCCTCTTTGTCGAATTTTTATCGCTTTCATTTTGCTCGCATTAGTCTCCAGTTTGTTCCGGTTTACATAACGCTATAGAGTTACAAGCGACTGCCGCCAGTGAAAGCGACTTGTTGATCTGTCTTTTTTAAATCCGTATTGTGCTCGGGGAGTGCCCCGGTTACTTGGAAAAATACTTCCAGGCGACGCGTCAGGATGGTCGGCAGAAGCTTATTTATAACGCCCTTTTTGTTATTTCTCGGTAGGACGATGGAGACAGCGGGTCTATTTTTCCCTTACCAATAATACTAAGGAGGCTGGTCCTCCATCCAATGGGTAATTAGGATGTTCTAAGCACTTCATTTAAAAGAGCAGTGAAACACGGCACCAGCAGAGTGGTTTGCCAAAGATGTTCGTTTACCACTAGGTCAGGTCCAAGGACCTTACCCAGGGGCGCGTTTACCATTGCTTCAGTCACCTCCGAGTCGATAAAAGGTCAAGACAGGGCCTGGCCAGGTTCCTGGACTTGCTTGCTTTATGCTGAAAGTACTACAGGAGCATTGCTCGGAATGATTACCGCACCGGCAAACGTCTTACGGAAGTGCTCGTCTAACCTCTTAGGTTGAATTGGACATGCGGTAGCGCGTCTATTGGTACGCAACCATTTGTGTGGTGATTGGTGTCTCGACCAGTAACTTGTACTCACTTCGCTCTTCATGCTCTTTTATAGCGTTCTTCACAACTGTCTTATAGTCGCCGCTTAGTTGAGTGTAAAGGGGCGTCATCTCAGGGTGTACATATACGAGCTTGGATGTATGCTTGCACCATGTAGTGCTTGCAGGAGCAGCACTGCTGATTGTAACAAGGGACATATTTACTACGAGCTCGCTTTGGTTAGGTACTACCGGTAATGACGCTAAGGAGTCTGCAAGCTTATGAATCCACGTCGATCAGAACTGAAATACGAAGAACACTTCGATAAACGGTTTTTAGTCGTGTGATTTCGAGGGTGCGACTCAGAGAAGGCCGTTTGCCGTAAAAAGTTTGCGTGCCAAGTGAGATATCCATCGTAACCGTGCTTTGCCTTATTAAGGACAAGTGGACTTATTGGACAGTTGAGATAGTCACAGAGTAAAGTTATTTTCTGCAAGTCCACCATATCCTGTAATGGTGCAAATTTGCAGCCAATAAATAGAGAGGAAAAAAGAGAGACTTCTTTGACAATGTCTGTTGCGCGACCCGTAAGTGGATCACAGTTCTTTGAATATATATATATATATATATATATATATATATATACATTATTATCTATATTATACATAATGTTTATGTTACACATGTTAAGGAGGATTAGCTATTCAATGTGCCTAGCGGGCGTGTATTGTGATTATCAAGTGTCCGTTTCGACGAGGCTAGGCCGAGGTCACTTCAGAGATGTGCCCCGTACGGAGGTAGCGTTTCCACGTCACATGTCAGGATCCAGACGTTGTTTGGATATAAAAAAAATACGATATAGCGCCAAGAGGCCCAAAAACACGTCAGCAGACTCCTGGACGACCTCCGACTGACCGAAGATTTGGTTACTGTCTATGCCAATTCAATGCGGGGAAGGGAGAGTGGGTATTACATATTTGTATTATAACTTCTATAAATGAAGCCAAACACCAACCTAGCCAACATTCACCTCAAATAAAAAAATGTTATTTTACAACACCATTATTATATTAGAAATCAGTTCACTGACATAATTCGTGCGAGGTCCCTTTATTGCGATTTCTGGTTACTATTTAAAGTTTTGTGTATAATAGTTACATATGAATATTAGACTTTAAGACCTGTTTCCACTCGAACGTGTAGTCACGGGTTCTTTAGCCGAGGGTTAGCCCAGTTCAACAATGTGCCCCGAACAGACGCTGCAATTCCTCGTTGAATGCCGAGCGACAGCCTCTGACGCTAGAATTTGGATGCTCTCCAGTCCCCCGTTGAATGGTTAAGATTTCTACCTACGCGTTAAATCAGCTTGAGTGTAAGCGAGGCTGCAGCTCCCAAAGTCTTAAACGCCAACGAAAAAAAGTCGTGCGAATGATCAACTCTAAAGTACTTCCTGCATTTGTAAACCTCTACTAACCTGGAGGCATGACCTGCTCGATCCACACCTGTGTCGACCATAGAAGGGTCTACTGAATCGGTCACAGTTGCGTTCCAAACAAGTAAGCGGCCACGCTCAAAGGGTGTCAGAGCCAGCCCGTCTGGTCTTTTGCCATCATCCCTGGATAGACCTGGGTTCCAGTACACGCGGAAAGCCGACAGGTCTCAGTGCACAACTAAAGGTATCATTTAAGGCGGAGTGACGTGCTTGTCGGAGTGACGCGTCCACAAGATCACCACAACAAAATCGGTAAGGCAATGGCATCAGCAAGTCATCCAGCCGTGCTTCTAAGTGCACCAGACAACAAGTCCTGCAACAAACGGGGCCTTAGAATGTCAAGGCCGACAGCTGAACGTCTGCTAAAGGCCTTCATGGCATTCAGTATCTCTTTACGCGAGGAACGGAAACAGTGAGACCGCCGGGGTGTGGGCATAAAGAGACCCAGGGACGCAGAGGCCTGGGAAATCACCAAAAACCGTCTCACTTCCGTTTGAGTTCTCGTTATCTAGCACTAGTATGTAAACTATTTGAGCTTCTCTGCAAGTGGAAGTAGGGCCAGTAGAGGTTTTAAGGCCTCCGCAATCGTCTTCAAGGTTGCTGCCAAATCAGGACTGATGCCCTCAAACGTCTGTTAAGGCGCCTCCAACATCTCTGCGCGACGTCTTGCTACGGATACTTATCTTTGCGATAAGTTTAGAAGCGCGGCGCGATTGAGCTTGGCGACTCCTGTGTTGACTGGCCTCTGTTTGGGCTTTGCTAACGGTCGCGGGTTAGGCAGGAGCAGCTGCGGCGAGGTGCTTTCTTTCGTGGTAAATATGTCCTTAAGGACTTCAACGTGGAAGGCCTTATCGTTGTTAGAACTTTACTTTGGTTGATCGGGCTCCAGAACGACGAAATGGGTTTTGTATCCCAGGAAGACAGATACAGGCAGTTGGCAGTCAAACGTCAGTATTACCTAGCCGAGCGGGGTCTTACCAGTGAGGGTGAGCTATGCGGAATAAGCGTCGAGCGTGCGCACACCACAGCCTGCTAGCTCTTCGCGTATCTCAGTGTAGGAAGCCTCATAGTGTAAAAACATTGACGTCGTCTGAAAATGCAACATCAGTGCCTTGAATTGTCGCCTCTCTTGAGGTTAGAGCTAGACAGGTTACCCTATTAAAGAAATTCGGCATTACGACGAACAACTGTGCATATTGCTAATTTCATCAAGCGTGCAGAAACCATAGCTACTTCCTTCAAGGAGATCAGTGCCTTTAAACCCACTGATAAATGACGAAGAGTGGGTAGCCCACTTTACAAATCTATTAATGAGAGACGTCATATTGCCAGATCAGGATCTTTTAGAACAAATTGTTGATTTTACTGAGGACGAACTCAGAACAGCAATTTTGTCGAAGCAAAGGGAGAAATCAGCAGAACCTGATCGTATTCTTAATGGACATCTAAAGTCTAATATCGACGCTTTGTGCCCTATTGTGACAAAATTTCACAGTTAATGTGTTCAACAAGGGAAACTTCCTGACGAGTGGCGGAAAGCTGTCTACAGCCTATATTTAAGCGAAAGGAGGATGCAACTCACCCAAAGAATTACAGAGGCATAGCACTTTTTTTTAGCACAAGCGTCCTTTACAAAATATAAAAGTCGCTCATCGTTGATCGATTGTATTCTTACGTAGAAAACAAAATCCCAGCAGAACAATACGTTTTTTTTAAATAGGCAATCGATTTCAGATGCTGTTGAATTTGTTTTAAAGCATATATCAAACCGACCTTCTAACAAGGGAAATATTACATATGCTGCGTTTGTTGATTTTTAAACTGCTTTCGACTGCCTGCCAAGCGACCGTTTATTAGATACGCTTTGCGAAAGTTTTAACATAACAGGCCCCCTGGATAACCTCGTTCATAATATTTTAGTGCACAATATAAGTTGGGCCAAAAACGGCGACCACTATGCACAAACGCCCGTAACACAAACCATCGAGGCCTACTACTAGCCCAAGGAGACTCAGCTTGTCAATTTCTTTTTATCTTGTGTGTAACTGTACTTGCAGACTTAGGGCGTAACCGCCCATTTTGCATTTTATGCCGACGACCTAGTCATTTTAGCAAAATAACCACCTGCAGTTTTACCTCATCGAAATTGCGAAATGGTGCGAAGAAAACAAGCTCAAGATAAATGCCGAAAAGTCAAAAGGTTTTACGTCTTAGCAGAGGAGGGCCATACGCGGCCAGGAATCATGATCTATCAGTTTCTGGAATACCACTCAAATTAGTTAGCCACTTTTAGTATTCAGGCGTCACACTAACCCTTAGGCTCTCTTTTAACAGACATTTTGAGGAGATACAATTAAAAGCTACGTCTGTAATGTTTTTGTTAAGCAAACTGCATTAAGTGGGCGTAAAAACCGCTATAAATTGCTTTAAAATCAAAGCACTCCCTATAGCAACATACTGTTTTTCTACAATTGCGTCATACCTGACCCCGAGCCGTTTAGAAAATCTGGACAAGCTGAAGGCCTGCTATTTTAGGCGTGTATTACAGCTTCCAAAATGCGCATCGGCAACACTTGCTTTAGAGATGTGCCGACTCCCTGATCCCCTCAATGTCACTAGAGCCATTGAGAGGATCAGGGTGTCGGTGTCTGTGGTCGGGTGACCGTAAGCGAATTGGCGAGAGGTAACTTAGTCCGCGCCTAGGCATAAACTAACCTCAATCCGAGAAGTCTCGTCGTCTAGCAGTTCTTCTATAGTTGGTGTTTTTACCGTCCGTAATCATCTTGTGTAGTACAGATCGAACGCTCTAAGTGTACAGAATCGAGCAAAAGTAAAACTCTTATTTAATTTGTGCTTTAGTTTTAGTGTAAACAATTACTCTCTACACGTTTTACTTAAGCAGCAGGCGAATTAACATTGTTTCTAATAGTAGACTTTTTCCAATAAAGTTCCTAAGTTAAGCCTTTGTTAATTCCTAACGAGGAGTCGAACCATCATAATTTTGGGATTAAAATAATATTAAAAAAATGTCATTGTCCTGAATAAAAGCGTTTGATTCCTGAAGTCGCAAATTGTTTAGTCAATGACGGTAATAGTTATAATAACTGCGAAATCTCGATTTGTGCAAACTCTTTTCAAGAGAACAAGTTCATTTACGCTAGCTAACATTCAATCAAATAAATATTTTTTTCTTAAATCTTAAAAAGTCAGGCCATCCCCATTTAACACTTGTGTGTAGTATCTTTGCGTAAATATTCGGATAATGGCATCGCCTTTTAAGATGTGCTATTGCAAATACAATATTTGTTTGATTAAATGTTAGGTAGTGTAAATGAGCTTGTTCTCTTGAGAATAATTTGCACAAATTGAGAACCCGCAGCTATTATAACTTTTATTTTCATTAACTGAACAATTTGCGACTACAGGAATCAAACGCATTTATAAAGAAAATTTTTTCGGAGTTTATCTTAGAACCATATTGATCCAATTCGAGTTTTATTTAAAAGAATTAATTAGCCGACCGCTTATCTGCCACTGGAAACCGTAGGACCGGGACGTTTCTTCGCCAAAGACTTTTTCAGTAAGTTTAGTATTTTATTTAAAATATAAATGGTGCCAACCATAGGTCAGTCCGCATTTTAGTCAAAATGTTTCTGCAACTGTGACTAAGAGGTGGTTAGCTACCAGCGTTATATATATTTTATTAAGTAATTTCCCTATGTTAACCATGTAAAACTATTACTTGTTTTGTCGCCGACCCTCACTGAGGGCCGCACTGTTTCCAGCCCCACAGACGCGTCTTCTGCCCTACTGACAGTTACAGACATATTTTAATAAGGTTATTTATTTATTATATACGTCTATAGCAATTTACTACAGTTACCATTTACCAATTTTGGTAAGAGCTTACAAATATAGAGCCCTTGTCATATTATATGTACGCCGTTATCTGTACAAAGGCGTCGTATTATTTTATACAATTCCTATGGCAATGCAGTCGTTGCAATGACATAGGTCAAACTTTTTCTTTACCGTTTCTAATCAATTCACGACGAGATTGGTTGAGTTGCTTCTTGAAAAGAACACAGGTTTTGTTTTTATCATATCACGATGAGATTGGTTAAGCTGATGTTTTTTCACTGATGTTCGCACTACGCGAACAAATTGAATGACAGACTGTGATAGTTGCAAATAACATTCTACACATTGTTTACTAAATGCACTATATAATCAGCTTATCTTTTCAAGTAGATGAGAAATATGTATGTATATGTATGTTTGTGTATATATATATATATATATATCCCGTGCACACGTTCCCAGGAGACAATTATCGCTCCACTTACTTTTTTAATAAAAACTGCATATACATAATAATATAGGGCCAACGAAGTTGGCTTAAATTAGTCAATTTTGCAAATAACATTTTACACATAGTTTACTAAATGCACTATATAATCAGGTTATCTTTTCGAGTAGATAAGAAGTATGTATGTATATATATATATGTATATATATATATGTTCGTTGCAAGGAACCTTGAGGATATACCGCTCGCACCGGGTCCATAAGAGCGGGGGCTACCATCAAGCAAGGACACGGATAGCTGATTCTTAACTTCACGTGACACCTTTTTACCACCATTTTTATTAAGCCGAGCACTGCCGAGTGTGCAAACGTTTTGTAAATGATTAAGAAATCATCACCATATTTTATATATATATATATATATAGTGCCAACAAAATTGGCTAATTTTAGTCAATGGGGTAACTTTGATTCAACATTGAGAACAAGCCTGGGTCATTGTCTCACAACAAGTTTATTATAAACCAGATGTTGCCAGATTCATTCACTGTTAATATGTCCGTTCTTCACAATAGAGGACTTTGGCATAAAATATGTGATTTATACAAATAACATATACATGGAAGTTATGCACCATGATTGTACGTAATATTGCTCTTGAGGTCAACATTTATTCATACACATTTTGTGTATTGGCCTCGCTTTCTTACATCAGCCTGCCTACATTGGTTCCATTGATGATAGTGGTGGTATTGGTAGCATAGCGGTTCGAGCTTGTAGCAATAGAATATCGTAGGAGTGATGACGCAAATAGCACTCATGTTTAAAATAATATCATTTTCAGCAACGGCCCGCATACAATGTTTTTGAATGGCTTTCTACGGTCTAACATCTAAGTTACTAAATCCTTCTTATCGGCATCCAGCTATCCATTCCAATATTTGGACACTGAGCTTATACGTTCTGCGGCAAAATGCGCGTTCTACAGAACCTGCTCATAGTCGTATGCTGGAATGCAACCTCCACAGCCCTAAAACAATAATTTATAACGTTGTCACCTTTGCGCCAACTTTGATCATGTTTAAGCCGATTTCGGCTTTAGGCTTCCAGCAACGTCTCTAACTTTCAGGTTATGTATGTAGGTTACTCAACAGTATAGGGAGTAGTGACTGTCATTTTGCAGGAACGTAACAAAGGTAGACTGTGTGGTACCTCTTACGATAAAAAGGGTGTATTATTGGGCTCTACAGGTTAAATAAAAGGGTTAAAGAACCAACGCAAACGAAATAATTAAGACTAGTCGACCATGGTGTTTTTTAATAATCCAATAAATTCCGCTATTTCGTTCGTTTTGGTTATCGCCGTCTGACATCCACGATCTTTCCATCTTGGACGAAGCACCAATGATTAACGGTTTAGTCGTGAGGGAGGCGTCTTAATGTATATAGTAAAAAACAGATTTGGGTTCCATGCTATGTGTTAGCATAAAAGATACCAGATGCTATCTGTGCATTTCAAAATACGTTCTTTAGTTCTAAACATAACACAGTCAAATGTATGTACAAATAACGCACTTATACTTTAACAACTTAACTTAGCAAATAACGCACCTATACTTTAACAACTTAATTTAGCAAATAACGCACTTATGTATCTCTTTAAGGCTTGCGCACATTACCATATGCAAATCGGTTTGTAATACGTGGATAGCTTATGAAACGTATCTCCGTATAAATCCGCCGAAAGAGAAGATTCCTTTCTCGGTTAGTTATGCGTTTGTTGGAGATCGACATTGACAGTCCACAATCACGCCCAGTAAATTATCGGTTCACGCTCGAACATGGAATGCGTTGACAAACTCCGGCGCCCGTGAGATGACGTGTTCAAACTCGGCCTGTGAGAGATATCCATCACTGTCAATATCGCCTTCATCTAAAACCTTCTCAACGACGACCTTTAATTCATCCGGAGAAAGCTGATTTTCAGTCAGAGCTGCGGCTGCCCGTGCAATGTCTTCTGGTCCTAATTTTCCGTCCTCATCGTAGTCATAAATGGTGAATGCAAATTTCGCCTTTAGCTCACGGGGAGCTCCTTCACTAAGAACTGACATCATATAAAGAAAGTCTTCAAAACAAAGATCGCCCGTGCCATCCTCCGAAAAGACGCGAAGGAGACGATCCTTGAACGGATTTTCTCGAAATTCGCCCATCTTTAGAAGCCTTTCGCGCGGCACCTTAATCCGTCGTGCTTCGTCGTCTAGCATTACTTTGGGCACGAGCTGCGGGTCAAGATCACGAAACTTTTTATGGAGCATTAATATTTCTTTTCGAGTGAAGAATGTACTATCCTGTAGGTCTTCCAGTTGTTCTTCACTGAATGTGCTTGCTTTATTCCCCATGGCACGCTAGGATTAGTTGCCGTTGCTGTGGTGGATTTTCGATCTCAGTTTGCAGACTTCACTCACTTTTCGGTCCGGCACAATAACTGTATCACCTCGCGGCTCGATAGTATCTCATCTTATGCGTTGTACGGTGGACTCCAAAGGTCTGACCCGTGGTCTTGGCAGTCTTGTGACCTCCGACTTCGTATTAACGTCCTTGAGGGGAAGGAGAACGGAATCAGGAGAGGGAACATTACGGAAGGTTCTTGATCGCACATAAGCCACTCTCTCACTAGTCCTTCTACAATGCTAAAAATTGGTCTACGCATCAAAGCAACCAGTAAAATATAAATAATATTTAGAGCAACCAGCTTTCATTTTAACGTCTTATTTTAAATACAATAGTACTTAAAGCTGTCTAAAACCATGTTTTGCAGTACTAATCGCTAAAGTTAACCCAGAAAGAGGCAGCAGTGCTGCTAACATATTGCAATATGTAAATAAAACAAAAGTATCCCAGCGCACTACTTTAGACGTTGTAAGAGTACTTGGTGAGATGCTCAAGATCACAGCATGAGTTATGTAGTCTGATCGTCTTTTGTTATTCTTTGTCTGAGGTGCTCAGAGGCTTGTGTTCACGAACCTTCGCTAGTGGGTGGAGTTGATCCCCTTGGCTCGTCTCGATACTTGCCTAACCCCCTTGTGCCCGACGCAAGGGGTGTAAGCTATGAGTATCGTTGGCCGCCTTTACTCCGTTTCTTCTACAAGATAACCGAGATAAATGCTTACTGCGCAACTCCCGTCCTACCACCAACATAAGAGAACTGTTTATAGCTTTAATAGACGCCAGCCAGGTCAAAAACCAAAAAAGCGAAAATGTTCTATTGCAAAAATTTAATAACATTTTTTTAAAAAAAGTGATATGGTTGCAAGTAAAACCGATATAGATGTGTCGTTTGTTCTATCCTATTTCACATTATTTGACACTTAAATTAAACATTTGTCAATTTAGAGCTTGCTCGACGTAGTAGATGAGAAATGTACAATAACAACTACTCGGCATGATAAAAGTTCTGTGTGTTTGAATCTGTATATATATACATACACGGAAAAAGGGTCATGAGCTGGTTATATACTGTGCAGTATTTTAACTGCCTGCTAATAACACTAGAGTTGCGTGCGCTCTTTGCCCAACCAGTCCAATCGATTACATATATGACTATGGATGCACTAAACTAGTAGAAATGCCTTAGCATTTCTCATGATTTTGCCTTATTACACTGTTCCATTAAAATTATAGATTTGACTTACCTGAATAATATAACAAGATCTGATACCCCAAGAACGAAGTGATGTTACCTCCAAAGTGACGTTAACGTATATCACCGATATAATACGTAGAGACATTAATTCCACTCATTCGCCCGGAGATCTGGATTGATGGGCTTTTCTAGACAGCATGCTGCAATTAACTCAATAGTTAAATGGGTTTAAGTAATTACACCTAACTATATGTCTGTATTCTACCTAACGTATTTTGAAGCTTCACCCTGTCCCTGTTGTTGATCGAATTGTATTTGAGCAATGGTCATTGAGAATAGATGATAAACCATACCGCTGAGAGTCAGCGGCCATGCTGCCACAAGGACTGTTGGGAAACCCTAGATAGCTTAACATGTCCAGCTCTCGGTCTGGATCACATAGTCATTGAAGATATACCTCAGGTTAAGTTCCAAGCCCGTATGGGAGGGAGGATAGTCTAGATCTAAAAACAACATCCTTAACAAGTGTTTTTAACTCTAGCCTTTTCATTATTAAGTATGATACTTATAGACAAACGTAATTATTAACATTTTCCTATACGCCGCAACCATATGTATGGATGTGCAAAAAATTAACACGGAGCCTACATCAGAATTGATAAGATACATTCAGTTTGTTGCCATTCGTTAATCGGAATCGCGATAATGGTTTATGCGTGATAACACAGAGTAGGTAATTTATGAGCTTTAATGAGGTAGTTGAATCCGAAGACTTGTACACTGGAGTACTTATAGACAGATGTAATCATTGAGGAATCTTCCCCTTTCTCGTATTTGACCCTGTGTGCAGAAAAGGTGTTGTACCTTGTTTTCTGGTAGTTGGAGGTTAAGTATCAACTGCAAAACGTCACTGAATATTTCATGGCGTCGGTGACGTTAACAAATCTTGACAAGTCATTGATTATTTTATTGGATGGTTAAATAATAAATGGAAGAGAGTAATATCATAATTTAAAACATTCAACATACGCATTTTAAATTTTAGGTTAATTCTCGGAGCCGCAATTCCGCAATGCTTAAGTTCTCGTAAACAAAAATATGTAGAATGTGCTAAAGCACATGCGTCACTCTATGCGAAACTTAAATATAAAATCTTCCGTTCACACGCATGTTAAGCATTCTTCAACCTATTGGCAGGAAACTAGTTTTGACTAAATTTCGTACTCGTTATCAACTCTTCACGTCACATTCTGACCCTAAATGCATGATAGTCGGCAGGGTGTACGCGGGAGCATGACGGGACTCCTTTAGAGCTACCAACCTCACGAATTCCGCTGCACGTCGAGTTGCGTGTCTAAAAGTAGCTCTTATAAAAAAAAGTAGCATCATCCGAAATAACTCATCTATACGTTATAAACGCAAGCAAGGTATTTTTTCTGTAAATATTCTTTAGCGGCAAAAGCTTGAAGTCATGGAAACACTTATGAACTAAATCGCTACGGCGTAAGTTAAAAACTGTCCTGAGGGTTAGGAGGAGTTAATAATAATAAATTAAAGCTAAAAAAAAAGCAAGCAAATGTGGTTGCATCAAGTATACGAAATTAAACAGCTGTTAGGGGATACTGTGGAGGTAGATCTAGATAAATGCATACAACAAAACGGGATAAATACGACTTATGTTAACGAAACACAGGGTTGTTCTGGCAAGTTGGCTAGCAACTTGAAACAAGCAAATTCATTTCTTGCGGTTTGCGGATAATATGGTGATTTATGGAAGAGATGTAAGAGAAGTTCGAGGAATGCTTGATGCATATAAGGAAGCAACAGATGAACTAGATGTGGCGTTTATGCCTAAAACCTACGGGCCCCGGCACTCCAAGCGTCGCATCATTATGTCTGTAGCCCTATACGGGGCCCCGGCCTGGCCTGCTAACACTTTAACAACTGCAACGAACCGAAGCCGTCTGCGTCGGGCCCAACGGGTCGATGTTCTCAGGGTGATCATGGCGCACCGGACGGTTGGCACAGTGGCGGCGCTTCTACTCGCCGGAACGGTTCCCTGGGATATGAAGGCGGAAAAGCGCCGCCGCCTGTGGGAGGATCCTTTACTCAAGAAGGAAGAATGGCGGCAACGGAGCATCGCCTTATGGCAGGAGGAGTGAGACGGCCTAGAGTAGGGTGCTCCAGGCGCCAGTCTCCGGAAGATCATTCCAAACATTAAAGACTGGTTAACTCGTCCCGGGGGAGAACTAACTTTTCACACCACCCAGGTCTTGACGGGGCACGGGGACTTTCAGTCCTACCTGTTCAAAATCGGGAAGGCTCCCAGCCCCACGAGCGTCCACTGCGGCAATGGACTTGAGGACACCCCAGAACACCAGCATGGGCGAAGCAGCGTGCTTCCGCTACGTTTTTATCATCGTATACGCTAGGAACGCGCCTGCCCAGCTAATGCAGGAAGCTTTGTCCCAGTGGCTAGAAGCGACGAAACTTTTTAGAAACATACTCATGGCAAAAACTACCGCAAATAACCGCCACACGACACGCACTCCTCAGGCCTCTGAGGAAAAAGCTGGCCACGAGTGGACTTTTACCTCCCGCGATTGTTTGAAGTACTTGCACATGCAATTCCCGGTCGGTTGGGAGGATAGGGAGATGACTGGTTTTTAATGGGTTGGAGCCCCACACTACCGGCCCACACTTGCAGACGCGTTTCCTGCAGTGGTGCCCGCGTGTGCAGACCGCAATTTCCAATTACTCCTCTAAAAAAATATATGTCGTTTAACGGTACCGGTGGAGCGGAAGTTAAGGTTACAGCGGAGGAAGTTAGGGTATATGTATTATTACAAGGTTTTAGGTGTGAATATGTTACTACTGGAATAATTTTTGGTAGAGGAACAGGTGTTAAGAATGCAGAAAGCAGACGGAGTAAGGAATTCGGTAAGATGCAAACGTTTGAGGGGCGGTCAATATATATGTGGTTATAAGGAAAGGCCATGTATGTACCAGGACTGACATTTGCAAACGCTCTTCTTGAACATATATCAGGTTTATAGAAAGAAATAAAATGAATGAAGAGGGACGCAATTAGGTTTTTATTAGGAAGCCGTTTGAATTATGAGCGGCGGGTGCTATGGGGAATTAGAAATAACGGCTTGTCGGGTACGCGGGAAGAAAGGAACCGCCATTTAAGAAGTGTAAGCGATTAGGGGAGACTAGGAATTAAAGTAAGCGTTAGGATTAGGCATAAATGCAGAAAGAAACAGGACAAAACTACGAGGCAGAGGCTACTGCGACTGACATTTTGCTCTCTGACTGGTAGTAAATAAGCACTGTGAAGACACGCGAATTACAGAAAGTTTTTTGTAGAGAGTCGCGTATCCATTTTTCGTTATCGAATCTGCATCTCGCCTACCGCCTTCCTTCCACTCTTTATTCGGTATATAAAAGCGTTATCTATTCTGCTCTATTGGCTCCTCTACTGTCGTTAATTTATCATCTTTCGCTAGGTAGTTTTATTTTGTTGCTCGTGGCTTTTGTAAAATATGCTTGTAAGAGCGTATGGTGCTACAATGATACCTCTACAAAACGTTGCGCAGCCTGCCTAGCACACGTTTGGGACGAGTTATCAATGTATGGTATCCATATGACCTCAAAGCTCACGCTTTAATTTTCAGTCGACATATACGTGACAGGTACTATTTATCTGGATGATTGTATGTACGAAATTTGATAAATAGAAAATCAAATTTTGAATCAATGCGCCTTGAATAAAACGCATCAATACTTCTTTATGCTTATAGTTTAAATAAATATTTATTGTATATTAGTGTATTGCGCGAAGTGTCAGTACATTCTGTGCGGAGGCTGGAGAAGCTCAGTCCAAAAATGAAATTAATGGGGATGGTCATGTTCCATCTCTTTATTATCTCCTCCAGCTTATTATGACACCCGGCACTCACACAACAAAAATAGATCATAAAAAATCATCCGTTTAAGAGTAGACGGTCGAACAATTTATCCTACGACCCTCACGCCTTTAGTCCCAACATAACACAAAACGTAAAGATGAAGAATACTTTTTCCTTCAGTACCCCAAAAATTGCTTACTCTTTACTACTAGTCTATGTTTATATAGGTCTTCTTAAAACGTTGTTGCCGGTTAGCTTCTGTCATTTGAGGTTAGCAGCATCGAGGAAGGCAAATGGTAAATATATTAAGCAAAACAACATTTTGAAGAAGCACCAAATCGTAATTATTTTTACTAAAGACACTTTCCATGTGCACATTAGCTCAGATCGACTAATTCGGTAAAGAACAAAATCTATCCCAATCGTTGTTTGCTGTTTGGAGTACAAGTTGTAGAAATATAAAGGCGAATGACCAACAAGTTAGAAGAAATTTGACGATGTTTTTCGGGAGGAGCGTGTATCCATTATCAACGCGAACGCCTAAAGTTTCAGCTTCACGCAAAATGACTCCTCCCGGAGACGCACATAAGTCAGCCGAGAACCGCCACTGTTGAATATTGTCAATGCGCACTTTTCTTCTGAGATTGCGCCCCATATAGCCGCAGCAAGCACCGTCCCAAACCACGTACAGGAATAATCCGGTGTTAACACCACTATTTACTCCAATGCACAAAGTGTATAAAGCATTGCACAGTGCCACCGGAATGTCTCCAGCAATTTGGCAAACGACTGTAAAGAAGTAATTTGTATGCACAGCATAAAGCGCGTTTGAGAGGGCGTCGTTTGTGCTTTCGAGCAGATACAAAGCTTCAGTACAGAGCCGCGAAGTCGACCTGCCGTGGCTGTCCTTTACCAGATCACGCAAATCCTCTTTAGCACATTGTAAAACACTGGAGATAATAATCCGAATTGTTAAACCAAGGTAATCGACAAAGATCAAATATACTGCCTCCATTATGATGATAATGTTCAAGCCGCCCTTTGCGTATATCTTGTTTTGCATTTTAGCACTCTTGTAAACATGAAAGTATCTCCAAAGTACGTGGGATAATAACACGATTGTAAACAAAGTGATATTTATATTGTTCCAACGCATTCGAGCAGATATACGGCTCCAGTATATTAAAAGCCATCGGTAGAGAAGCATAAGCGTAAGGACGTCAATGACGTAGGAACATGAGTACACATAGAACTGGTATGGTGGTCGAGTCACATAGTCTGCTCCTGACCACATGCACAATACTGTGTACACAAGAGAAACTGAGAGTCCTGTGTACACAACGAGTACGACGGCGCAGCTAATATCGCCACTGGGCTGCATACCAAAACAAAGTAGACTCGTTTGGAGAACTTTGGCCATGTTTCTGTCTCATACGCCAATGAAGAAAACTGCCTAGTTGGACACTCTTTTTATAAGTAACACGCTTGTGCATATACTAGTATAAGGACGGATTGTGATACAACTATTGCAAGCATTGCATATGATTCTTCCTAACATTAAGTTATTGAGGCCACGTGCGATTTGTACTGGACTCCAGAGTAACCTATGTAGCATATACTATGTGAAAGATCCTACTGTGATGGACTGCTGTTATAAAGCAAACTATATGATTACGATACGCCGTATGAGGTGTTAAGGTGATCATTAAAGGTTACTGCGACCTCGGCTATCCCTAACAAGCGTATTATTGAGTATCGATTCGGTTTCCTAGCTGGTCATTACAGACTCAAGGGCGTTCTCCTCCCTGCGTAGGCCATTCTGCTATCCAGTATGTATCGCTCACCGCAAACACTCAACATTCTATCCATGGTTTAGTTTTTAGTTATTGATGTTTGAATTTTATTCAGGGTGTGTGTATTGGTCCGTTTTACTTGTACGCAAAACAGGTGTTTACTATATTCTACACTAAACTACACATTATGCCCTGAACAGAAAATACAGGTAGCTTACAATGATTATTTGTTCTCAGGTACGAGACGATCGGACAGCAAAGTTTATGCCTGACTGGTCGTCACCGAAAAATATTCAATACAGCGGAGAAGGAAGAGAGCCAGAGCGAGAAGAATCATCCTGGATCCTTCTCTGGAATTGCCTCGTCGGGGGTAATTCTCTCTGATTATTGGTTGTTGGTTACTCCCGACATTGTTTTAATAATACAGGCGCTTGTAGATTACGATTCCCACAATAATATAACGTTTAATTATGTTTAAGAAGGGCCGTTTTTTGATTCAATTCAAGTACTAAAAATTCACTCATCAGTGGCGCATCATGTGCATGGTTCATAACCTGAATTTTAGATTAAGTAGACGTACTAGAAGGTTTATAAACTAGATTACAGTTCATTTCGATGCACTGAAATAGCACCACTGAAGCCTTTAGGACTGTATCTATTGAAATGAAGAGTACTGATTCCGTTGGGTGCCCATTGCTCTAAAAGGACGCATTAAATGGGCATTGATATGTTGCTGTAAAAACAGTGACTGTCGTTTCTAATTTTCCAGTGATACGCAGTGGTATAGAGTCGTGGGTCATTAAACCTCCATCAGTATTTGCGGACTGTACTCGTATGTGCGCAAAACGAGTCATTTTTGTGAGTATCTCTAGCCCTGTGCCATACCACCATCACTAGCAGATCAAATGTTGAGCTGTTGGACGATGCAGGTAAAGTACTACTTGTACTTCAATCACAACTGATTTACTAAACTATAATATATGGCCTCTTTGATCCATTAGTTTAGACAATATTGTGCTCTATTTGATCGAACAGACTGCATTCAGCTTAAGTGCGTTTGTAGGCGGACCTGTACGGACCTGTACACGTTGTACCCAAGACATACAAACCTAAAATATATGTAAAAGGCGACCAGTAACATGATAGTACTTGCGGTGTTACTTGGCGACAACACATTTTGTCTTGAACAAGTAGGTTGCAAGACGATCATCGCTAAAACAAAGCGAAAGCCAAGGTGTTCCTGAACACAGCTGTTAGTTGACGTAGCTCACACATTTATTTGCATATGTCTTTATGTATATACACAACTTTACATTTACATAACTGAGCCATTCTTTCCCCTGAAACCACGCACGGGTAGGCTCATGCTTGTCAAACTGTTTTTCATTCAGGATTAGTACTTTTTAGTGAGACACGCAGGACACACAAGATAGGTTGCATTCGACAAAACTTCTGTCCTTCCTCGTAAATGTTCCACGAACCCAAATTAGTTACTTATCGTCGTATATGACTTTTAAACATAGAACTTTCATTGACCTGTTTTAAAAAATCTTTATATTAGATAGTCACTGTATCTTAAAACACAGGATTTCCATATACACACCATGCGGCGTAAGGTACTTTCTCTGGTTGAGTGGGTACTAAGCACAAATGAGTACTTCTATTAATTAATGTCAAACATAATAAATACATCTTAAACTATTATTCGTGGTTAGTTTTGTCGAACGCTTTTTGTCAAACATTTACTCGGTGGACACAAAATCAAATAGACTCAACTTTTACACACACAAGCGTATTTGTAGTAGCAATATACGATACACGATGATATACGACACACACACACACAGAAAGGTGCGATAACAAATCACGAACAAACACATCACGCAAAACTACGTATATGTGCAAATACATATACAATTATACGCCCATGTATGTGTGTATACATATATATATATATATATATATATATATATATATATATATATATACACGTTTACAGATACGTATAGATATACAAACATAAATTTATATAAATGTATATGCACCGACTGGAGGATACAGGAAATCCGACGGATCACCGCAAAATAAAACTTGTTGTGGTTTACACTGCGTTGATTAAAAAACGTTTATATCAGACGCTATTATTTTAAGCGGTACGCTATTTTGTTTTAGGTCTAACTTAAAAAGAGACTCTAAAGTGCATGTTTTTCATAAGCCAAATATAATTCTTGGTTTGTGTTACATCCTAGATGGAAAGACATGCGGATGGAAAGCTACTTCAGAACAACAGTCAAATTAGAAAAAAATCGTCAAACTACGCTTGCTGGATAACCAATTATCATATTCAGCTAACCTTTAGCCTTCAGTTAATGGAAACTCATCACAATAAAAATGCATTACCTTGTCATAAAAATTCAAACAGATGCCAGCAACGAGGACAAAATCAAGCTTCGTCACGGATATATACCCGTACTTGGAGAGTTATTAAGATAACAATGTTACTGTGTATTCATAGAAAAAAGCACTTGTGTGCTACTTGAGCTTTACGCGACAACATAGCTATAGACAAGAACTAAGTGTACTATAAACATTCTTATTTAAAAAAAAATTAAAAACAAAAAACTTAATATTTTAATATGCAATTTCAAAATTAACTGTTTTGCAGTGATTTCGTCAGGTGCCCGTCTTGGAACTTTTCGGGATGTAAATTACTCGAAACTTGTGTCCAGTCGCGTCGTGGATGGTAACTTGCTTGTACTTCCCTCGTGTTGTTGGCCCAGTAGCAGGGATATCATATGATACATATTCTTTTTTTTCTGTTGCTTCGGAAGCTCCTGTGTGCAGATACGTTTTGCAGTCTCTCCATCTTTCTGCGTATAAGTATCTCCTGAAATGTGAAGCACGCGTTGCGTAGATAGCATCATATAAGAAATATCTAAGCCTTTATATATAAAATCAGTTTAAAAAAGTTTGGAACAATCTCAACTGTCATCGTTGTATAGCACAGGCCCGACTAAATTACAGCCACATGATACCGCCGACATCCTAAAACAATAATTTTAAAAACCACTCACCTATACGTCAAAGCTTACGAAAATAAATTACTCTTGTTATATCTTTATTTTTCCATAGAAGGTTTTGTGTGAAGACCACCTGTGGCAATCCTTTATTTAAAAGAAACTATGTGATCTACTAAGAAGTTTTTTTAATAAATAGAGTAAAGAAAAATGCAGCTTACCTAAACTTACTAGCAGCGCGGGCTCATTTTATCACAGCAATTTGGACTGCGCAGTTACTTATTGATTGTGAATGCACAACTAAAGTCGTGTCCCTATCACCTTTCTTACAGATCATTTCAGATTTGATCGATCAAAGTAATTCTTCCACTACAAAGGATAGATCCCCTGTCGCTAACGCATGCAAGAACGTACCGCGTAATGTCTGTATGCGCGACTTATTTCTCTTCCGCTCGGATTTGGTTGACATGACACGACCCTCCGCAGCTCTTTTCCGAAGAATCGATTTTGCCTTGGGGCGCAAGCTGGTTGTTGTTGAAGCCACTTGACCTATAAAACGATTTTCAAAAACGTATAGTGTTGTTACGGTCTTTACCACTTGCCTAAAACGTACATTAGCATATTTAGTGATGAAAGTATATTATTCCCTGTATGAAGTTTAATTATATGAATATCATTTATTTTAATTACTACTATAGTTTAGGCACCCACTTGTTGCATTTACGCCAAGGTAGTTACTAGCTTTGATAATCTACAGTTTTTTTGACGTACAGCTTTGACGAGAGGAAGAAGGCGAAAAATCGTCAGGAAACGTGGTTGCAAGCGGTGATCCTCGCTCACTTCCCGAATTTGATGAGGTCATGCTTCCCTCAGAAGACGAGGAACCCTGCCGGTTTCTTTGGCCAGTGTGCGGTATTGCGTCCTCTTGTGCAGACGTACTTTCACCTTGCCAGAAGCATCCACGCTGCTCCTGGCGTCGTGCCAGGAACTGCTGCAATTTCATGCGAACCTCCGCCGATGCTCCGCTGGAGCAGAACGATCTTTCATGTAATCCATTTGTTCGGCATTAATTACAATATACTTTCAGAATATATATATATATATATATAAGTTCCTGGCATAACGCCAAATAGTGCAGACGCATGTCCACGGACCTCTTTTAGGGGTCACGCTTGCCCGTGTGAATGCAGAAAGGTTAATTCAGAAAGTGATGCGTGAAACAATATATATATATATATATATATATATATATATATATATATATATATATATATGTATATCATAATGCTACAGTGCCGATATAAAACTACGCTCGTCACAGGTTGATCGTTTCTACCTACCAGGCAACGTAAACCCGCATAAGGGACTATATAGGGCAAGAACGCAATAAACTGATCATAGACGAAAATATATAGTTGGAGGAAATCCCTCTCAAATAAGGGCCCGTAAGCTAGCCGAATAGGAACTCAACCAAAAGAGACTATTATTCATGGCTTATTGGCCACGACTAGGATCCCCAATGATCAAACACGGCGGAAAGTCACCAGCAAATGTCCCAGCACGCTCCAGATGCGCCCAGAGGGTGGAATATAATGAAATGAGAAAGGCGATAACGATAACTTATAGGTTGGACTCCATCGTAGAAACAATACTAGAAAGTGCTTCCCAATTGGAAGCTTTGACCGTAAAGCACACTGGGATTCAAAATTATATAAAGAGGGCGTCGGACAAGCGTCTAGGGCGGTCAGAAAACTTGGTGAAGAAAGCTGTCTCAAACTGGCAGAGCTGCGAAGTGAACTAACAAAGACTCTAAAGTTGGAGACGGAGCTTCAGGTAGCAAATACTTCAGAGGCAAGCCTAGTCACTGAGGCACTTGGAAATTTGCAAATTTACTACAGATGCATGATGGAGATCAATTCCGACGAAATTGGAAAATGTAAAGAGAAAGAGCGCGCAGCAAAGCTGCACAGGCTAATGAAGGTGGCAACGACTGAAGAGAATCTGGTTAGGCTGGTTAAAGAGATAATTACCGAATACGGCTGTATAGCAAGAACAAGAATGTTCACGTTAGCATTCTGTCAAAAAGAGAGGTGAGGGCAATGGTGATAAGCAAAAGGTTTGAGAGAGACTTGGAGCTAGTTGCCCGCCTGATGCCTTATTTCCCGGCTGTAACCCGAGTAAAGGCCGTGAAACCTCGACGCACGTAGCAGTATTTTGCACCTGGGGGGAAATTGTATCAGAAACGGTGACCCCGTCAAAGGGGAGAGAGAGTACCAGAGATCACTAGGACTCCTGTAGTCGAAAAATTAGAGGAAGGAGAAGTGAGGTCGAAAACGTCGTAAGGCTCTTGTGACAGATCGAAAACGTCGTAAGGCTTTTGCGACAGATGATAACGCACCTACAGCGAGCTGCACAAGACACAGGACCGAAGTGCGCGAGAAAAGCTGGAGAATGTAAAACATTTAAAAACCAGATAAACCCCTCGAATGTGTACGTCGATCCCTGGCAACGAGGCGTAAAGCTGATCATCCACGGCCTCGAGCAGGGTATTTTCAGGGAGGATCAGAAGCAAGCCGTCAAAAACCAAATTCCGAGCGGGGGAAAGATAACAGCGAGGTCCCACGCAAAGGGGAAACGGAGGCTGGGTCTCTTAGTTTAAAGTAGATACCTCGAGGAGGCCCTTCTGAAGAGAGGACGTCTACGTGTGGGGGGCGGTTAACGTGCTGGGTGGTCGAATGGATCAATCTCCTGTGCTGCCCCAGATGCCACGGAATGGGTCATACGACAAGGACTACGCCGACGAAATGCTGAAAGACCGCAGATGCTGCCACTGGACGCTCAATGGCATGGCCTGCCTGCGGAAAATGGGCGGACGGCCTGACGATTAACGCGGCAGACACACCTACGGAGTAATCGACTGGGGGATGATCGAATAAGAGAAAAACCTAGGTGATCACTCATATTTTACACAAAACAGTGTAAAACAAAAAAAGAACACAAGCACATTGCTTAAGATAATCAGCTAAGATGATAATAAGGAAGACGCAGGGAGATAATTAGAGGCTGTAATAAATCAGGGGACATCTTCAATGATAGAAGCTTAGACAAAGTCCGTCTAAAAGCACGCAGCAACGCCAGATTCAGTACACCCACGGCGGAGAAATGCTGCGCTAGAGTAATTGTTGATCCTTCGACTCGATAGCGTGCCCTGACTTGTGAGGCGTTGAGATTATTTTAAAGCCGGAAACGGAACTATGCTCGGCCTCAGCCTACAGGCCCATTAGCCTCCTTAACATGCTTGCCAGGGACATGAAGTCAATACTCGAGGGCAGACTCCACACCGCAATCGAAGAAAAGTCTCGCTCTCAGAGGACTAGTACAGGTTCCGTAAAAGGAGGTTTTTTTATATCGGGATCAAGCACTTAAAAAATACAATGCAAAAAGAAGACTCCGGAAGCTGGTAGGCTGAGTGGGCTGGAGCGGAACGAGACGCACTAGGGTCGTGGAGGAGGTCAATAATCCGAGCTTTCATGAAATTATAGCGATGCACGGCAGGCGGAAACTACGTACTACCTAACCTAAGTTCTCACCGGTCATGGCAGCTTCTAGATTTATACGGTAAATATTGAGAAGATTGAGGTAGATATATGTGACTTGCGCGACGCCGGCGAAAATGAAGACGTAGGTCACACTTTTGGCACGCAGGGCTCTCAATGGCCCGAATCAGACAGTTTCATCGCGATTAGACGTGCAGAGCAATACGGCAACACCTTCTCTCAAATACACTTAGCTCGAAAATGAAATGTAATCTTATTATTTAAATAAGATAAATCCAATCTTATTGAATTGAGAAGTGGGTTTTGTGTAGGTCATTATAAAACCCAAAGATGATGGGAGAAAGGCGGCAACGCATGGAGCGTCGCCGGCAAGCTGACGACTGAAAACCAGAGCAGCAGCCCTGTAGGTTAGGGGACCACGAACTTTTTAGTGGGTTTGAGAGCCCCATGCTACCTAGTCTAAAGGGTGTGCATTATGCATTTTTGTCGCTGAACTTATATATATATATATATATATATATATATATATATATATATATGAAGCTAGTTGAGTCATACACTTAATAACATTAATGTGCACACATGTTTGCCAATTTCCAAGTACATATAACATATATACTATGTTGATTAAGACACCAAATACAGTATTTTGAAGTCATATTAGAAATTTCTTTTCGACAGGAAATTATTACAGTCATCTAAAGGTGCATGGCTGTAAAAACCTTCTAGTATTTATGTACATTAACAATGTTAGATAGATCCAATAGTCTTTAATATTGGCAACACTGTTAACGTCAAAGGAGCGTAGTCTTCAGCTTATTCAAAAGAGAACAACAAAAAGCAAAAGAAGCTACTCTGACGATAACATAAATGCACATTTTTACTTTTTTTTTGAGAGATTAAAACGGACAAAACATATGCACTAGCACGTATATTTATTATATATAGGCGAACGCCAGAAAAGTCTATATGATATATCTGTTAAGGGCTGAATTTTAATCAAGGCTACCGCCTACTACAAATATGCCGGCTGTACGTACTTTTTAACTGGCGTTGGCGACGCCGTGGCTTGATGTGTTTCCGGCGAGTGGTCTCCTTGGTCGGTGAGTTGATTTTCGGCAGCGATTGTGTGAGCCAGCCGAAGCTTTTCTTCCTCCTCCAACTTGCGCAGGACATCTTTTTTGGGACACTTAATAACTAATGACGAGGGTGATGTTACTGTTGGCGTATCCTTTTCAGACAGGTCCAGGCCTTTACCCCCACTGTCCTTGTCACTTCCGTTGCCCGAATCGCGATCTTCGTCGCTTTGAGTTGAGTTCTCGCCACGAAGTCTCTGGTTTTCCATGTAAATCTATTTAATAAGCGTATTAAAATAGTAGGTTATCTACACTTGTAGAATACACAAGCTAAAGTCTCCGTATATTAACGAATATCATTTAAGTTGAAGTACTATGCGAAATAAATATATGTATATATATATAATATTGAGTTTACACACTTTAATAAGGTTGTTCGTTCACGAAAAATTCGGCAATTGTATATGAAAGACGAACACGATGTATGTGTGAAAAGGCGGAACACATTCACGTAATTGGAACTGGAGTTTCATGCCAAAAACGTCAGCGAGCGACCGATGGTAGACCGCTGACTGATTTGGTGCAACCACCCCTGGCGGTGCTAGATCTGTAAATGGCGGTAAAGTACCTGCAACATTTCGTGATGTACATGCATTACTGCACATTTATCATTAAGAAACAACTAGGCATATATATATATATATATATATATATATATATATATATATATACGCATTCTTGTTTGTCACCGTCAGTAAAAATCTACATAAATATATAAAAAATAAGCGATAATCAAGACGCTTTAATTTTCGGCTTGTCTATTTGCTACGGAGTCGGATAATAGGCAGGGCGGTCACGCAGAGCTGGCTGGCTACTACTATTCTGCCGTCAGGTTTTTGTGCAGCAATGGCTTAAGCGACTTCAGCGACTATCTCTGGCGGTTCAGCGCGGCAATGCGGCAGCAATTATGGGCACAATGAGGGGCTGCCTCGAGGACCAGCTCGATTGGGAGAACTCCTCGCAAGCACAAGTGCAGTTAGTTATTCACATTTCCCTGTAACCATAACATAAAATAATAAATGAAGTTTATAATGTATAGTTGATGCAATAAAACTAAATTGGGTTGACATCACGGTAAAGAGTGGGGCAGTTGGTAGCTTTTCGTTGTACCTTCTATACTGTACGAGGAAACGTGTATGTTGAGAAGTGTTAGAAGGAAATATCTCGTGCAGAATATCTATAGGTACATATAATAGGGGGATTATTTGCCTGGGATAAAAATAAGGCTATTGATTTTATAAATAGTATGCAACAAGATGATCTACGTGGACCGGCCTTGTTCAGCCTATGAATATCTAGCTCGCTAGATCCCATCGGTATCCCACTGAGCGTATGGTGACTAGCTAAAGCTACCGAATACACGTTACCACTCACTGTACTAGATTTTGAAGAAAAAATAGAGTTCGCTTGCAGTGCAAAAGGTGCAAACTTGTTAGTGTTAGCGACCACGCGCGTGAACACGACGAATGTTCGTTTTCATGCGCGTGGTTTATAATCGCCAAAACGCGAGATCAGAACAAGTCGATATGGGCATATCAGAGCTCTTCGGCCTACTAGTCAAGTCAAAAGCCCAACGCCTTTCTTGACAAAAGCAAAACGTTTCTACGGGTCACGCCTGCTTATTTACACAATTGTGGGGAACGTTGTATCTTTGAAAACAATGCTTGGATCCATCAAAATTTACATTATACGTTACGTACATTCCCAGCAGATGTGCAGCCCCAATTAGAAATATCAGCAGAACTTCACTCAATACTTGAGCGCAAAGCAAGGCAAGGCAAAAACAGGTGACTAACGCGAAGTCGAGTTACTTTGATAGCCACTATCGCTGGCTGTGGCTCACAGAAATACGTACAATAAACTCAGAAATAAGGGATAGAGCATTGTGCATGCTTGACCTGAAAATTAACAAAATAACAAGCGTACTACCGTATTAAAGAGGGTCAACCAATAAAGCAGTTATGTATACGGTAAGCGGACAGAATTTGGATTGGCACAGCAGGTTTTAAGGTCTTTTAGCGTTATATGTTTACCGACAGCCCTGCACTCATAACAGACCATTGAAAGCAGGGAATGCAAGCAAACAGATGCATACTCTGTAGACCTGCTTGGTGTGGTTACCACCAATATATATATATATATATATGTCTAAAAGGGTATTGCTTTGAAACAGAAGAGTGTATATGTAAATAGTGTGGCACGTGGATTGACCGACACCATACACCACAATGCAAGGAAATAACTCACTACTCAAGGGCTTGTAAGAAGCGCCAGTCGAGGCAGCTCCTCAGTGTGCCCGATGTTGCAGCCGCATTGCCACGCTGGGCTGCCATCGATAGCCGTTTAATAAAATTGGCGATAACTTTTTTTCTTTCCAGTTGCCAGTTCGATTCGTATGCCAATCTTTTGGAAAAGCGACTATGCATCAAAGCCAGGACCTTCGAGTGCCTTGAATCTTAGCGGCACAACAGTAAACTTGTTGGCGAACTGGGCATATTTGTTAACCCTAAATCGTTTAGTCTTGCGTGCCGCGGACCCGGCGGCAGATGCACTAGCCTTTAGGCTTCAGGGGGCAGAGTGTCGTTGATTGTGGCCTTTCAGACAAGCGCTTTTTCCTTTCAAAGGGAATTAGGGTGAGACCAGCGATCGTCCAGTCGATTTCCGGTGCTTCTCAGTAGACTGGCTAGATCTCCCTTTTTTTTATGCTTTCGTGATTATAGCTTTTGTAATGTAGTAAAGTTCCACGGTTAAGGGAGGAGATGGCTGGCTCGCTTCTGGACAATAAAACGAAGTGGGGCTTTGCCTACCGTGATTAGTTCACAATAGTCTAGTTGTAGGGCCTCTGTAGATGTTTGTTTCTCTCGGTTAGTAAGCCTACATGGTCTTCGATCCTGGAATTTCCTTGACATCCTGGAAAGCTGCAAAGCCTCGGCCGGGCTGTTGTCTTATGAGAAGGGTAGCTCAAGTCCAGTTGCGGCCGGCTTGGCTTAGATTACGGAGGTCCCGCGAGCTAATCCTTAGACTTTTGTCCCACACCCGCAAGAAATGCAGGTTTTTCCCAACATTCGTGTTGCGGCCGATGCTAGCGGGACCAGAGATAATCTCAGTAGGTGATAGACGCAGTAGGAGCTAAGCAGGTATAGCCTAGCCGAGCTTAGCCTACGCAAATTACTTAGCCCTAATGGTCACAGCGCGGACTGAGGCAGCACTACAGGACACAATCAACGAAGCTTTATCGATGGTGAGGCAGTGAATGGACAAAATGATCTGTCACTTGCATCGCATAAGACCGAGGCACTTTATCGATATATTGCGACAGCAGCCGGCCAGTATCAGCAATGGAGCAGATAACCTGCTCAATTCAATGTCCACCAAGTTGCCACTATCTGACGTCTACAAAAATCCAAGTGTGTAGCCAGGGTTACAGCCTTCTAGAAGAAGTGCGATAGTGTTCTTCAGGCTGCAAGGGTGTTGGGTTGTTGTTACGCCCATGAAAGCAGTGAAGTTTGGTTGTTCATCTTCCCCAGGGTGGTCAACTATTTGCTGGTTGGCCACTCCGTCACAGGATAAGCCGAGTTACTGCATGAGAGAGGCAACTTTTCGCTCAATACGGCTGATTACCACGGTGATACTGGCGACGACCAGTCAAGTCGTTTGCAAGGCGTCCGTCCTTGCGTAATGCCGTTTCTCCCCGTCGGTTGTCCTCATTTTCACAGTCGACGTGCGTGAAGTTTTGGTTATTTTTGTCTGTTTTTCGTCCGGTACCACCATTGCTCGGCAAACTGCAAAACTGTCTGGTTTAATCCGCGTCTTCATCTTGCGACCGTCCACTCGATCTGTTTCCAAGAACGCCATGTAGAGTATCACCTCTATCAAAGATGCTTTCATATATGCCATATGTGAGTTCATAAAATTATTTCCTTGTTATTCCCAGTGTCAGTTCTATTTCTCGTAATCGGCCCGGTAAACCCCATACTCTTTTGAGTTCGCTTGCTTGACACCTGCATATATAAACCGGGGTTTGCATCACGGCGCTACACCCCGGAACTCCTCGACCTTAGTGCTACTTTGACCCTGCGGACCCTCTTACTAGAGGAGCTCTGTACTGTACTCACTACACTCCCCAAATACCGGAGAGGCAATAGCAGCATCACTACCACCACTGTCGGCTGTGGCTGCGTCTTTCTCGCGGCCACAACTTTACTCTACGTCTCCTTCGTCTCCCTGTCAAAGGCATTACAGAAGGACAAACCAACTGCAAAATATCACCGAGTACGTTTTCCGAGTTAATAAGAATATGCAGGCATACAGAGCACCAGTAATTGTTTTGCAGTAACTAAAAATAGTCAAAGCTCCAGCAAGCAGTAAGCTATATAGTATTTAGCAAGAAACTATTCGCAGCATACTCCGTTTTCCATAATATAACAAAGTCACCAAATAGCATAAACAACGATTTCGAATAATGCGATAATGTAAATTTGCCTATCATCGAGGAGTATATGCGTACTGAGGGTATGGAGGGAAAATAATGTTTCCAAAATTGTCGACCGGTACGGCAATGCTCCTTGTCTTCCATAGAGTGACTAACTTCATTTTGTCTCCCATTTTCGTTTAGGAAATGAGTAAATACTTGCCTCTCACGTACCAAATTATATAAATACACAAAAGACGGTTTACCTTCTTGTGTTCTCTGAAGATTCCTACTTTGTGTTAGAATCAGCAGTCGACGACGTCACCCACTGGTGTTCTGGAAATAGCCTGCTTCTCAGCGAACAAATGTGTTGTGCTAAAACACGATGCACTCATTTTCAACTAGAAAATTGATAACTCTATATCGTAGACGCGCCATTGTGAATTATTCATTTTTCGTTGCTTTATCCTAACTACTCCTGGACTCCAGATTTGCTTGTATAATGCACGTATCTCTTCCAAGCATGTTTGCTACTTTTCGTCCGAAAGCCTCAACTAGTCAAATTACGTTAGTCGGGCATTTCAGGCTGAGGTGACCCAAATTGCCATATTTCTACCTAGTTTAGTTCTACAGAGCGAAATCAAACTTACAAAGAGAATGTTACATACCCATTTCCACGTATTTGGTGTTCTGTTGCACTATCAAAAGAGCCAATGGTACATTACGTCAAAGGCAGTGGCTACTTCCGATCACAGAAAGGACTGTTCCCTCAAAGCATGGGTAAATGATCATGCTGATTTGACCATTCTATTACACACCCCATTACTTGTATTTAAATTACATCACAAAAGGTTGCTGAAAAAGCTATATGTGACGACGTCCACCTACATGAAATTTTGCAAACATATTACATATGTAGTTCGTAGGGTGTCGCATGCTAAGCTTATTTGTTCTTAAGGATCCATCTATCTATTCTGAGCGATTTATAATATGAATATTTCCAATTATCGCATTATACAAGTCAATATATAGGACATCTGTGTAAAAAATAACCAACGTCTGTTAAACAGGTGGTGCAGTAGATTTTAACGTGCGGTCGCACACAACTGGAATTGGTAAACAAGTTCCCAAAAGTCGTTGATATTAGACCGAATATTGAGAGGGATTCTCTCAGTATATTTGACAACCAAAATAAAAACAAAATGTTAGATGCCATTCTCACAATCACACAATGTGGCAGAAACACGTGCCGAAGTATATCACAGTAAGACGTATTCTAATTGGCATGTTCTCATAGAGTCACCCGTAGACTCCATAAGGTTAGGCTGTTTTTGTAGATTTCACCTTGAATAACCCTATATATATATATATATATATATACATAATCATTTATTTATGTGTATAAGATATACAATTGTGATGTAAGAACATGCGCACAGCATGTATATATATATATATATATATATATATATATATTTATATTGATTCATTGTTCGCTTGGCATGTATACGTAAATGCACATATCACCCTTTTATATCAGGGGCGCTTAGAGCGACAGCATAATATATAAGCATATTTATATACATACAGGTAGTTCAACAAGTTTTTAAAATGAAATCCAAATCTTGTTTTTAATTTTTTCTTATTCGGTATACTCCTCGAGAAGCTCAATACACCGAGATTTCAGAGCATTTATACCTCTTGAGTAGAATTCCGCGTCTTTAGACTGAAAATAGGCATTGACAGCAGCCTCAACCTCTTCATTGCTGGAAAAACGCTTTCCACCGAGACTATTCTTCAAATGTCCGAAGAGGAAATAATCAGAGGGGGCCAGGTCTGGAGAATAGGAAGGTTGTTCAATAAGTTCGAACCTCAGTTGGGCCAGTTTTGCCGTTGCTTGCCGCGACTTGTGTTCGGGAGCATTGTCCTGGTGAAACAGGACAACCTTCTTCTGCAAAGCGGGCCGTTTCACGATGAGTTCTTGCTTCAGGCAGTCCAACAGTCTTGCATAATATTCTCCCGTGATCGTTTTACCGCTCTCAAGGTAGTCGACCAGAATTATTCCACGTTGGTCCCAAAAAACCGTAGCCATCATCTTTCCGGCCGATGCCGTTGTCCGCACCCTCTTCGGAAGTCCTTCACCAGGTGCACACCATTGACGAGATGCTTCTTGGGTCTCGGGAGTGTAGTGATGGACCCAGCTTTCATCGACGGTCACGAATCTGCGCCAAAAATCCGACGGATTTTTCGACATCTTGGCCAAATTTCGCTGTGAAGCGGAAACACGCGCGTCTTTTTGGCCTTGGTTGAGCTAATGCGGCACCCATTTTGCTCTGAGCTTTTTCATCTTCAAGTTTTCGTGCAGGATGAAATGCACACTACCCAAACTGATCCCCAAGGCCTCCGCTATCTCCCTAATGTTCACTCGCTTATCTGGGGTAAAGATTTTCCGCACCTTTTCCACGTTTTCCTAATCAGTTGCCGTTTTTGGGCGTTTTGAACGTAGTTCATCCCGGTGCTCCTGCGACCTCTTTTTAACTCATTAATCCAGTTGGAAACAGTGGCAAAACATGGCGCAGAGTCACCGTACCTCGTCTAACTCAGTTTTCACTTGGGTCGCATTCCAACCTTTGAAATAAAATCCTTGATAACCACTCGAAACTCTTTTTTCTCCATTTTTCAAAATCACGCCTGTACGTTGCACGGGAAAAGCGATCAAACGAAATCGCAACGGCCAATCACCATAATATTTTGACTGCTGGCAGTCGAAAAGTTGCCGTTTCCAATAACGGTGGAAGCGCGCCAAAACTCGAATTCTGAAAAGCTCATTTTAAGAACTTGTTGAACTACCTGTATATATATATATATATATATATATATATAGGGTGTACATAAGTTGATGAGCGATACAGAGCATTGTAGAGCTTGTTGAAAGGATATTTTTTCCCCAATTTTACATGGTCTCTGCAAAGTCCTGTTCCGGATGGGGAGTAAAATTATTAAAATCGGTGACACTGGTGTTCCGTCGTGTTCGTGAGAGATTTCTGCTTCCTCTAATGGCCATATGACCGGCCGGAAGATGCGACATGGCCATTTAAAAATTAATTTTAAAAAGTGATTTTTTTTATTTGCATTCATGCAATGCCTTAAAATTTACCAAACATGACCATACGACTGTCCACAACGCTCAAAACTAACACGTTCAGGCAAATACGTATTTCATGACATGATCCACTCATCAGATAAGTCACTCGTCATAGCTCTAACTGACCGAAGGTACTTCCGCAAACCTATAGGCAGAAAGAACACCAGCTATAAAAGAGCGCATTTTTCAGGCAGTAGCGACGGGTTGTCTACTGTAACTAGTTTTTGTGACAAACTCAGTTCACTGACCGTACCGCGGCCACCGGTATTGGCATTTAAGTAGAAGCCAATGCGGAGTTCCCTGTTCCGAAGCGATCTTTCTACATTGGCCACTCACGAGAGCAGCACACCAGCTAGTAGTGTGCTACCTTATTGGTTTGTTATTTTGTTTTCGCCCCGGGGAGAAGTCCACTCCGTACTAGACGATTTCTTTACGTGTGGGAATTTCCCAACTTGCCACCGACGGCTAAAACAATAAAAATGATAACGACCATGGGTCTCCGTTCACCCCGCGCAATCCTTGCCTTGCGGTTACTCGGCTATTACAATATTATGATTGATATCCCTCCGTAGTAGAAGTAACATTCATGAATGAGTCGCCGTACGATGATTACATAGCTTCCGTCCTTATGCTATTCATCAAGGAAGCTTGCTTGACACAAGGCTGTGTGTCAAATGGGCACATCACCCATCATTGGGCAAGTACGAACCCGCATATAATTCACCAAGGTGAATGCTAAAGACGTTTCTCCGTGAATGTGTGGAACTACCTTATAGGCCCATACATACTAGTTACCTGTCAACAGATTGAAGAAGTGTCATGTGTGAACGGAAGAAGTTTTAGCGATTTAAATTGTTAGTTTCGCGTGAAATGAGATTACGTTACATTACCAAGACTGTTGAAAGACGTTTCAGAAGGTATCTGCGTGAAGATGTAGTAGCACGACGGAGCGCCGCTGCATTCGGTTTCTGCGGTTCGCGATTAACTCAACGTGACCTTTGAAAATCGGTGAATTGGCCAGGGCGGGCCGATCGCTTGGCCGGCCCGAGTTGATAAGTTTTGAGAGTCGATCGATTTTTTTCTTTGGGATCACTTAAAAACTCTCGTCTACGAGTTTCCGGCCAATCTACGTAAATAACTGGTCACAAAGATAAATTCCGCTGTTGAAGTCGTTTGAGCAAAGCCTAACATATTACCAGACGTCCAATCCACGAAATCTCTGCTGGCGCTGCTAAATGTGTATAATAATTCGCAGAGGCAGAGGCTTCGAGCAGCCACTGTAAGATGGCAAATAGTTGTGTGTGCTTCTAAAACGATTACTAGTCATTTATTTGATGAGTAAGCCATTTATGCATGCGCTCAATCTCGACATGCCTTCCGGAAAACCTTTATTACTATGCAACCACAGAAGTTATTGCCATAGATTTGATACCAACAGTATTGTCAGTATTATTTGTCAGAATGCGCTAGTCCTGAGCTCTGTGAATGATCGTAGAGCAGGTGTTGTATGCCTTTCACATGAAGCAGAATTTTATCACAAACAGGTCGGTGTGATTCGTTCCTGTATTGGAGGTCTCGGAAGCGCGCATTTTGTGCTCCTATGTCAGGCAACAGCACCAATGTCACACACTGGTACAAGATCTTTCAGAGACCATGTTCCAATTGATCAAAAATAATTGCTTTAACGGCTCTGCAGTTCTCTATATTAATCACCCAAACGAATATATATATATATATATATATATATATATATATATATATATATTATGCGATTAGACGTGGTGCAATGCAGAAGTAGTCCTACCCTTATTCTGTTGGCCAACTGCTGGTCGTGCTGCTGCTGTAGATGTCGTTGCCGGAGCTGGAAGTGTTGCAGAAGAATCTGCTGCTGAAGATGCTGTTCATGTTTAAGCGCAAGAATTTGCCGCTGGAGCTCCAGTTGAACGGCGCTCACCTCCTCACGTAACACAGGATCTGCCGCAAACGATTCGTGGGATAAATCCGGGTCTACTGTAAGAGTGAGGGGATGTGCATGAATGTCCTCAAGCGACGCCATTAAAGGATACCCTGAAATAAATAAAAACCGAGAAACAGAAGTAAATGTAGTTTAATTGTATGTCTTCTCTTTACAAAAGGTGAAGATTAGCTAGCCCCTTAATATTAGCCCAGATGTAGTGGATACAAAAAAAGCACAAAGTGCAGTGAAACTTGCCCGCCCAATTTGACGGTCATTAGCGTACTTTGTACGGCCGGAGCAAGGGAAGTGACTTTTCTGCTATACGTGAGTACACATTGGAATGACCTCGTATCTATATTATTGGGTAAGCGTCGAACCACTGCAGTACATGCAACGCTTTAATTAGGATGGACTCGCTGCCTTGTGAACCTGTCTGCCAGTGGCTAAAAATTCCGACTGACTAATCGCCCACCTCGGAGAATGATGCCTAAGTTGTTTGGTCGACTTTAAGGCAATTTTGACTCACTCTGTTCCGGCAAATCGCTACTGTAGTTTGCTGGTACATAAAATGTCTCGAGTTCTGCACTTCTAGAACAAAACCAGTAGGTTGGCTGCTCGGTGTTGTAAATAGAGAGGAGCTAAGATCTTGAAAGTGCATATATACGTGTTATGTTGACATGTTTTACACGTCTATAGCATTAGAGAACATATAGCGCTCGATAATCTCAGAACAAGACGATTAAACATTTTATGAGAACCTACGCGCGTATATGATACGTTTACCGCTAATTTCGGCACATATCTTAAGATGTGTTAAAAAATATTTAGAAGAGGGCGAAGCACACAGGACGTAATGCACGTTTTCCAATCCGAGGTTGAGCGAGTACTGACACGCACTGAAAGTCATTTTTTTTGTCTCAACTGCGTAAAACATTCCGTTGGCTCTCCTTGTTGTAGATGAGGTCAGGGCCGCAGTAGTCCTGAAGTACGCAGATGATATTGTGATTGCGCATTATCATCTCCGACTGCCACACGGGGTTGTGACAAAATTACGTGGCCAAATGTACCAAGAAATGCTATGCATTTTCGAACCTGAGGAAATGAGAAGGAATACGGGCTAAGTGAGTTTGCGAGTCTTACACTAGTTTCCACTGGCTGCCTGTTTTGCATGGGCATCATGCATAACTGGCAGCCAAACGCTCCAGTTAATAACACAGACGGCGAAATAGATTAAGTTTCGCCGCGTGCGTCCTTTGACGTTTACAAGCAAGCTTTAAAAGCCTACCTATAGCGTTTGCCGGCTCATTCGTATATTCGTGGTTCCGGATCCCATAGTTAACACATCGTATTATAATGCTGCGTTAGGTTTCTAGACGAAAACGAAACTACTAGGACGACGCATACACAATGAGACACAGATACCCCAAACATCAGCGACGAGTTGCCGTCGAGCTCAGCATACCGACTGAGAGTTAAAATAAGCGTCAAGTTTCCAAATGATGATTCTACGCTTCAATGCGAGCGAATAAAGCTGCATTACTGTAGTAGCGTAGGCGTTGAGTCTAGAAGCGTAGCTAAGCGGCTGAATAGTATCTATCGAGTCGAGCCCGGTGGCATGGTATATTCATTCGCCTGCGGCTCGCGACCGGAAGAGACACATAGATAGGTGCGCGGGTTCGAACCCCACCGTTGCACATTTGTATTTATGGGGGTCCGTCTACAAAGCAAAGCGAGAAGCAGTCCCGTAGACGTTAAATCATAGCTAAGGGTCAGCACGAAAAGTCTATTTATCTACCTCAACAATCGTGTACTCGAGCATCCCTATGCCGTCGTCATAATGTTACGCAAGCAAATCGAATTATTATGATCGCTAGATCCCGTTTTCTTCCCTTAGAGATGCCATATTGTTAATCCTCATAATGTCGATTAAGTTCAGCCAAGTCGTCGCACAAGCCGGTAGACATCAGTTGAGCCGTGTTGCAATCCATATTCACAAAGGTTACTGTTTATAGTTCCGTGAGTAAGAATCATGGAATGTTTACTCCGATGTCTCCCCCTATTCTAGTGAACAGAATTTCCCTCGTTCTGTTCTATCGGGTTATTAAAGAGGCTCTCTACTACGGCTTCTGAGTTCTTTCATCCATTTGTGCGAGTGGGACTTTTATGGCAAAGTAACCATCATTGTTCGTATTAGGCACCGATTTGTGCAATTATGTAATTTGTACACTGTAGTAGCAGTGGTAGCTTATACAGCTAATACATAGCTTTAAAAACGAACCCTTGCTATGTGCAAGGTAACGTCATGTTAGAAGTATTTTTCCTGAATTGTGGGTCAGGTTAAGCTTTGTCTTGCTGTCACATTTATCTGCTAAAGGAACCCCAGATATGTTCAGTACCAGCAGAATTTGGAATTGCTAAAGTGTTAAAACAAAATGGTGACATATTGTGGCTTGCTACCAGCAAACACGAAAGAGCAGTAAGCCCTGTTGCAAACTTGAAGAAATACTCACAGTTGTGAAAAAGGAGTCGCATAAGGGCAAATAATAGTTGTTTGCCGGATGAAACTGTTATAGAATTACACTTGTCATTATTATTTTCAAACAGTGAGTTTTAGCTCGTGATGTTTGAATTTTAAACAAGAATACAGTTTTAGACCGTGTATCCTGATGATTCGGGCAAAAATCCAGTCATGAGCAACGTCAAGCTGCTGCGTACCTGTCAATTGCTTTTTCATTCAATCGCGTGGTTATGAATTATATCAGGCCTTGTCCTTCTAGGTGTGCATTAATCTGGCCTATAATTATTTTTTCTCGACTCCGCAAGACCTGCCCTTTTATGATGCCGTGCATCCAAATCGCCGTCAGGCCCTCCAGCACAGCGCATATCCGGCTCCTCCACGAGGCGCGCCGCAAGCCGATGGATTTGCCGTCACAACTGTTTAAGTCCAGGCGGCCCCTCACATTTCCCTGGCTTGACAATTCTACACTCCGCATCGTTCCCGGCTGGCAGTTAGAGGTGGTTGTCTGTGCGTCACACGCTTGCTTCCGGTGCAATGCACCAACGTGGGTAACAGGGGAAAATGATCTAACAGAACGCCTGCCTAAATACGACACGCGCTTGCTCCGCACTGCTCTAAACGATGTAATTTCCAGGACTCAGGTGGCCTCCAGGAAGGAGCTTAGAAATTAATTTGGCACTCCGCCCAGATAGCATGATCCTGCCGTGGAAATCAGGAAGTGTCTTACGTGGGTTGCGACCGTAGGACACACGTTGGCGCGTTACCGAAATGGAAAAAGCATATCGATCGAAGTACGACGCGAGAAGTGCGCAGCTGCAGTACTGGTAACAACACCTTCAGTAGGTGGCTTGCCAGGGTCATAGTGCTAGTTGAAACAATCGATGTACGAGGTGTGTTCAAAAAGCGACTTTTGTGTTTTTTCAAAAATTATTCATTTATTCATGAATATCTATTTTGTCCCCTTCAAAGTAATCCCCATGAGATATTATACACTTGTGCCAACGGTTTTTCCAATCTTCGAAGCACTTCAAAAAACCATTTTTTTTTATCTTGTTCAGCTCCTCCTTCGATGCCGTCTTTATCTCGTCAAGCGTAGCGTAACGTCGTCCTTTCATGGGCCTCTTAAGTTTAGGGAACAAGAAAAAGTCACAGGGGGCCAGATCTGGGGAATACGGTGGCTGCGGCATCATTAGTGTGTTGTTTTTGGCCAAAAACTCGCGCACAAGCAACGATGTGTGAGCAGGGGCGTTATCGTGGTGCAAAAGCCAATTTTTGTTCTTCCACAAATCCGGGCGTTTCTGGCGGATTGCTTCGCGCAAATTGCGCATAACTTGCAGGTAATATTCCTTATTGACCGTTCTACCCTGTGGCAAGAACTCATGATGCACCACGCCCCTGCAATCGAAGAAAACTGTCAGCAAAACTTTCACATTCGACCGAACTTAGCGCTTTTTTCGGTCTTGGTTCGTGCGGCAGCTTCCATTGAGATGATTGAGCTTTGGTTTCCACGTCATAACCATAAACCCACGATTCGTCACCAGTTATGACCCTCTGGAGCAAATTTGGGTCGTCGCGGACAGAGTCCAACATCTCATTAGCAATGTTCATGCGATGCTGTTTTTGGTCGCATTTGAGCAATTTTGGTACGAATTTCGCGGCGACCCGTCTCATGCCCAAATTATTGATAAAAATCGAATGGCACGAGCCAATCGATATGTTTAGGTCTTCAGCAACTTCTCTAACGGTGATTCGACGATTGGCCAATACCATTTTCTCCACTTCATTAATTTTTTCGTCTGTTGTTGAAGTGCTCGGGCGTCCGGCACGCTCTTCGTCGTTCACATCTTCTCGGCCTTCTGAGAACATTTTGTACCACCGATAAACGTTGCTTCGGTCCAAGGTAGCTTCTCCGTATGCCACAGTCAACATTCGGAATGCATCCGCGCACTTAATTTCGTTTTTCACACAAAATTTGATACAGGTTCTTTGATCCATTTTTTTGAATAGGTAAAAATCGAAGACAATCCAAAACACGTGCAAGCAAAGCAGCTGTCAACAATTAAGTGAACATTCAAAATGGCCGAGCTTGTCGGCATAAGTGAGAGACATGAGTACCAACATAACGCCACAAAAAATCGAAATTCGAATATACGTAACCCGCGAAAATTCAAAAGTCGCGATACTTTTTGAACACACCTCGTATATTGTATTAGCGGTCTTAAGTGGACTTTCGAGGCAACGAAAACACTCCTTCGGCTAAATTCGCAAAGAAAATTATCTGATTTTTCACTCAGGATCACACTTTGTCACAGTACTAAACGAAAGATTTTTTAATCCAGCATTTGTCAAGACCGCTTGCTGTCTGCTAGCCTTCACTCTCACGTCGAGAGTCATTCGACGGTATTATAAACGTAATTTTGAAATGTCTCCCGTAACTCGAAACATTGTGATGTTCGAAAACTACTGATGTGCTTTTTTCAAGTTCCTTACTTGGTGAATTTCCAGTGGTTAGACAATGGTAGACGCCGGCTTATCTTTGATGAAACGTACGCCATCTACTTTTCAAGGCTTCGCAATATACATTCTTCTTAGCAAACATTATATTTACTTGTTTGGGTAATTAAAAATAGTATATCCGCTATGCAGTATAGTTTTAACTATAAAATATAAACGTTGTATTAAAAAAGGGTAGCAATTATGATCACTAAAACAGCTATACAAGATCAATTCGGAAATGACTCATACTGGGTAAAGGCCAGAATAATGTGCCTCGTGTAATCCAGTAAATCACTGTAATCAATACAGAGTCTGAAACATGTTTATATTTTATCAAAGGAAAGTGTTTGAAAAATTAGTACGTGTTCTGCGCTCCCATGGATCCTTTTGTTTTGCTCATTTATAATCATGAAAGCAAAAGTAATATATAGTACAGAGTCTCGTTTAGCATTAACATTCGTATAGCAGAGAATACACCGCCAGCGCTGCAGCATACAAACAAATGCTCCTAAATAGGGCTTGCCGGATATCTTGTGTTATATGAGTGCTAAAATCCAGTTTGATATCGCTGTAACCCCGAGGTCCCTAATGCGATTAAATCGGGATAGCAGTAAGTAGTTATGGGCTCCCTTGGAACACAGTACTGCACATCTCAGCACTGATATAAGCATTTCATTATCCATACACCGTTAAGAAACTGCCTCAATTGCACTCTGTAGTATTTGTCATTTGTTAGCAGTGTTAGAAAGTCGGTATAGTTTAAGATAATCAGCATAAAGATTATAAGTTATCAAATCAGGGATAACGTTATTACGATCTAAACTAAAAGTGGGCCGAGGTTGATCCCTGAGAAACGCACCTGACCCACTAAAGCGCTTGTTTACGCAGAACTCTCCACAAGTTAGATATAATATCGTATGTACGTTGAAAGACTAGTAAAGCGTCATAATTAATGAAACCGGGAGTTGATTGTGAAATCTAACCTAGGACGCCTAAACCACATTACGGTAGAGATCGTAAACTCTAAAAAATATTTTGAATAGTAAGGATGCGTCAACTGGTGAAGAGCAACATCCGCGGCTATGCTGCTTGTTTGAGGGTTGTTAACGTAAGGTTGTACAGATATGCTATTTCGCTTTGTCAACCCGAGTCCTGCCAAACCTGAGCCTGATTACATTGGACCGTTTTCTTTCCCCAGGGGCAAGAAACAAATCTAGATTTTTTTAAGCATTGCTAGCGATTGAGAACCTTAGCACTGCGTCTTGTTTGATTGTAATGACATTCGTGGTATACCGAGGCGTCTTATCGACAACTGTCGTTGACATACGAGTACTCAAATAATAGTTAGTCACTGTCTGGTAGCATTCTTAAAGCGCCAATGATGGACAAAATATAGAAAATCATTTATAGCTCGAAAATGTTTCTGAAATAACTGCAGCATTTGACTACTGCCATCGATCCAACCATGTACACAACTCGTCCAACTCGGTCGACTGGTACAACGGCATACAAAAAGTAACCAAGCTCACCACCTGGGCCGCACTCTGGCACGAATTTCTAGTGCGATTTGGCAACAGCGACGCATTCGCATCACTGCCTTTCAGATTATAGACAGTGTGCTGTGGAAGTACAACTTTATCGACCGCGCCCAAGAGTTCCTACGTACGTGAAGTATATATACTGGTGCTGCTGAGCAAGTGCCCAAGAGAAGCAGTGGCAGCAGCACACTCTGACCGCGAGACCGACCATCCGGGTCTGGCCAAAACATAGGGTCATAGCAAACAGAGGTATCATATTGGCCGAACGCCTTCAAGGACACCGACCGCCGCTACGTTCGCTCTTGCAAAATCCGCCAGTAGCGACAGATCTAGATGGCCGTATGGTATGCGGGATGTTACTACAGCATATGGACACTCCCACCAAACCATTTTACCCCATTGGTATCAATTTCGTCTTGCTCAAACAATAAATTAAGTGATAGTGGCTGTAGTATGCCCTCGCATCGATACTTGGTCACCGACGTACCGACGTACGAATGATTGTGGCAAAGCAGGTGGCTCAATTCTGATGCCCCGAGAGTGATCAGCTTCAATTCGTCGTCCATGCATACACAACAGCACCAAACGAGGTAACCAAGTTCAGCCCATTCTATATAACACGCAACACCCTCGGGCCCCGACGGGCATGGCAAATAGTCTACGTATGCAGAATTAAGCCCATTATACAAAACTACAACCTATGCACCTATACTATCAGAGCAGTACATTAAGCGACAACGAACGGGGCCAGGAGTGGCAGCATAAAGAAACTCTGCACCCTCTAGGCCGAATACTATGTACTACATCAGTTATGCAATTCGGTCCTAGAAAAATTACATGGCAGCGTGCCTATCACATTGTCATCTGTGCACTACATCGTCAGTGCAGCCATAACATCGTCAGTGCAGCCATAACATCGGTGCTGTTGATGACATATCAACAACACCGATAAAGCCGTCATTGACTCCATGCTCGGACCGCGCCGCAATATGCTAACTACGTCGTAGTACGTGCACCATACTATCCATGTCGTGCCATAACCACAAAATGTCGATCACCATCAGGCTTTCATACGCATCTCACAACAGCTATGCAGGTCGGAAGCAATCAACGCATTGACGATACGTCTCCGAACCGACCAAGCAGCAAAGAAATTAGCAAAGTGTTGGTGATACATTCAAGACGACCAAATTAACCGAACCCATAGATAAATAAACCAGTGTAGCTTCGACCAACTCTTCGAGCGGAATTTGGCATCTTTAAAATGCGAATACGTCGCGGTCTCTTTTGTGAAAATAAATCATACGTCCGTGTGTTCTTCCTCCGAACCTAGTCTCCTCGCATTGTAGTTGCCGTCATACTGAGTTCAACGTCCCTAGTTACTTAGCATTACGTCGTGGTGACAATATTAACTCTAGGAAAGCTGTTTCTAGAGTCTATCCGCTGGCCATTTGTCTTTATAGATATATCGGCTGATATGTATGCTCCTCTATGGATAAATTTCAGTATCTTCATTAGTGTCGTACACCATTAAGCCGTTTCGTTTATGTAGAATTGCAGATGCTCTCTTGATTTCGCCATTATTACTAGACCACCCGCGCAGAGCGCGAGTTGAGCACCTATTCTTCGCGGTTTGGTGGCCAAGTCAGTCGCATAGAGGAAGGAGTAAAGGTGGCTTGCCGTTTTACCCTGATAGAGCCCCTGTGACTGGCGTACCGCCCTGTCGGTGCAATGGTCTCCGTTTTTTATCAAGATGAGGTACGGGCTTAGCCAATCAATAATGAAGTTGTGTGTTATGAGCAGAATTCGTTGGGCTAAAGGCGTTGTTAATATCTTGAACACGACACTAGTGAGGTCAATTTTTGTGTTGTTTTCGGGGTCTGCAAAATCTCCTTTTCGCTTGTATATAGGTGTTACCTTAACCCTTCTACAAATTTCAGGTACACATTCGTTCAGACAGTTTATTAGATCACAGGTCATATATTTTTGCCAGTATTGGGACTGCTGTCACGCACCGTGCTCCTATCAGGATGAGGGCTACAACACAGTGGGACGTGCTGAGGTTTCGCTTACAAAAAGAACGACACGATAACGTCGGTTAGCACAGTAACCTCGGGAGTTTGGCGTGACCGCGCGAAACTGCCGGTCGGAGGAGCCGTCAGCTCCTTCCCTTCGATCTCTTCTCTGGCTCTTCTCAAATCCGTCACTGTGCCGTCCCGTTATATTCGTGCCGACTTCAAGATGCATGCAGACGCGCGCTCCCGCCGCCGCTCCCGGGTTCTCTCATTTATTACTTCCTTGGTACATTTTATCACAACAATTACATAGTTCTCTATCGTTTATGTATCCGCCATACTTAACATGTGTAATCAGTAGTGCACTCTTATACTTTTTATTTATTTTAATCATTACATTAGATTCTCGATCTGTATTACTCAGCGTGTAGGTTCAGCCGGCTGACGGTAGGTGGCTGTCTTGAATGTGCTAATGCACATCTTAGCGGTTCCCGAATGTTCTATGGCACGTGTTAGTTGTGTCTTAAATGTTCTATTACACGTGCTAGCGGCTTCTAGAATAGTCTCTCTCTTAACGTCTCTTTTGCACAGCCGTTTCGACACCCGCGCCAATAGAGGGTAGAGCGGGTGTTGCGCTCAGGAGTACTCGACTCACCTAGTGTTCGTTACAACTGCTGCGTTGAGGTTGGCTTTGAGATGTTCGTACCCAGTCTCCCGAAGTCCCGGTCTTCGTTTAATACATAAATACCATCGCTTGGTGCAAGCCACACCACACGGCGTACAGCGAGCAGTCTTTTTTTAGCGAAAACCTGGTTGATCATGAGTGCGAACATCACATATTGGGCAGCTTGACGGTATATGTCACTTATGATGCGGCATTGTTGGTTGAATCGGCATGTATGCTAACGTTGTCCGTTGTTTGCTCCGATTGGCAGCATTGATCTATATTGATTCCTAAGAACCATCTGGGGTCTCTGCAGACCGCTAGTTTATCAGGTTGCTTCTGAGCATGCCACTATCGACGGTCATTGTGCTTCTCAGACGGCTTCCATATATATTGTAGTCTCTATTACAGCTAACTCGGATGTGGATTGGCCTATGGTTGCGTACTGTCCCACTCTAATCTAATTTAATATTGTGAACACTACAGTAAGACGTGTGAGGGACGGGATGTGATTCCATTTCAAAGCCTAAAGCACGTACAGCTTCGTTATTTACGGCGGCTGCATTTTTAGACCTAGATTTTAAAATATTTTTTAAGGAGGTTGTTTTTAGACCTGCCGCTATGGGTACCTGCTTTGTACCATTTTTAAAACTTGTAAGAGATTATTTGATAAAACCTACAATAGCTTGGACCTAACGTCTGGCTGAGTTGTATATACTGACAAGGTATCCCCTGGATACCTCTATGACCACGCATCTTAGTGCGGCTTTCTTTAGTTCGACCCATTTTGGCTTGCAAGCTTGCGACATGCGAACGTAGTGCGTGCACTTGTATTGGCTGTGCAGCCGCATGAGGTGCCACAAATTCACAAGGAGAACGGCATCCTTTTGTTTGACTGGTGCCGCAGCTTTTCCTGAAGTGTCGCTGTGGCTGGCTGTTATTTGTCACTAGTTCAACCCTTTTGTATGCTGAAATTCTAGGCATTTCCCTGGCGCTTGCAGAGCTTTCGACAACGAATATTTTGAGTTTAAGAATCAAATCATTGGCATGTGTTTATTTTGATATATATATATATATATATATATATATATATATACCATTAAGGCCTTACATATCTACCATCCTACCAAAGATTTAATTTATTTTTATTAATAAGACGGCGTTTAAAATATTTATAGTTCTGCGTTGCCAATGTCTACTCTGCCTGTCGATCAAAAGCCATGCTTGTAAATGTTATTGATCACCATAAAACTTTAGCTGCTGAAATAGTTCAAAATATAGCAAGTGCAAGCATGTATTGCCCTGTAAAACAATGTGGCGAGTTTTTCCTGTGTGTGCCGTCTCTATCTCGTGTACTGTAATTATACCACATGATCTTTCAAAATGTAAATGATTTTACCTAATATTTTGATGGTTTTATACTCTTTACTTTATGAAACAAAACATTCAACAAGTAATGCGCCTCAGTCAAAAATAAAACTAAACTCGTTACGACAGCTGGCCGTTGGCAAATGCAGCCGCAAGCTTACACAATTACTCTATCAGTTTCATGCAACGAATCAAAACGATTGCATGCAAACGGATAAAGAAAATAACGTGTTATTCTGTAGAAATCTTTGTGTAGTATTGCTGCACCATTTCTAGCCAGGTGGCCCCAAAACCTTGACGTTGGAATTGCAATGTTGCAAGTTGGTGACATATGACCTATTACGTGAAAGGTGAGCGTGCGCGACCGCGAAAGCATTCGCTGCGTACGTTTCATCCCTCTCTCATAGAAAGGTGTTGTGGTTAGGAGCAGTTGTATAAGAGGGAAACTTTGAATGATATAAGGACATTTCTCTTCAAGCCATATTAGTGCGCTTCATCCAAACTCAGAACTCGGATTGCAATGGATGACATATTCGAGTCTTCGCGAGATACTCGCCTCCGGGGTCTATGGCTAATGGACTCCCCGAGTGGCATTCTGTGTGTCACTGCGATGTACCTTATGTTCGTTTATAAGGTGGGACCAGCATTGATGAAATCTCGGCAACCCATGTGTGTTACACCGTTTGTTCGTGCCTTCAACCTGCTTCAGGTAATTGCGAACGTGTATTTCATCGTGTACGGCATATATATCGCCTTCTACAGACTTCGTTTCCGTGTCATCTGTGAGCCTTTACACCAACGTGTCGATCTGGACAACTCACGCTTGGTTAACCTCTACTACTTCTACTGGTTGGTGCGTCTCAGTGACTACCTGGACACAATTTTCTTCATACTCCGCAAAAAGCACAGCCATGTGACTTTCCTCCACGTGTACCACCATATCTGCGTCTCACTAAATGGCTGGCTCTATGTCAGACAAGGCTGGATCCATGGCGCACTTATTGGAGTTTTTATGAATGCCACAATTCATGTTGTCATGTATTCGTATTTTTTGCTGGCGACTTTCCCTCGACTCAGGCCTTATCTATGGTGGAAGAAATATCTGACCTCAGCGCAAATTCTGCAGTTCGTTGTGTTCGGAATTCTTGTGATCTCAGCTGTACAAGATTCCAACCAATGCGGCTATTCGGACATAGCTGTGTACAATTGCCTAGGCAACATCTTTCTATTTTTGTTTCTTTTTAGCAAATTCTACATGGACTCGTATATGAATAATGCAAAGCAGAAGCTCACCTAAGGCTTCAGAATCATAATTTTGAGCTTTTTTTGCTACGCAAAGAGAAAAACAGTGGTGCTGCCCCTATTGCAGTATAGCCAGTTGGGTGAGCCTTCACAAATTACGGTAAACATAATGTGTGACAGATACAACGCAATAACGCCAGCCCTGTTATGCAAACAGAATTATTGTGAAAACTACCGGAACCTTCTGCCCAATTTATACATGTGTGTATATATTTTCGTATGCATATAAATATATATATATATATATATATCGTCCGGGTCACTTGAAATAACTCTGTGTGACCCCCTGAACCTTGCCTTTTACCCCCGCAAAAAACATATATTCATTCTAGTCATGTGACGAAAGACACAGTCAAATGAACAGAATTTGAATTCAAGGATAACTAGATGCATTGTTAAGAAACAAATGCATTGTTAAGGCTGTTTGCTAAAGGGCTGATGTGTAGGCATTTGCACTCTACGTTGAGGCCATTCCGCAGTCCGAGGTGACTGCATCTTAGTATTGTAATATTTGGACGGATTTCACCAAGTATCACCGGAATGCAAATATAGAGCCAGCAACTAGCAATGCAACGTTTGCCATATACTTGAATGATTCGAAACACTATCGTTTAACAAATAACGGTGCCGGCGATAGGTGTGAAATGTGAGCCAATCATTAATTAGTAAAATTAACAATATTCTCGTGGTTGCAGTATTATAGTGAAAATATCTTCAATACATACGACGAATATTTGGCAATATGTTATGCTGTCCTCCAAACCGTAACCATTTCATGTGCGGCCAATAGGTAAGTGTTCCACGGTCGTAGAATTACTGAACCGTTGACCTGCAGCTTTAATCCGACCTCTGACAAATTACTCACTCCATGAAAGTGTGATCGGTGAATCTTTCATTACAGGCCGGTTTTCAACTAAATGTTGTAAGCGTTATTATGCATGATGACTGCCCCTATTGCGATTCACAACTGTGTATATCGTACACTCTCGTGGCTGGCTTTATTGAGGAAAGTACATTCCTGCATAAAATCAGATGAAATAAACTTATCCACGAGTTAATAATATTGTAAACGCAATGTTTCGACATATATGAGCAGACATTCAGTAATGCATGTATGCAGTACTACGCTACGTCGACATTTGGTATCGATATGTGTATCTACCAGACAGTGAGAAGCGCATTGTGCTCACCGAGCAGAGGACGGCCTGTCGCCACACACGGAAATGAGACCGCCGAACGATCGACGAAGGGAATTCGACGAGACAGCCGAGAAGAGCGCAGCAGAGGACAGACAATTTCGGATCAAAGAACGTCCAGCATAACAGACTGTCATGTAAACCAGAAAACGTGTGGAAAATAATTACAGTGGATGCCTATTCTGACTGCATTGAAATGACATGCTGCTTGTACTTTCTTCGTGTTAGCCACGCGCCGTTGCGCGAAACGAGACATTAAGTAACGGACTGCTAGTCTTGTGTCTGCTGGCTTTTATGTCTAGGTAGCCTCACTCGACTATTCAACGCTCGATAGTAAAAACAATTATGTCACAGAGTAGCGCCATGTGGCTCGTCAGGGTAAAACTTGTAGATCATTTTATTGGCTTTCTGTACGACTCTTTCTAGCTTGACCCAAATAAACGTGAAGTTATGATTGGCAACAACACTTGCATTAGATTATCCAGTATCTATCCAGCAGTGTTTGTGCTTGTAGGCATGATGTGCCCTGCATCCACTGACCCCTTCCGTGCTTCTGACGAAGTTGAGCACTACCGTCTTCTTAACAACTGTCCGCGCTTAGCATGCATCAACATGTTGTTGACTGCTGTAATATACACCTTCGTAATCGGCATTTTTTAGACTTCTTGTCTTCACTTTATTATGTTCGGTCTCGAGTATATCAAGGACTTGATGTGTCCAGCTATCTTGAGCGACAAATTTCAAAAACTGCCTACCCGATAAAATGACTTGCATGTTTTATGAAAGTTCCCCCGCTAAAGATCCGAAAATAAATATTAGGTTAAATTATCTAAATAAAAATAAGTTAACGATTGGTAGCAGTGGTGGCTTCAACGCAAAATACACCATCTTAAAAGTACAGGACGCGACAACAAGCTAATCAAATCCTGCTTTTGTAATATATTTACTTTCTCATAGTTGTGAATCTGGTTGTCTGCTGCTGCATCCCTCTACTGGTGGGTACCCCAGATAAGGCTAGTTACAGTAAAATGTGACTTGACAATACGGCGCGGACAAAGTGATGGGATATAGTAGTTCCCCTCTAGTGAACACTAGACAAATTCTATTGAGCCTAGAACCCCTTCCAGACGAACCTTAAGGAAAAGGTCATACTCAAACTGAGGTGAGTCACACGGGGATGAAAAGTATATATTTTTATAATTTAGTCAAATTATTAAAAAGCACAAAGAAAATTTAGTCAGAAGAAAGTTATTAATCGAAAGTCTCCATAGCCAACGTTAGAGCATAATGCAAAAGCACGGTAAAGATAACTTTATTTTGGTCTCGTACCATGTCTCCCTAACTCGTAAGTATATCCTTTCCAGCTGGTGCCGTCACACAGTCGACACTATTACCAACATTTTAGACAAATACACATCACATGCATATACACGTGTGCATAAACTCAACTCATTAAAATATATATGAAAAGATTATTTTCTTGTCGAGGAGGTTCAAATGCAGTTACGCACTACTGCGACGAGTAGGAAACATTGCTTTCCATCTCGAGCTGTGTGAGACTCGACCCCAGCGGATGGATGTTAAGCCGCTGAGACCCGCACCCACTAAACGCACCTCCCCCCTTAAACTTCACTCTCTAATGGCCCAGATCGATGGGCCATCAGGAGAAGTGGCGAGTGCCCTATCGGATCAATTGGCCGGGGTCACTCACGGGTTCCTCCACCTTCCAAGCGCACTTTGTCCCAGCCCTTGCAAATCCGTTTCATTCAAAGTTGCGCTTCAGCCGTGCCGGCCTCAAAACAATTCTGTTTGTGTAAATTGTAGGCTTGTGCCATACCAGAGCCACATGAAGCGTCTCTTTATTCTTGCTTCTACGACCGCAAATCGTTAACCGCTTGCCGATGAACGTATAGGGGGGGTATATTCGCAATTTGGTAAGATAGCAGGCAATAATTGAAATCCTCTAAGAATCACCGCAACATTGTCAACAACACTGTATGCAATTATGATAGTGAGAATTATAAAAATACAATTATATATATATATATATATATATATATATATAATATTGCTAGTTGGTATAGCGTCATCATCTAGTTATCATTCGAGCTTAAAACGCTGTGGACGTGTTGAAACTGGTGTCCAGAAGTATCGTGATTTTAAGCGAGTTGTTGGACCGTGGAGTGTGGCCAAACGTGCAGGTGCGAGCAAGCGTGGATGTTTAGGTGTAAGTGATTGATCGAATATTAATATAGACAAATGATGCTGCATCGTCGCCGGGTGAAGGAGGGTCAACGAAGCCTAACGTAATGGATTCTATTCATCTATCAGGGTCTACGGGTAATGGTAGCTTAAGATATACGCCGGCCGGTTCACTGTAGGTATGTAATTGTGAAGGAGTGTTATAGAAGTGGAATGTTACTGAGTGTAGCCCTCCATACAGGCTGCGCTGCCTGTTAGATAAAACAGCGGCTCACAGCGGAGATGGAGCTGTCGAAGAAGCGCGCTAAGACATAGTGCGATGCGACCAAAGCTATGCAGGATCCCTGGTTAAGCATTATAAAATAGCATAACATAAACATTACATTTATTATCACATAAAGGGGTGTGTTTTTCTTGTATGCATATGTTATTACAGCAGAGGCTAAAGAATAAAGAGGGGAGAAACCCAAGTTGAGAAGAAGGAGAAGCGCGCATTAGTGACACAACAAGAACTGGTCGTAATGCTCGAGGAAATCAAGCAAACGAATGAGAAAAAATGAAAGACAACAAAAACAACAACACAATGGCTGTGGCAGCAATGGCCGTTGGGGAGACAACGCCAAAGGTAACAGCAAACGTCGAAGAAACGAAAAATCGTTTCGGGGAAAGAGAGTGAGGACGAGGGGGCGCGTCGTTAAAGAGGAGGCAGAGGTGGTGTTAGACTTAAGCTACAGTGGCAAAGAGAAAGAAAAACGACAACATAAAGAACACGATGCGGCGGAGGCGAATTGACGGCAGCAGACGACGGCAACAGAGCAACAGCAACAAGACCGCCAGAGGGGGTGCGCGGCTACCGCAAGCCGCAAGGGGCGATAGGAGAGAGGGAAAAAAAAGGCGAATCAGCGACAAATAGAAACAAAATGCTAACAGCTGACGAACAACAGCAGCGACGGCAGTAACCATAACAGCAACATAGTAAACCGCTGCAACGACAAGAATAGCAGATATCTCGGCTAAGCTTAAGCGATCGACCAGAGCATGCAGTGGGTTTCAAACAACTGGGAAAACGGGTGCTAATTGCTAGAGATTCAAACGTAGGCAGAACAAAAGAACAGATGAGTCGGGTGCTAATAGATGGAGGGGGGGAGAGGGTATTTCATTTCGATGAGGGGCCGAGGAGCAAGAGATATTGTGACAGCAACCAAGCAGGATATTGACATATTCTATAATGTCAATAATGTAGAAGCATTGAGTTTGCGGGGGACAAGGGTTTGAGACAGGGTTTTTAGGTTTTAAGAAGAAGAAGAAGCTGAGTAAAGTTACTAGTAGAAATTTACAGGACTAGCACGGTTTGAACTGTAATAGCAGCCAGAAAACCCAGAGTGTTTATAGTTGCTAAGGGGTTAGGCAAGGATGTGTGTTGCCTTCCATTACTTTTTTTTCATTGCAAATAGATAGAACAGCGCATAGATTAATATCACGGAGTAGGCTGGCAGATAGGGGAAAAGGGTGTATAATCAAGACACCAGTGCTGCTGTTTGCTGTTGATATAGTAGTATTATGGCCAGACACTAGCGAAGTTCAACAAAAGTTGAATGCATGTGGGGAAGCAGCGAAGGAATTGAACACGGCATTTAAATAATAAAAGAACGCCATTTTTGTATTTCATGGGGTTAAGGAGGAAGGTAATACATTATAGGGGAGGGAACAATCTAGTTCAGTACAAGTATCTTGAAGTGACAATGACTGTACGGGATGATTATTTAGAAGAATTAGGGATACTATGAATGAAGAAGGCTAAAAGAGGAAGAAATGCAGTAAGGTGTAAGGGCCTCTGGGGGTTTAATAAATAAATAGTAACAAGAATGATATGGAAGGCCATGTGTGTATCAGCATTCTGCGTCGCTTCGGTGCACACATGTGTATTTAGGTGCACATGTCAAGCGAATGATAAATCAAGTGCTCCTAGACTACGGGTCGTTACAAATTAATTATTAATAATCAATGCAGTTAATTAATGCGATTCTCTCTATGAACAAGAACCAGCAGTATATTTAGAGACAAGGGAGTATTTTTGCATTCTCGCTTGCTTTGCGACAGTAATAGCATGGCTTTTTCGGCTATCACCGCGATGAACACAAGAGGAGTCAAAGCGTCTACCATCGTGCTATTCCATACCACTTGTTTGAGTAAAAGTAAGCGTCAATACGTAAAAGTCCTTTAGAAAGGATGCTGGGGGTTTTCAGAGAAAGTCTGAGGACCACAACGTGATTGTTAAGATGTTTTGCTAGGCTATTGATGATTAATTTACAGTGCATGACGACTTTGTGGGTCTAATAAGCGTTGAGATAATTGTGCTAAGCTGTCATCTGCGTGCTACTTAGGTGTATGTTTTGAATTAACATAATCTTGATGTCCATTTTAGTTGACACGTATAATTCCAGCTAAGCAAATTGTAGGATAGCAGTGTCCGTTAAGCAGCGCGGGCATAGAGAGAGTCGGTTGGCGGCAATGCCGATGCAAGCAAAATACATGGCGCCAAATAGAAGATGTCGCCACCCTATAGAGAAGACGCGGGAACTCACTAAATGCGCGGGCAATCTGTGAGTATATAAGGAGGCATGAGAATAAATAAGTCAGTAGTCGTTTGTTCGAGCCAGGCAGGGGACGTGTGTTGTTTGAGCGAGAGAATGGCGAAGGCGTAACGGTCGCCGCCCGGTCAATGGGGGTGGTGGACACTACACAAGTGTCGAAAAATATTGAAAGGAAAACGTTGCTATGAATGCTTTGACGGTTGAGGATTGCCAGCGAAACCACTCTGGGCGCCTCTGAATTGGCTACCTCGCTTACTTGCAGTAACTTCATATAAATTCGTTCACGTTCATTTAATAAAGCTTATACTCGTATATGTCTTCGATGAGTGCGATTGTCACTAATTGCAAACAGATACAAATGTAAAAATTATTACAATACATTTTGTTTTTATGATAAAACATTCATAATAAGAACGCATGTATACGAAGGGCTACTTTTCGGATTAGAACGCATATTTCTGCCAGATGGTTTTTACATCTCGTACTTGTAATAGACATTGTCAACTCAAGCTATATAAATTTTAATGATACTGAAATAAGACATAACCTCCTGCAATACGAAATACACCAAAGAAAGTTTGTTGTTCTCTTTTAGAGAACTCCGTAAAGTGAATTTAAGATGCAAATAGTTGTTGCAGACGAAATCATCTGGTACTGTAAGATTTAAGTCGCCTTGATACTGTACTATGTTCACGTTTGCGTGGGTGCTTATATGCAACATATGTCTTGTGCCTTAAAATAAAAAAATATACAGGGATATTAAGTTGCTGCTCTCTGGGCTTAGCCTGTGGTCTATGCTGACCCACCATACTTCCTCTTCGAAGACTGTATTCGTGATCAGGATGTTTGCTAGGTTAAGCAACATAACGTTCGACGAACTCCACTTTGGGAGCATGCTTTATTGGAGCTATAAGGGTATATTTTGTATCAGACCAAAAAGGCTTAGTCTACATGTAATCAATGCAGCATAGATACATGCAATTGGTAAACAAGTATTATAAAACAAAACAATTAATATTGCATTACTAAGCAATTTTTATGTTTGCTTATACATGCAAAATTATAAAGTTACTAGACATGTACGTATACAATAAAACATATATTTCCAAAACACTCCATTAACGTTAAGTCTTTTCTAATAAAACAAATGTAATCATTTCATGGCCTTAATCTGATATCCATCTTGCAATAAATTCAATTGTCTGCCATTTATCGTTAATTTAGTTATTATTATAATTATATGTATATATTTTTTATATTATTAAACAATATTGAAAATGCAGTGGCACCTTAATGTTATCGGGCTAGCAATTCGATTAAATGCATCCTTCTCAATAAATCGTAGACAAGTGTTGCTTGTTACTACACTTTGCAAACCAAACAATTGATCAGAATGCTCTATGCATTTTGAGAGTTATCCAGATACTTTACGGAACCACTTCCACCCATTGCCCAGCAGATGGATAATGGCCCATTGAGACCCATACCACTCAACGCACGTCCCCCTTCAAGTTCACTCTTCGATGGCCCAGATCGCCATATTAAAGTGCTACGGTCCATCCGGAAAAGTGGCGAGTGCCACTCGGATCAATTGGCGGGGATCATTCACAGGTTACCCTATCATCGGACGTGCTTTGTTCCAATACTGACGAACTGTTTTATGCAAAATCACGTTGTCTGCTAGTACAGCAGGCAGAAATCTAACTCTATTAAGTCTTCCCAGAGTTCCTTTATACTTCTGTACCTCCGTAGTTATGGCTGCTCTCAGCTTTCACGCAGAAGTTGTGTCCTTGTTTGTTGTCTACGAGTTTTTTTAGGGTTTTCTTTAGGGGGGGGGGGGGCTGGAACATTTGCTCCCCTTCCGTCTCCCTTATGAGCCCAATCTGAGGTTTAGTTTTCATCTCGGCCGACCTATCCACTGTTTAATCTTTATGTATATGGTTTGGAATGTGTGCCCTAGTGCTTCAAAAGGAATCGAGTCCCCATGCCTCCATTGCTTCCCCCATCTAATATTTTTTTATGAATTGTAGCGGGTGTATCTGCTTTCTCTGCCGAACAGGCGCAGAATCCGAACCGGTATTACTCCAATGTGCTTCGCGCACAAAGTGGTTTCATACATCATGCACGCAGGCGGGATACCGTGAACAACCGTGAAACTGCCTAATTTGTTGACATGCCAGCGGATGGAATACAATTGTGGCCCGAGGCGGCGTAAGATCAATGCATCAACCTGCTATACACAAACCTAAGATTAAGTTCGTTGAATTCGGATTTGGCGTCTATCTTCTACCACGTCGCTCAGCTCGAAAATAAGATGATACGACAGAATCAACTTATTGAAGGACTCCAACACTCGGCACATCTGCTCCAACCCGCTGTTTGCGAGGGATGTTCAAAACCCGTACTCACTGCGCTTACCATATTCCGTATAATTATGAAACAAATTGCAAGTCCTGTTTCTGGAAGGAGATTTCGCTAGCGGTGGCCAGCAGCTTAACAGTTAACAGAACGACAAACTCTAAAATGGCGGATAGGCGAGTTCACAAAAAACTGGCCAAGATCAATATAAACAATGTTGTACCGAAATCATCTGATATAAATCACCTCACTCATTAGCCAGTCATCTAAACAACAGCATCAACATCAGCGACACGTCCACCACTCTCATCTACATCGACAAAACACGGCACACACACTCTTAACTTTAGCAGTCGACACGCCACGTCTCCGGCGCTCTCACAACGACCTACGGCAGAATGTCCGCACATCAATGCGAAGAGAGGGAAGCACACGTCAGAACAACGCATGGCAGAAGGTCGGAGCGGAAGGCCGTGTAGCACGAGCGACAACCGGCACTGCCGGGGTGACACATCTTAAAGCCGTAGAAGACCAAGATATCCCCAAACACCCGCGCACTAAAGACTTATTTGTAAGCCAACTCCAGCTGCCACATTTGTCAGTCGTGCTTAAGGTACGTTACCCGTATCATAGGTACATATGCGGGCGTAAAGATAACGAAACTGACAAAACTTAATCAGGCGTACTACAATAGCTTTCATGTTCAAGTTAACGCAGCGAAGTTCGAAGAACTCCTCAACCCAGCAGTATGGCCCACAAGGACTCATTTTCGTCCATATCGGCACAATTCAGATCAAAGTGTCTATTGTGGAATGTAGAATCCCTTGATTCATTATGTGCGTTAGCCGGTGAACAACTTTTTACTAATGCCGATTTTATCTTTTTAACCGAGACATTTGTAGTAGACACAAATCACACTATTTTTCCAAACCATAAAGTTTTCCACGGTCAAGCAGCAAATCCGCAGGGCAGGGAGCGACCAAAGTGGGGAGTCTGTGTAGCGGTAACGACCACTGGTGTCACACCAGTTAGGAGAATGCGTCATGCTATGTGTAAATACGAATAAACACATCATAGTCGCAGGTGACGCAAACTGTGACTTGTCAGTAGCAAAATAAACGCCACGAGGCATTCACGGCAGGCATAGAAGACCTAGGACTTCAAATAGAGGACGACCGTAATGTCGCTACATACCTAAGCTGGAACAGCTATAGTGATGTCGACGTTGTATTATCGTCAGCGTGCCAGCCGGGGACAATTGTTTGAGAATTTAGGTCTACACCGTCAGCCCACCGCAAGCACTTTCACTTAAGATTTGAGCTAACGCGCATTCAAAGATCAGCAGTAGTGGCACCTATGCCACAGTTGAGCCGCACAATAAACGCGCACATACTCCAACAGGCCATACAACTCATGCGACCCGATCAACACCACCGATAAGCCGATACGATAGGCAAATCACGTATCAGCTACTGCTAGATGATCGGCGAAACCAAACACGCACAAAGCCTGGTTTGATGCAGAATGTCGCAAGATAAAGCGCATTATGCAGCCATGACGACAAGAGCCCCTATGGACTTAGCCAACTCGCAGAGATCAAGCGGGTGTTTCAGAAAATGAAGCAGACCAAGAAGCGCCATTACGAAAAACTCAACGCCTGCAATTGATACAAAATAGTGTAAAGAAGCCTTGGCTGCTCCTACCCAAACGACCCAAATAAGCTAACCCGTTAATTAACGACGAGAACAACAAGGCAAATACATTTTACAAACCTATTAAAAATGGAGGTGACACTGCCCGACATGTACTACCCAGGAGAGTTTATACCTTCTACTGAAGCGGAAGTTATGCAAGCAATCAAGGCAAAGAAAAACAATAAATCTGCAGAACCGGAACAGACATTCTATGAACACTTAAAACTAAACCTTAATACCATATGTCCAGTGTTAACAAATCTTTATAATAACTGTCTCAGTCAAGGTAAGATACCTGAAGAGTGGAGGAAAAGTTTCTTGAACCCAATATATAAGCGGAAGGGAGACGCTACCGACACATTACCGAGGGATCGTACTGACAAGCACTCTGTTCAAAATACTTACATCACTCGTAGTGTCAATGTTATATAACAGCGCTAAGGAAAAGCTACCCGCTGAGGAACACGGATTCCCCCTCGGGCGATCAACCGAAGATGCTATTACCCTCCTGCTGGACTATGTAAAACGGCGTCGCCAAATAAAATAAAGAAATAACGTATACCGCAATCATAGATCTTAAGACCGCATTCCCAAGGAACCGTCTTTTAGAGATCATTATTAGCATTTATTAATACGCGGAGCAATGTATAACATGTCCGGGACATGCTTTACTATAACTCCATCATAGTTGATAACGGAGATCATTTCGTCAACGACACCATAACACAAACGGTAGGATTGGCCCCAAGGAGATCCTGCTAGCCCGTTCCTTTTTATAATGTACATAGCAACCCTATCGGATATTCTACGCAGAACAAATGCCCCGCTCGCCTTCTACGCAGATGAAGTCGTTCTCGCAAAGTCGCGTGAATATCTGCATCTTTTTTTAGAACATAACAGTTAATTTGTTCAAGGAGAACAAGCTAACAATCAACATAGCTACAACAAAAGTCCTTCGCTTTAGCGGAGGAGCGGCATACGCCGCAGCCAATCGCCGCATCAAATTTACTGGCACTGCATTGAAGAGATTAGCCACTTTCCTTATCTCGGCGTTACATTGACACCAAGACTCTCTTTTAGCAGACATGTCGAGACATAATACTAGACCTGGCAACAGCAACTGTCATGCTTCTCGGTGAACTTTGAGGTATCGACCTGAATCAATCAATCAATCAAACGCACCCTTATTTTGTCAAAGGGGGACATGTTACAATTTTTACATTTTACAAACTGTTACCTAGAATCATAGAACAGTCAAGTTACGTGTGTGCCGACATCTGCGCCACAAGCATTTTGAGTTCTCAGTGCCCTAGCCATCCGCCATGAAAACATGTTATTTACGCGATCCGTCTTTGCAATTTTTTAGACGAGATGGTGCTACCGCTTCTAAGATTGTTTACACGAATGGTAGAATAGTTAGATAAATGTGATCATTTTATAATTTGATTGTGCATGCGATAGACTGCAGTTCCCAAACAGGTCTTAACACAATATAATTTTGGGCAATGTTACACCTTATTGATACACAACGAATGAACTTCCTCTCTACACGTTCCATTGCTTCAATGTATTTGCCTAAGTAAGGCCGCCAAACCTCACAACAATATGTAAAGTTACTAACAACTAAACTGTTATAAAGCCTTTTGTGAAAATTGCAATAATTAATTATACATTAAAAAAAAGCCTCAATTGCACTCTGTAGAACTTGTCTTTTACCAGCAGTGTTAGATGATCCGTATGGTTTTAGATCATCAGCATAAAGCTTATAGGTTATCGCATCAGGGATAACGTTTTTAAGATCTAAAATAAATATGCAAAATAAAAGTGGAACGAGGCTTGATCCCTGAGGAACTCCAGAGGCCACGCACCTGACTCACTAAAGCTACTCTTTACCCGAACGCAGAACTCTCTACAAGTAAGATAACTAGCAATCCATGACAAAGAGCGAGTATCAACATTCAAGTACCTAAGTTTATGTATAAGCTTTACATAGTTTACTCTATCGAATGCTTTAGAGAAGTCAAAATATACACAATCAAAGGTCAGCCTATTATTTATCATAATGGCTCAATCATGAGTAATTTCAACGAGTTGAGTTGCCGTGGATTTGCCTTTAGTAAAACCATGTTAATTCTCATCCAACAAGCCTTTAGATTGAAGGAAGTTAAATGTGTGGTCCACTAGCAGTTTTTCAAATAAATACATGCGATTGATGATTGAGCTACCGGTCTAGAATTATCTACATTTGACGTTGGACCCTTCTTATGTACAGGAGTTACGGTTGACTGTCTAGAGTTATTAGGCACAATGCCATCTTCATAAAACCTACTGAATAACAAAAAAGAGGTTCGGTTATCACAATCGCAATTTTTTTTTATAAAATATGGGTGGGATTAAATGAGAAGTAGAGCTGCACTTAGTGGATAGTTGTTTGATTTTGGTGAGAATATTATATTGTGATATATCTAAATATGGACGGCCGTCACTCGAGGGTACGTCGTTGGAAACACCTTCGGAAGCTGAACCCCTTGGGCAACATAAACGAACAAGACGAGGTCCTTGAATGCGTTTGCTTTAGAAGCGTCATCTACGAGAACTGCCTGATCTATATTTAAAGCCGCAATATTATCTTTACCCTTGAATCGTTTATTTGCGTATCTAAAAACGACTTTGCGTCTTTAAATTCAAGACTAGCTTCATCCATTACGCAAAATCGTCTAGTTGCCTTGCGCAACTTTTTTTCATACTGCACGTTTGGCTCCCGATCTAGGCTTTGAAGACAGCGCTTAACATATTCAGGCTGAAACTGTCCCCATTGTACGATACGGCCTGCCTGCAAGAGCACCTTTTCTCACTATTAGCGATCTGAAAAGGCTAGACCGTTTAAAGGCATTTTATATTAAGCGCGTGCTAGGTCTATTCAAAAACGCATCTGCTACCTTCGCTCTTAAACTATGTCGCGAACGAAATCTTACAGAGGATTTTGCCTTATACAGACTGCCACTTAGTGGAGCCGTACTCACAGCATATAAAGAGTTTCGGGAGATACGCAACATGAAGTTTGCGTCTAATAACTATACGGACGGAGCGTTTTGCTCGAACACATGAAAGAGAGTAGTCCAGAAAAACCGAGTACTAGTTTGTCGAGTGACATGGCATGGATATCATCACCAGATGTGTTTGAGTGGACAGTGTTTTGAAGTTGAAGGTTGTGTTAGTAGTTTTTGTGGAGAATGTACTATTGATAGATACCATATACTTGTCTGCACTGAAATAGACACAACGTCACTTCAATTTCGTACACACTACATACGATTAATGTAGATTTCATACTACATCCGATGTATACTGCTACCAATATTATGGTGAATAAATATATGTATGCTTGTAACCTGTTCCAGAAGAAACTCCGCTCCCTCCTTCCCAAAAGGTTGGGCATAGAAGTTATCAACTCATCAGGCCAATCAGCGGAGGATATACTAAAAGGAGCCATGGCAGACTTGGATACCGAAAAGACCAGTGTAGTCGTCTTTCATCCGGGTGACTACGAGGTGTTGCAACTAGAAAGTGCCAGAATATTATCAGCCGTCCGTGGCTTTGTTCATAATTTACGGTGCTTTCAGTGCCTATGACAATTGCAGAGTAATGTCAAAAAGTATACCAGAGTTTTGTCCCAGAGTATTGTCAACTCAGATCTGTAGAGTCTCTCTGAGGACAACCTGCTAATGCCTCTGACAAAAATCAATCGGATTTTGTTCGAATTAGTCGAAAGGAGTACAGCCTCAAAACGGCAAATTAAATAGCCCAAGCAGCTGCCAGAAGCGTCGCATGCTTTCTTGGCAAGTAGGAGAAAAACGTTTAAAAAAAATCCAAACAGGGAACTTGCAAAAAGGGAAAAGGGCCAGAGTGGCTCCGAGCATGACAGTGTTGGCAAGACAAGAGGTTTGGAAACCCGAAAACTTGTTGGCCAACAACTCTGAGAAATCGGCCAGTACCGCCAGTAAATCGCCGCTTCACCGCAAAGCAACAACGTCAGACTATACGCCCTCCGAAGCCCAATCTCCAAGAATATGTCATGAACATGATGCAGAGTTATATTATTAGAATAGGTCAAATAAAACTTATCGGGCAATGGGAAGATAATCGTTCGGATCCATTGGCGGGCGGACAGGACCTCTTATTTTATTACGCTTCTGGTTTGTAGTGGTGAGCGTATGCATGCGTGCGTTTGGTGTTATGCATGCGTAGTTCAAAACATATTTTTGGGCTGGCTCTTAGCCAATATTAAGCGTCCAGGAAACAGTTCTCGCATTGTTTCTTAAGTCAAACCCGAATAAATACAAATGTACAACGGTGGAGATCGAACCCGTGAACCAATGTGTCTCCTTTGATCGCAAGGCACACGCGAATGCAAACCACGCCACTGGGCTCAACACGCCATGTGGATTAAACATAGTTATTCATATAATCGTTTCTGCGATGATTTGTATTTTCTACTTTTGTTCGTCTAACTGCTACTCACTTTGGTTACTGATTAGGCCCTGTGACGCTCCTCGACGTTATTTTTGCTTGGTAAGACTTGCTTGCTTTTCGTTCCTGTGCGAGTGTTGTCTTTATGTTGTCCTTTTCTTGCTGACATTCCTGATAAATTTGTATCAATCTGCTCTTACGTATTTTGTTGTTTATAAATGCACCAGCAGCAATAGCTCTTTAAATGTAGTAGTTTAAGGAACGTACATTCTCGCTAGTTTTTTCAGATATTCCTCTTATTTTTTAACTAGTTTAGTTCTTAAATTTAAATGATTGCAATTGTATCGTAAATACCACATTTTGGTGATAATATTTCTGTCGTCATTCAATTGACAAGTATCTTTTTAGAATAACATAACATCACTTTTATTTCATGAATGAGGTTGTTGCTATTTGGTAGAATAACGTAGTCGCGGGAAGCCAATATTTGTATATATTTTTTTGTCCTTTCACATATATCTTGATTGCGAATGTATTCGTGTCAAGTCACGCGGCGTATTAGTGAGCTTTCGTGCAGTCTTTTGCTAGGGCTTTTCCAATTTGTTTGAGGGGAACGCTGGTCATTCGATGTCGTTTCTTAAATAAAAAATCATGTTACGTTTGCAATAGAGCTTCACAGCTAGTGAAGTCGCCTGTGTGGCGTGCTTTTTCTGTCTATATCGAGGTTAGTAAATGTCAGGTGCGTTGCAGTTGCATTAGCCGTTTGCCTATTAGGTATATATTGCTGCTGTTGCTTTTGCTTGTATTTTATCAATGTGCTTGCTAAACTACAGGCTAATATAAGGACTAATACAATTTTGAAGTTACAGTGGAATATGAATATCTAACTACTCTTGGGCTTGTGAGGGGTGCTACCAATCGAGCTTATCCTCGAGGCAGCCCCTCACTAATACAATTATTTATGTAATGTACGGCAGCGACATATTTTGCATCTCACGCATCATTCAGCATGGCCCGGTCGATGTTGTACATTGAGCCGCTGATGTCGAGATTTCGAACCCAATATCTAACCGTCTAGACACCGTTTCGCTCGGCCTTTTCGTCTGCTAATGGTGACCGCTCAGGGTGGGATCCATGTTGGTCCGATTAGGTATCTTACATTGCCAAACATAACCGTTATATGAACTTCTTAGTATGGAACACAATACGTCAATATTCTCCTTGAGGTGCTCGTAGACAACGAAATCACGGCCTGCTGTGCTTCTGTTAGGTTTCGCCAATATAGCGCCTTTGAACTCGCACTCCGTTAAGTTTCTATAGTTTTCGAAATTGTATTTGGCTGACAGTGTGATGCCCTTTTTCGGAAAGGATGCGGATCGGACTTATTGAAATACTGCACCATTTCGGTACAGTTGCATGCTACCGTTTTCGACACAGCCTATCAAAGCAAGGCTTATGTTTGCATTGTGCCTCTTCGCTAGATAATGAAGATAGGGAGTCTAGATAAAGAAGCTTGTGGTGTTATATTCGTGCGCCAATACAACATATTTGATATTTACACAAAAGGTTCTTGTGTGTGCATATTCTAGGGTGTAACACGGAATTGCTAGGTGACTGAACTTGATCGAGGATAGGAGTGGTGTGGTGGCTTCCTTCTGGTCAGTGATAGCAGATCAGGAGGAGGCTCCGCTGGTCTGTCAATTCGGACTGAGGGCGCTTCTGTCAGACCAGTTCTTACACCATTGCGGCGGCCGGAGTATATATCTCTCCTTTGCTAGCCGGCAATGTTTACGGTCGAACCGAGCGAAATTATTTATATATATATATATATATATATATATATATATATATATATATATATATATATATATGGTTTATTTCGCAATAACATTGCATTTCAAGATGGTACATAATTTCAATACAATTCATTCCTTTTATACAATTTAAACACTTTAGCGACCGTCCCACCCGGCGAAAAAGTGCAAAGACCGCCGATGCCTCTGGCAGCTCGCTGCGTGGTATTTAGCGCATATCTGCGAGCAGAACCGGCAACGACATTGTGACTCGTCAACTTGGTGAAATCCTTGGGTCGAACATACCAAGTGATGATAGCCATGCACAATGTATCTTGTGTACACGTGCCGGCTAGTGCATGCCATTCCATCCCAAAGCTCCCTGGCGAGGTACACATCCAATTGCGCTACCTCTGCCGAGGCCTCGGTCACCTTTCCCTGCCACTCCAACAAAAATTGCTGAAGTGGTGTAGTAATAGGTGACCTAAGCCTGACTCTGATTGTTTCCACTGCCGGCCCGCAACCCGCTAGCAGGTACACGAAGCGGCTTTTTGCCGTCCGGGGTAAGCAAAGGACCCGCTTCATATATAGTGTGAAGCATCTTTCTAGCTGCGCAAAATTTGCCGCTGAAAGATGGCCCCACACCCTGCCAAGGCTGTAGCTCAACATTGGCACAATCTTAAGCTTATAAAGACGCACGGCCGCACTCAAAGACAGTCGTCGAGGGTCTCTCACCTCTGTGTGAATAGAGGTAATAGCCGCTCGACACCTGTCGCCGATGTGCTGAGTAAAGGTCGTTCCCGTATAGTGTAGCCTCAGACCCAAATACGGGAAAGAGTTGACAAACTCCAGCGGTTGGCCACAACAGGGTATTACGTCTGCTGCGGCCAATCGACCCTACGGCGAAATGTCATGGCTTTCGTCTTCCGTGCATTTATTTGCAGGCCCTTACGGTGAAGGTAACTTTCGACGTCGCCGACAATTCGACGAATGGCACCGCGGTCCCGGTGGGCCACTACTATGTCATCCGCATTCATGACGACGACGGCGTTTCTAAACTCCTCCCGCACATGGCGAGCTAGGTCTGCGATGAGCAAGGAGAATGTCAGGCAACTGAGAGGGTCCCCTTGGGGGGTCCCTACGTTTTGACAGAGTTGCAAGGTGTCTTCGCCCCTTACGTTTACTTCAAGGCGGTCTTTAGCAAAGAAGCTGGAGAGCACTCGTAGGAAAGAACCACCCACCCCAGCATGTCGAAATAAATCGACTAGTAGGTGACGGGGAGCTTTGTCGAAGGCCTTGACACAATCGATAAAGACGGCGTACAAGTGACCCCCGGGCACAGCCAGCACCCGTTCAACTTCCGACTGGAGTACGTGGATCGCGTCCTGTGTACCTCGACCTTTCCTGAATCCGAATTGCTCCGGAGGTAAAGCCTTCTCCACAGTTGGAAGCGCCCTCGAGATAATCAACTTGGCGAAGATTTTCTTGAGAGTGCGTTCCGACGCGATACCCCGATAGATATTTGGATCGTCCACGTTGTCACCGTTTTTGCCCTTGAATAGCAGAGTAAGCCTGGCCTCGTGCCAAACCTGGGGTATGTGCCCCCCGCTGAGTATCTGATTAAACAGCTTACACAGCTCCTCTGCTAAAACATCGGACGACTTAGCCCAATGTTCGTAATAAAGAAATTATTTATAGACAGGTACAAACAATGATATTCAGATTAAGCACACAATAGCCGGATTGGAATGTCCGCAAAGGCTCATATTCGCGCGTTTAAATATCGAAATGCCGAGCCTTTAGAGTAGCTTTAAGTTCTATGTCGTTCAGACCGATAAAGTTCCGATGGTATTTATTCCACTGCCATAAGCTTACACCGAAACTTGTGCAACTTTTCTTGTAAAGATTTATTAGGGCGGACCTATGGATGCTTAAAAACCTTATGGCTACGTGCTGAGTGTCTTCAGGAAACAGATATAATTGCCAAGGCTCCACCATAGTCTTCAACTTTTGCTCACTCAATCATCACATCTCATCTCTTAGAGCAAGATGTGGTGGTCGTATGATGCTTAAATATGTCCGCTCTTATAGCGCATGCAGTCGGAGTAGGATTTGAGTTGATGCAGGTTCCGTGAATTGCAGGCAGACTTCTACTTCTATAACTATCTCTGTAAAATCGGTAGCCCGCATTAGATATGTCAATCACCAAAAAAAAACGACGTAGTTGTCGAGACATTTTCGGAATTCGGCTTCATAGTAAGGTCCAACACAAGTAGTAATTGTATGGGACAAACGACGGGCTTGAACGACATCGGACGTTCGAGCGCGGGAGCGATCTCAACGTGCGCTCGGCCAATGTCACTAGGGGCTTTCAAAGTGTTTTATTGATGAGATTCTTCATATTGAATTGAAAATCCGTTACAGACACGACGACGAAGGCAACATTTTGCACACTCCGCGCACGATCGATGGATTTCTCCCCGTACAGACCCGACAGAAGAATCGCCATGCATGAAAGAAAACGACTAATCAAGCTAACAAGGTGACACCCAATCCAGAACAGTGGTTACCGTAGCATATCAAAATCGTGATACTCAGAAAGGCTGTTGACAATACGCCCGCCAGTTTCGAGAACGGTTTTCATCTACAGACTGGCAAGTCTTTTATCACTTCTTATCCACATTGTGGGATACCTGCAAAAGCTATCATACTTCTGGTGCCGGACATATGATTCAGTGTATAGGACATAGATGGGCCCTTACCCCTTAAGAAGAAGACATAATTCGGGGGTGCTCGTAATTGTCCAGCTTTCGAGCGAGCCAGGATCCAAGGCGTTAACTAAGAGATCAGGAATCAAAGGCAGCGTTCTCCGAAGAAGAATGTCAGCCACTCACCTCGAATTTTTTGAGTTTTTAGTCCCACAACGTGCAGAAGCCAGACCTACCTGCCGTTTGATTTAAGTACCTCCGTACTGGACACGTTATTGATACTGACATTGCTTATGACTTGCTCAATGTCTGTTGAGAGTTCAGCGCTTGCCCACATTTTAAGGTATCCAATTGTCCCGGTGCTACTGGTAGAATAGCCAGATCGCTGGAAACCGCTTACGACGAGTATGCACGCGTTACATAATAAAGCACCGACTAAAACTTTTCAATCTATGGGAAGAGTTTAGCGAAGCACGAAGAGCCAAACATAAGGCAATTAAGAATATTACAATAGACTACTAGAGCTAAAGAAGCTCGAAGAAACCCTTAGACCACTGGAGGAGGTCGAAGTAAAGCCCTTGGCAAATGGTACAAGATCGAGCAAAATGCGCCATGCAGAGTTTTTCCTATTAGTAGAAGTAGCCAGACCGACTAAACTGCGCTTTCAGCGAGAAAGATCGCCGGCCGCAACCGGTGCTCTTTGAGGAAACTTTAGACCTTACCCTCGAGCTATTTTCAATCCAAGAGATCAGAATCGTGGCCGAACTCATACGGCAAAAGCATCGGGCTCAGGCGCGTTCCCCTTTAAGCGGAGCACCTTCTTCTAAAGAACCGCATAAAAGTATTCAACTGCATGATGGATAAAGTGCTCACCAACGGAGACTATCCCAAACCTTGGAGATTGACACGTTTGGCCATTATACTGAAACCCGGTAAACCACAGGAGGGCCGCCCTATGTATGCCCTTCTGCCTATCCAAGGCAGGTAAGCGACGACCAGTGACATAACTAGAAGACAAGGGGATGCTGTCAAAAAAACAGCGGAGTTCTAAACATAACTGAAACAAGGAGACATGGGTCGATAACAAATTCTGAATGTGCAGTATCGTTCTGGGCTTGCGTAGAACGATCTGAAAGTGAACGCCCGCTACTGGCAAAACCCCCTTGATCACGGGCCACCTTGGACGAGAGCTCGGAGACATGTCCCGGATCGATGACGACACAGCTTTAGCAATCCGGGGGACAACGCACAGCTGCATTGCCGCCTCGGTGTAATCCGCTCTAATCTGCTAGAGCATGCAACCCTCCAGCAAATCCAGCTTTGCTTGCGCAGGTGAGCCAGCCACAAACAGAGGCGGATTCCGTTCAGTGAGGTTTCTGGCAGTTCACGCACCTTGGACGCATTGTCACAACAGGACTCGGACGCGTGATCCGGGCTTACCCAATTCTTACAGTTTTTTCCAAGACACTTTTCAGCCAGGTGCCCCGACTTCAAGCACTTAAAGAAATTCTTGCTTGGTCCTGCTTCAGGATAGCCATGGAAGACAGACGCAGGTGGCTGGCGAGAAAAATTATAAAAGCTTTAAGATTCTTTTCGTCAGCGGGACTTTCCGCCTTAGGACGAATGATATAGCCGATGCGTCTATATAACTCCGAGTTCCAGTATGTGAGCAGTCTCGTCTTCGGTGAAAACTAGGCCAATCTCTTTGACCTAAGCGCTAAATAAAGTGAAAGCCGAATAGGCAGCTGATACAGGGCATTCATAAAGTTGCGTATTTACACTTCTACGTCGTTTACCTAAACTGCAATTGACCAGGTATTACCAGCAATTTTGCAACCCGGCGTAAATATCAATGAATATTGTAAGTATCGAACCATCTTACTACGTCTGCTGGTAGTCTTCTTTTCACTGTTGCCTCCTTGAGAGGCAGTCTATTAGGGTAGACCCGCTACCGTCCGGCGGACGTAAGCAGTTTGCGTCGGCGGTATGCTTGAGCTCTACTCCTGAAATTGGCTCGATCAGGACTCTTGAAATTGGCTCTTGGCTCCTTCATCTTCATAATCTACATATATTGGGTCCTGCGCGGCATGGAATAAATGTAGCGTCGAGTGTCGACCAGTGATATATATGGACGATACAACTCTGCTGTTTGGCATCTCGCCTGCTGATTTTTCAAGTGGTCAAATTAATCTTGGGCATGTGAAAGCCGGTACCGTGAGGGCGATATTATACTTCAAAAAGTCGCAAATCCCTCGTCTTTTTTCACACCCCTCAGCTGGCATCGAGGCTGACACCGGACACTGGTAACATATCAATCCAAATGGGCGGTAAGGCTATCCCTCTCAGTCGAAAAAATGTATGTCTCGATATTTCAATGGCGCATCTGAGTAGAGCTAAGGTTCCCCGTGTTGTTCTGATCCTTGTGTACAGTGAGCTTCTGGAATTCTTACTTACAAAAATAGTATATGAGGCTCAACCTACTCGGCCACTCTACACTTGTTACAGGTGATACAGAACAATGTTGTGCGAGCCACTGATCAGTCTCGTCAGGTCCACGTGTCGCCATGGTAGGGCAGACTCGGACTACTTATACTTCATTAGATGGATGACGCTTACACTTTGCTGTGCTAGCGCTTAGGGTGGTTGAAAAACAATCTACCTCCAGGTTGCACATTCGACTTCCATTTTACCTCCTTCATGTTTTAGTGATATGTGATTCAATTGAGGGTTTCCAGATTAGACTCGGCTTTAATGCAGCACTCTCTATTTTGCATGGCGTCTTAAAATATATTTGGCAATAGAACTAAATGCAGAAAGCAATTGTTTATAATCTTAACTATGAATTATTAGCCTTGGACAAGACGGAATTGCTCTTGTGATATGCGCATATGGTAGGATGCATATACGTCATATTGGTATGTGCATACTCTCTGTGTATAACCTTGAAATTACATTTTACATATGCATATACTCGTACTTAAATAAATGATAATACTCATTATAGAAGCAGTCGTGTATGTCTGTATATATATATATATATATATATATATATAGAGCTCAGCCTCGCCTCAATCGACCTCCGTACGGCGTTCGACATGGTAAGTCATTACTCCGTCCTCTGGTCACTCCGGACTTGCGGATACCCAGAGGTAATCATTAATTATATCGAACGCTTGTACCTCTCATCTACAAATCTCATAGAATTTGGACAAGAATGTCGCACTTTTCGGCCAACTAGGAGTGTTAGGCAGGGAGATCCTCTGCCCCTCCCTCCTTTTATTTAATCTAGTTATCGGCGACATTCTTTCAAAATTAGACTAAACTAATATCGGGTACCAACTTACTGATGACTTCCGCCTTATGGGCTTAGCCTGATCTCATCCTCCTAGCCTTCACGAATTCTACTCTCCAACGGCTCCTTAATACTGTGGACCCATTTTTGAAATCCCGAGGCCTTGAAATTAATACTGATAAAAACTTTACTATCTCTCACCTATTTAATAGCAAGGAGGGTAAATATTTTATTAATACCGTACCTGAATTTAACGTTAGAAAGCGGCAATTGCCAGCTGAAGGTATGAGCTATCGATGGAGCTATCTGGGAGTCGACTTTGACAGCAATGGCAGAGTTGACCCCACCAAGGATATACTCCTTAATTTACTCAAAAGACTCGCGATAGCTCCCTTTAAACCCCACCAAACCCTCATATTTTTGAAAGACTTTCTTATTCTTCGCCTCTAATATAAGCTGGTCTCTGGTTTCAGACCGTCTCACGCACTCCTAAGCGACCTAGGCAAAAATATCAGAAAGATTGTTAAGTCGAAATGCGAAAAACCGTCTAGTTTACCTTATGACTTCTACTCAACCACTTGTAGAAGATCTAGTAACTAGACTCCGTCTCTCTAGTATTGTCAACTCAGATCTGTAGAGTCTCTCTGAGGACAACCTGCTAATACCTCTGACAAAAATCAATCGGATTTTGTTCGAATTAGTCGAAAGGAGTACGGCCCCAAAACGGCAAATTAAATAGCCCAAGCAGCTGCCAGAAGCGTCGCATGCTTTCTTGGCAAGTAGGAGAAAAACGTTTAAAAAAAATCCAAACAGGGAACTTGCAAAAAGGGAAAAGGGCCAGAGTGGCTCCGAGCATGACAGTGTTGGCAAGACAAGAGGTTTGGAAACCCGAAAACTTGTTGGCCAACAACTCTGAGAAATCGGCCAGTACCGCCAGTAAATCGCCGCTTCACCGCAAAGCAACAACGTCAGACTATACGCCCTCCGAAGCCCAATCTCCAAGAATATGTCATGAACATGATGCAGAGTTATATTATTAGAATAGGTCAAATAAAACTTATCGGGCAATGGGAAGATAATCGTTCGGATCCATTGGCGGGCGGACAGGACCTCTTATTTTATTACGCTTCTGGTTTGTAGTGGTGAGCGTATGCATGCGTGCGTTTGGTGTTATGCATGCGTAGTTCAAAACATATTTTTGGGCTGGCTCTTAGCCAATATTAAGCGTCCAGGAAACAGTTCTCGCATTGTTTCTTAAGTCAAACCCGAATAAATACAAATGTACAACGGTGGAGATCGAACCCGTGAACCAATGTGTCTCCTTTGATCGCAAGGCACACGCGAATGCAAACCACGCCACTGGGCTCAACACGCCATGTGGATTAAACATAGTTATTCATATAATCGTTTCTGCGATGATTTGTATTTTCTACTTTTGTTCGTCTAACTGCTACTCACTTTGGTTACTGATTAGGCCCTGTGACGCTCCTCGACGTTATTTTTGCTTGGTAAGACTTGCTTGCTTTTCGTTCCTGTGCGAGTGTTGTCTTTATGTTGTCCTTTTCTTGCTGACATTCCTGATAAATTTGTATCAATCTGCTCTTACGTATTTTGTTGTTTATAAATGCACCAGCAGCAATAGCTCTTTAAATGTAGTAGTTTAAGGAACGTACATTCTCGCTAGTTTTTTCAGATATTCCTCTTATTTTTTAACTAGTTTAGTTCTTAAATTTAAATGATTGCAATTGTATCGTAAATACCACATTTTGGTGATAATATTTCTGTCGTCATTCAATTGACAAGTATCTTTTTAGAATAACATAACATCACTTTTATTTCATGAATGAGGTTGTTGCTATTTGGTAGAATAACGTAGTCGCGGGAAGCCAATATTTGTATATATTTTTTTGTCCTTTCACATATATCTTGATTGCGAATGTATTCGTGTCAAGTCACGCGGCGTATTAGTGAGCTTTCGTGCAGTCTTTTGCTAGGGCTTTTCCAATTTGTTTGAGGGGAACGCTGGTCATTCGATGTCGTTTCTTAAATAAAAAATCATGTTACGTTTGCAATAGAGCTTCACAGCTAGTGAAGTCGCCTGTGTGGCGTGCTTTTTCTGTCTATATCGAGGTTAGTAAATGTCAGGTGCGTTGCAGTTGCATTAGCCGTTTGCCTATTAGGTATATATTGCTGCTGTTGCTTTTGCTTGTATTTTATCAATGTGCTTGCTAAACTACAGGCTAATATAAGGACTAATACAATTTTGAAGTTACAGTGGAATATGAATATCTAACTACTCTTGGGCTTGTGAGGGGTGCTACCAATCGAGCTTATCCTCGAGGCAGCCCCTCACTAATACAATTATTTATGTAATGTACGGCAGCGACATATTTTGCATCTCACGCATCATTCAGCATGGCCCGGTCGATGTTGTACATTGAGCCGCTGATGTCGAGATTTCGAACCCAATATCTAACCGTCTAGACACCGTTTCGCTCGGCCTTTTCGTCTGCTAATGGTGACCGCTCAGGGTGGGATCCATGTTGGTCCGATTAGGTATCTTACATTGCCAAACATAACCGTTATATGAACTTCTTAGTATGGAACACAATACGTCAATATTCTCCTTGAGGTGCTCGTAGACAACGAAATCACGGCCTGCTGTGCTTCTGTTAGGTTTCGCCAATATAGCGCCTTTGAACTCGCACTCCGTTAAGTTTCTATAGTTTTCGAAATTGTATTTGGCTGACAGTGTGATGCCCTTTTTCGGAAAGGATGCGGATCGGACTTATTGAAATACTGCACCATTTCGGTACAGTTGCATGCTACCGTTTTCGACACAGCCTATCAAAGCAAGGCTTATGTTTGCATTGTGCCTCTTCGCTAGATAATGAAGATAGGGAGTCTAGATAAAGAAGCTTGTGGTGTTATATTCGTGCGCCAATACAACATATTTGATATTTACACAAAAGGTTCTTGTGTGTGCATATTCTAGGGTGTAACACGGAATTGCTAGGTGACTGAACTTGATCGAGGATAGGAGTGGTGTGGTGGCTTCCTTCTGGTCAGTGATAGCAGATCAGGAGGAGGCTCCGCTGGTCTGTCAATTCGGACTGAGGGCGCTTCTGTCAGACCAGTTCTTACACCATTGCGGCGGCCGGAGTATATATCTCTCCTTTGCTAGCCGGCAATGTTTACGGTCGAACCGAGCGAAATTATTTATATATATATATATATATATATATATATATATATATATATATATATATATATGGTTTATTTCGCAATAACATTGCATTTCAAGATGGTACATAATTTCAATACAATTCATTCCTTTTATACAATTTAAACACTTTAGCGACCGTCCCACCCGGCGAAAAAGTGCAAAGACCGCCGATGCCTCTGGCAGCTCGCTGCGTGGTATTTAGCGCATATCTGCGAGCAGAACCGGCAACGACATTGTGACTCGTCAACTTGGTGAAATCCTTGGGTCGAACATACCAAGTGATGATAGCCATGCACAATGTATCTTGTGTACACGTGCCGGCTAGTGCATGCCATTCCATCCCAAAGCTCCCTGGCGAGGTACACATCCAATTGCGCTACCTCTGCCGAGGCCTCGGTCACCTTTCCCTGCCACTCCAACAAAAATTGCTGAAGTGGTGTAGTAATAGGTGACCTAAGCCTGACTCTGATTGTTTCCACTGCCGGCCCGCAACCCGCTAGCAGGTACACGAAGCGGCTTTTTGCCGTCCGGGGTAAGCAAAGGACCCGCTTCATATATAGTGTGAAGCATCTTTCTAGCTGCGCAAAATTTGCCGCTGAAAGATGGCCCCACACCCTGCCAAGGCTGTAGCTCAACATTGGCACAATCTTAAGCTCATAAAGACGCACGGCCGCACTCAAAGACAGTCGTCGAGGGTCTCTCACCTCTGTGTGAATAGAGGTAATAGCCGCTCGACACCTGTCGCCGATGTGCTGAGTAAAGGTCGTTCCCGTATAGTGTAGCCTCAGACCCAAATACGGGAAAGAGTTGACAAACTCCAGCGGTTGGCCACAACAGGGTATTACGTCTGCTGCGGCCAATCGACCCTACGGCGAAATGTCATGGCTTTCGTCTTCCGTGCATTTATTTGCAGGCCCTTACGGTGAAGGTAACTTTCGACGTCGCCGACAATTCGACGAATGGCACCGCGGTCCCGGTGGGCCACTACTATGTCATCCGCATTCATGACGACGACGGCGTTTCTAAACTCCTCCCGCACATGGCGAGCTAGGTCTGCGATGAGCAAGGAGAATGTCAGGCAACTGAGAGGGTCCCCTTGGGGGGTCCCTACGTTTTGACAGAGTTGCAAGGTGTCTTCGCCCCTTACGTTTACTTCAAGGCGGTCTTTAGCAAAGAAGCTGGAGAGCACTCGTAGGAAAGAACCACCCACCCCAGCATGTCGAAATAAATCGACTAGTAGGTGACGGGGAGCTTTGTCGAAGGCCTTGACACAATCGATAAAGACGGCGTACAAGTGACCCCCGGGCACAGCCAGCACCCGTTCAACTTCCGACTGGAGTACGTGGATCGCGTCCTGTGTACCTCGACCTTTCCTGAATCCGAATTGCTCCGGAGGTAAAGCCTTCTCCACAGTTGGAAGCGCCCTCGAGATAATCAACTTGGCGAAGATTTTCTTGAGAGTGCGTTCCGACGCGATACCCCGATAGAGATTTGGATCGTCCACGTTGTCACCGTTTTTGCCCTTGAATAGCAGAGTAAGCCTGGCCTCGTGCCAAACCTGAGGTATGTGCCCCCCGCTGAGTATCTGATTAAACAGCTTACACAGCTCCTCTGCTAAAACATCGGACGACTTAGCCCAATGTTCGTAATAAAGAAATTATTTATAGACAGGTACAAACAATGATATTCAGATTAAGCACACAATAGCCGTATTGGAATGTCCGCAAAGGCTCATATTCGCGCGTTTAAATATCGAAATGCCGAGCCTTTAGAGTAGCTTTAAGTTCTATGTCGTTCAGACCGATAAAGTTCCGATGGTATTTATTCCACTGCCATAAGCTTACACCGAAACTTGTGCAACTTTTCTTGTAAAGATTTATTAGGGCGGACCTATGGATGCTTAAAAACCTTATGGCTACGTGCTGAGTGTCTTCAGGAAACAGATATAATTGCCGAGGCTCCACCATAGTGTTCAACTTTTGCTCACTCAATCATCACATCTCATCTCCTAGAGCAAGATGTGGTGGTCGTATGATGCTTAAATATGTCCGCTCTTATAGCGCATGCAGTCGGAGTAGGATTTGAGTTGATGCAGGTTCCGTGAATTGCAGGCAGACTTCTACTTCTATAACTATGTCTGTAAAATCGGTAGCCCGCATTAGATATGTCAATCACCCAAAAAAAAAACGACGTAGTTGTCGAGACATTTTCGGAATTCGGCTTCATAGTAAGGTCCAACACAAGTAGTAATTGTATGGGACAAACGACGGGCTTGAACGACATCGGACGTTCGAGCGCGGGAGCGATCTCAACGTGCGCTCGGCCAATGTCACTAGGGGCTTTCAAAGTGTTTTATTGATGAGATTCTTCATATTGAATTGAAAATCCGTTACAGACACGACGACGAAGGCAACATTTTGCACACTCCGCGCACGATCGATGGATTTCTCCCCGTACAGACCCGACAGAAGAATCGCCATGCATGAAAGAAAACGACTAATCAAGCTAACAAGGTGACACCCAATCCAGAACAGTGGTTACCGTAGCATATCAAAATCGTGATACTCAGAAAGGCTGTTGACAATACGCCCGCCAGTTTCGAGAACGGTTTTCATCTACAGACTGGCAAGTCTTTTATCACTTCTTATCCACATTGTGGGATACCTGCAAAAGCTATCATACTTCTGGTGCCGGACATAGGATTCAGTGTATAGGACATAGATGGGCCCTTACCCCTTAAGAAGAAGACATAATTCTGGGGTGCTCGTAATTGTCCAGCTTTCGAGCGAGCCAGGATCCAAGGCGTTAACTAAGAGATCAGGAATCAAAGGCAGCGTTCTCCGAAGAAGAATGTCAGCCACTCACCTCGAATTTTTTGAGTTTTTAGTCCCACAACGTGCAGAAGCCAGACCTACCTGCCGTTTGATTTAAGTACCTCCGTACTGGACACGTTATTGATACTGACATTGCTTATGACTTGCTCAATGTCTGTTGAGAGTTCAGCGCTTGCCCACATTTTAAGGTATCCAATTGTCCCGGTGCTACTGGTAGAATAGCCAGATCGCTGGAAACCGCTTACGACGAGTATGCACGCGTTACAGAATAAAGCACCGACTAAAACTTTCCAATCTATGGGAAGAGTTTAGCGAAGCACGAAGAGCCAAACATAAGGCAATTAAGAATAGTACAATAGACTACTAGAGCTAAAGAAGCTCGAAGAAACCCTTAGACCACTGGAGGAGGTCGAAGTAAAGCCCTTGGCAAATGGTACAAGATCGAGCAAAATGCGCCATGCAGAGTTTTTCCTATTAGTAGAAGTAGCCAGACCGACTAAACTGCGCTTTCAGCGAGAAAGATCGCCGGCCGCAACCGGTGCTCTTTGAGGAAACTTTAGACCTTACCCTCGAGCTATTTTCTATCCAAGAGATCAGAATCGTGGCCGAACTCATACGGCAAAAGCATCGAGCTCAGGCGCGTTCCCCTTTAAGCGGAGCACCTTCTTCTAAAGAACCGCATAAAAGTATTCAACTGCATGATGGATAAAGTGCTCACCAACGGAGACTATCCCAAACCTTGGAGATTGACACGTTTGGCCATTATACTGAAACCCGGTAAACCACAGGAGGGCCGCCCTATGTATGCCCTTCTGCCTATCCAAGGCAGGTAAGCGACGACCAGTGACATAACTAGAAGACAAGGGGATGCTGTCAAAAAACCAGCGGAGTTCTAAACATAACTGAAACAAGGAGACATGGGTCGATAACAAATTCTGAATGTGCAGTATCGTTCTGGGCTTGCGTAGAACGATCTGAAAGTGAACGCCCGCTACTGGCAAAACCCCCTTGATCACGGGCCACCTTGGACGAGAGCTCGGAGACATGTCCCGGATCGATGACGACACAGCTTTAGCAATCCGGGGGACAACGCACAGCTGCATTGCCGCCTCGGTGTAATCCGCTCTAATCTGCTAGAGCATGCAACCCTCCAGCAAATCCAGCTTTGCTTGCGCAGGTGAGCCAGCCACAAACAGAGGCGGATTCCGTTCAGTGAGGTTTCTGGCAGTTCACGCACCTTGGACGCATTGTCACAACAGGACTCGGACGCGTGATCCGGGCTTACCCAATTCTTACAGTTTTTTCCAAGACACTTTTCAGCCAGGTGCCCCGACTTCAAGCACTTAAAGAAATTCTTGCTTGGTCCTGCTTCAGGATAGCCATGGAAGACAGACGCAGGTGGCTGGCGAGAAAAATTATAAAAGCTTTAAGATTCTTTTCGTCAGCGGGACTTTCCGCCTTAGGACGAATGATATAGCCGATGCGTCTATATAACTCCGAGTTCCAGTATGTGAGCAGTCTCGTCTTCGGTGAAAACTAGGCCAATCTCTTTGACCTAAGCGCTAAATAAAGTGAAAGCCGAATAGGCAGCTGATACAGGGCATTCATAAAGTTGCGTATTTACACTTCTACGTCGTTTACCTAAACTGCAATTGACCAGGTATTACCAGCAATTTTGCAACCCGGCGTAAATATCAATGAATATTGTAAGTATCGAACCATCTTACTACGTCTGCTGGTAGTCTTCTTTTCACTGTTGCCTCCTTGAGAGGCAGTCTATTAGGGTAGACCCGCTACCGTCCGGCGGACGTAAGCAGTTTGCGTCGGCGGTATGCTTGAGCTCTACTCCTGAAATTGGCTCGATCAGGACTCTTGAAATTGGCTCTTGGCTCCTTCATCTTCATAATCTACATATATTGGGTCCTGCGCGGCATGGAATAAATGTAGCGTCGAGTGTCGACCAGTGATATATATGGACGATACAACTCTGCTGTTTGGCATCTCGCCTGCTGATTTTTCAAGTGGTCAAATTAATCTTGGGCATGTGAAAGCCGGTACCGTGAGGGCGATATTATACTTCAAAAAGTCGCAAATCCCTCGTCTTTTTTCACACCCCTCAGCTGGCATCGAGGCTGACACCGGACACTGGTAACATATCAATCCAAATGGGCGGTAAGGCTATTCCTCTCAGTCGAAAAAATGTATGTCTCGATATTTCAATGGCGCATCTGAGTAGAGCTAAGGTTCCCCGTGTTGTTCTGATCCTTGTGTACAGTGAGCTTCTGGAATTCTTACTTACAAAAATAGTATATGAGGCTCAACCTACTCGGCCACTCTACACTTGTTACAGGTGATACAGAACAATGTTGTGCGAGCCACTGATCAGTCTCGTCAGGTCCACGTGTCGCCATGGTAGGGCAGACTCGGACTACTTATACTTCATTAGATGGATGACGCTTACACTTTGCTGTGCTAGCGCTTAGGGTGGTTGAAAAACAATCTACCTCCAGGTTGCACATTCGACTTCCATTTTACCTCCTTCATGTTTTAGTGATATGTGATTCAATTGAGGGTTTCCAGATTAGACTCGGCTTTAATGCAGCACTCTCTATTTTGCATGGCGTCTTAAAATATATTTGGCAATGGAACTAAATGCAGAAAGCAATTGTTTATAACCTTAACTATGAATTATTAGCCTTATATGGTAGGATGCATATACGTCATATTGGTATGTGCATACTCTCTGTGTATAACCTTGAGGTTACATTTTACATATGCATATACTCGTACTTAAATAAATGATAATACTCATTATAGGAGCAGTCGTGTATGTCTGTATATATATATATATATATATATATATATATATAGAGCTCAGCCTCGCCTCAATCGACCTCCATACGGCGTTCGACATGGTAAGTCATTACTCCGTCCTCTGGTCACTCCGGACTTGCGGATACCCAGAGGTAATCATTAATTATATCGAACGCTTGTACCTCTCATCTACAAATCTCATAGAATTTGGACAAGAATGTCGCACTTTTCGGCCAACTAGGAGTGGTAGGCAGGGAGATCCTCTGCCCCTCCCTCCTTTTATTTAATCTAGTTATCGGCGACATTCTTTCAAAATTAGACTAAACTAATATCGGGTACCAACTTACTGATGACTTCCGCCTTATGGGCTTAGCCTTTACGGATGATCTCATCCTCCTAGCCTTCACGAATTCTACTCTCCAACGGCTCCTTAATACTGTGGACCCCTTTTTGAAATCCTGAGGCCTTGAAATTAATACTAATAAAAACTTTACTATCTCTCACCTATTTAATAGCAAGGAGGGTAAATATTTTATTAATACCGTACCTGAATTTAACGTTAGAGAGCGGCAATTGCCAGCTGAAGGTATGAGCTATCGATGGAGCTATCTGGGAGTCGACTTTGACAGCAATGGCAGAGTTGACCCCACCAAGGATATACTCCTTAATTTACTCAAAAGACTCGCGATAGCTCCCTTTAAACCCCACCAAACCCTCATATTTTTGAAAGACTTTCTTATTCTTCGCCTCTAATATAAGCTGGTCTCTGGTTTCAGACCGTCTCACGCACTCCTAAGCGACCTAGGCAAAAATATCAGAAAGATTGTTAAGTCGAAATGCGAAAAAACCGTCTAGTTTACCTTATGACTTCTACTCAACCACTTGTAGAAGATCTAGTAACTAGACTCCGTCTCTCAGAAACCGCTGCTCTTATTCAGTTTAGAGAAAACTTTATGAAGAAAGTTCGAGCAGTTCCCGGAAGCTTCTTTAATTCGCCAGCAATGGTCACACAGAACTGGCAGATACCACTACAACCCAACCGACATCTCGTGACCCGCTATTCACTTCACGGGTTTCACCATAAACTCTGCCATCGAAGAGGCTTTTACGATCTTTATGTCGGCTGTTTGTGCCGTTTATGTAACCAGCCGTGCCCTATCTACCATCTCGATAACTGTCAGAGAGCTATTTCTCTTACGCAGTTAGCTCGATGATATTTTATTACTTATCTATAAACATGTGTTTTATTACAATTATCTATATATATATATATATACATACCATACATATAGTGCAATAAATAAATGATAATGAAAAAAGACCTTGTGAAAACAAGAATTCTTTGCGAGCGGTTGGGAACCTCCATTAAGGCCGCTACACAAGAGACCGATTACTGGTCTCAACAACTACACAACATGTTCGATGGGGCACATTTTAAAAAATCACACAAAACGCTCTTTGTACATTACTGGATTATGGGTATGCTCTACCTATTTGGTAAGGAGTATTTAAACCTACTAAAACTCAGGATCAACGCACTATCAACGCGTGCTAGTTTGACCGGGGAACGCCCGGGCTACCACACACGTTGTAGGCACGTGTGTCATGCGCCTGAGACGTTGGCTCATGTCGCTCAGATGTGCGATACAACACACAAGCAAAACATAAAGAGACATGACGACGTCTGTGATCGCGTAGCGCGTCTTCTCCGCGAGAGAGGTCATGAGGTGGTTCGTGAGCGAGTATTCCGTCGACCGGGCTCACCAGGTCTAAAGCCCAGTCGAGCCCGGTGGCGTGGTGGCTTAAGTCTGCGCCTCGCAACCGGAAAAGACACATAGATGCGCGGGTTCGAGCCCCACCGTTGCACATTTGTGTTTATGGGGGTCCGTCTATGAAGCAATGTGAAAAACAGTTCCGTGGACGTTAAATCTTGGCTGAGGGTCAGCCTGAAAACTTTACTAGGGTTAAAGCCCGACCTCGTAATAACAACACCTACACGAAGAGGAATCTTATGGATCTTACCGTCTTAACGTTACAAGAAATCTTGAGGATATACCGCTCGCACCGAGTCCATAAGAGCGGGTGCTACCATTAAGCAAGGACACGGACAGCTGACTTTTAACCTCTCGTGACACCTTTTGATCACCATTTTTATTAAGGCGAGCACTGCCGAGTGTGTAAACGTAAATGATTAAGAAATCATCGCAATATTATATATATATATATATATCACAAATGTATATTTTGCTACACTTAAATAAATGACGATATATATATATATATATATATATATATATATATATATATATATATATATTATATAAGAATACTGTTTAATAATTGTGACGTATTGCCTACAAAAAAACGCAATAAATATTTTAAGATTGAAACGCTTTGTTCAAGGTAGAAAGAAAAATATTCATTTGCATATATGCAGGTATGTCATGTGATCAACATGTAGTTATAATCTGCTTGTAGTGCAGGGTGTTGGTGGCCCCTTACACTAGTGAATATGCCTAGAGATCCTCCATGGGTAAAGGTCGCTTCCGTGCGATGAACACAGGAACCATGTTGCTAGCCTGACGCGTTGTCGTTAGCTTTTCAACGAACATCTTGTTTGTTGAATAGGCGCGGGTTCTGTCTCAGCTGGAGCAGCATCCTTTGATCAAGCTTCTTAATCACGTCAATTGTGTGGGGAACGTTGACATGGCACCGGTCAACATTGCAGCGAAATGCAACCCGTTTCGTGAATTTCGTTCCACTCGTTCCAGGCAAGCTTTGTCCTTAATTAGACCCGGAAACCACGCCGGTGCTGCATACGTCTGTGACGCCAGTACGTACGTAGTATACAATTGGACATACAGCTCAGAAGAGCGTACAGCAAATGATTGGAATATCCAATTTACACGTTGAGAAGCCCTTGTGACAACATCAGTTACATGTTTGGAGTACCTTAACTCGTGAGGACTCCGAGATTTTTTACAACTGAAGTTTGCACAATTCCGGACGCCCAATCCTTTTTTTAACGCTCTGACTATTACATTTTAGACGCTCGTAATGGGCTAAGTTGCCTGTGGCACGATATCGTCTAAATGCATCTATCGTCATCGCGTTCTCGTACTGGAATTATATAGGCTTTATCCAGCAGAGGTATGTAGCAGCAAGACAATGACAACCACGTCCAACAAATTCAACAAGCACGGCCAGGGCTCGAACGAGCAATGTTTTGCCAACCGTGGTTGCCATGGCAACGCCCCGTTTCCAACGGTGCGTTAGCCGCCTAAGCCACCGCCACTCTAAAGGGTGTCCTGTATTTCGGATATGGAAATCACATTTATGGATGGACAGGTCCAAATCAAGAGCGTCCGCCCAGTTCCTGAAAGCGTATAACGTCGTCTGAAGACGGCATCTATCTCTAAAGTGCAAGATCGATTGTCAAGTTTCACATCATCAGCGTATACTTTAGCTTCAACTCTTCGTGGAATTATATATTTAAGTGAATTGGTGTATAGAATATACATCAATGGTCCGAAGATCGTTCCTTGCGGACAGCCGGATAACACTCGACCCGAATTATGTTTAAATATTTATCGTGTTTTTTCACATATATTAAGCAGTAATATTTACAAAAAAAAAAGAAAAAAAAAAATATATATATATATATATATTCACATACACAACTGTTCCTATAATGAATACTCTCATTAAATCACAAGTATATGCATATGCAAAATGTAACCGCAAGATTATATACAGACGAGTATACACATGCCAATATCACATATATGCATTCTACCATATAATGACTTTAGCGCATCTTGTCGTAGATTACCTGTAAAAGAGCGTGTTAATGAAAAGGCTGATCGATTCAGTGATTCGAGCAGTTCCCAAACAGCAAAAGCGAGCCCCCTTCAACCAAGGGTATCAATCAAGGTGGGAAGAGGAGTTTCGATGTTTAGACCGACAATATTAAAAAGGCTACAGTAGTGTTGAAAAACTACTAACTAAACGCAAAGTTTCGATGTAGTGGACTAACCAATATTATCTCGGGTAAACAAGTGAAACTGTCTTTTACCTCACCCGAAATAGGAACAAAGCTAAAATGACTGATTAATTTATTATTCGTTGGACATGTAGTGTATCCTCGTGTGTCCTTTCGTTGAGACAACCTCTTCTTTGTAATACTGATTTGGCCTTTTCTAACATGTAGTCTTAAAGCTAGGACCTCCAACAGGCTTAAATCTCTGCCACTCTGTACTTTCCTCTCCCTATATTTAGATCGTTGTATCCTTGTATTCATAATCCCTGTCCTGGCATCTGCCAATAGCCAACCTGCACTTGAATTATCGTACACCCATTCTATCCCGCCAATTTTCTGCTTTTCCTGTCCGTATATACTTGCTTAACTCGATTTGGAATCCATCTCCAATTTCCATGTGCCTGTATTTGAGTTGTTTGCCCTCAATTTCGGCATTTTCTTCGACACTATTGCATTGCCAATTGCTGACTATTGTACCCAATCTCCCTAGCTGCGGACTCTACTTTGCAATCCCTCTTCGTTTTGATCCTTAGTGCCGTCTTTACCAGCTGCTTCTGTTTAACCCATCTTTTATTTGTGAAACCTTTAATCCTACTATTAAATCTTCTCTTTGTACTGTTTCTGACTCCTTTCTCAACCGCGCGCTGTGGATCAGAGAGGCATCAGCAAAAGTCAATCCTGGTACATACACGGCCTTCCATATATTCCTCTTCCTTATATGTTTATTAAACCCAAGAGGCCCTTACACCTCACTGCAATTTTTCCTCTTTCAACCTTCTGCCTCCGTAATATATCTTCTTTCTCTAAATAAGCATTCCTTGTATCTATGTATCTCTAATAAGGGTTTCCCCACATGCAATCAATATTTGCTGTACTTCGCTAATGCCCCGCCCTAACTCTACCATCTCTTCAGCAAGCAGCAGCACTGGTGTCTTAAGATATACACCGTTTTCCTATCTGCTATCCTAAACTTGTACTATTAATCTTTCGGGCTATCCTCTCTATAGACATCTCCATATTCATTTAGAAAAATCACCAATGACAAAGGGCATCCTTGCCCGCCCCCCTTAGCGACTATAAACTCTATAGATTGTCCGGCTGCTATTACTATTTATACCGTGTTATTCTTGCAATTTTTTTCCAGTAACTCCACCCAGTTTGTCCCCTTTCCCGACATAATTTAGTATAACTGGAATAAAAAAGACTTTGCCACAGAGCCTTGTCCCCGCAACTTCGATATTTCCACAACCTGAATTATATGATATGGTACATACAAAATATGGTCATCAAGTTTATACCCTTTCCTAAATCCGCACTGCCATTTTTCTATTTTCTATATGTTTTGAAACGCTCTGACAACCACATTAAGACACACTGTGGCACGATGTCGTCTAAATGCATCTATCGTTATCGCGTTTTCGTTACTGGACTTATATAGGCTTCCTCCAGCAGAGGTATGTAGAAGCAGGGCAATGACAATCACGTCCAACAAATACAACCAGTAAGGCCGGGGCTCGAACTTGCGATTGTTTTGCCAACCATGGTTGCCATAGCAACGCCCCGTTTCAAACGGTGCGTTAGCCGTCTAAGCCACCATCGCTACTCCGTGTCTCATGTGTCTCTAGGATACTCTGTAATCTACCATTAAATACCCACATAAATATTTGATTCTCTTCAGGTGTAATTAGTCGCCTATTTTGTAAAGTGTCATTATCTAACCCCTCTTTGGGAAGAATATGAACTTTTCCTTTGCGCCAATCTTCCGGGAGTGTGCCCCCTTAAATATAATATTAAATTGCTTCGTTAGATAGTGCACTTCCCCCTTTCCCAACGCCTGGATAACTCCTACCGAAAACCCGTCAGGACCACACGCCGTTCTTGGATTCATTTTATTTATCACACCCTTGATCTCATCTGCTGCGCAAAATGCTGTTAAATTCCTTTATGTATGCATATTTGATTGCATCTTGTATGTATATATATGCTATATATTCTCAGTGCAAATGTTTCTAAAATACCCAAAGCCTAAAATTCTGTTAAATTGCTTCCAGTCTGCATTTTTAATCGATATATATATATATATATATAAGTGCAAATGTTCCCCAACAATGCCAGGGTTCGTAAAATCGAAAAAAATCGGGTTCTTGAAAGAAGGCCGCTACCTCGGGATCACGCTGGACACGTCCATAAGCGGCGTATGTCAAATAAAGAAGGCCGCGGAAAAAGCATGCAAGGCGGCAAAGGCTATTGCCAGGACACTTCCGAATATACATAAACCGCGGGCTCGTACAAAGAAACTACTAATGACGGTACCGGAGTTAATCGCGCTTTTCGGGGCAGCCGTATGGGCCAGAGTAATCCTTAAGTAAACAAAAAGCAAAGTTGATCCTGCGAAAAACGCAACAGATCGCCTTTAGGGTAATACACGGCTACAGAACGACTAGCACAACCGTAGCTCTGCTGCTTGCCGGAAAAATTCCCTGGGACCTTAAGGCGCCCAGGAGACAGCGCAGGCGGGATATCGGTACACCCACAGAGAGCGACAAAGAAAGAGAGAGAAACGCCACTACAGAGGAATGCCAAGCCGAGTGGGACGCTATTCCCTTTGGTGCCTCCAAAAAGAGTCTAAGCAAACTGCTTCCAAACATACGGGCGTGAATAGCAAGGCCGGGAGGGGACCTAACCTTCTACCTAACGCAGGTTCGCACGGGACATAGCAACTTTCAGCTATACCTTTACCGAATACGGAACGCCCCAAAGGTAACATGCCTTTTTTGCAAAGCAGCCGTGGGAAACACTTCACATCGCGAGAGATGGTCCAGAGCGGGACTCACCCATCCCGAACTACAGGACCCCCTCGAAGTGGTATAAAAGAGTTTGTGGAATACATCCTGTATTTGACCTAGACATGGGAATTGGGAGCGGAAATAGCACAGGAAACAAAGCACAGAAGATGCAAGAAGAGACAGAATCTTTTTGAGGCCGTCACGGCTGAAGAAAGCGCAACTTTGAATCAAACGGGTTTGCAAGGGCTGGGACAAAGTGCGCTTGACAGGTGGGGGAACCCGTGAGTGACCCCGGCCAATTGATCCGATAAGGCACTCGCCACTTCTCCTGATGACCCATAGCACTGTTCTATAGAGATATTTTTTTACTTAATGGGGAGTTGGATGGTAATGCGCCGTCTCTTTTTATTGAGGCATCTGTGCTCCCCTTTTTTCCGATCATGGTCGATCTTTATTCATCCGGCATTCACCTTGTTTAAATTGGGAACCATGAAAACCAATTTAGGAGTGGCCGGTCTGGGTCTCGAACCCAGGCCTCCCGAATGCAAGACAAAGACTCGGTAAATTTATTTAAAAAAATCTGGGTCATCAGAGAACAAAGTTTAAGGGGGGAGGTGGGTTTAGTGGGTATGGGTCTCAGCGGCGTAACATCCATCCGCTGGGGTAGAGTCCCACACAGCTCGAGATGGAAAGCAAAATTTCCAACTCGTAGCAGGTAGTGAATGTTGCGGTTATGCTATGACGCATACATTATGTACCGGGTTACGCTAAGGGCCAATCTGCCGTGCTAAAAATGGCACAATTAATTCAATCGGCTTCTAAAACATCAACTCACTTAGAGTTTTAGGCAGCAGCTTCAAATTGAGCATTTAAATATTTTTTTTTATCACAGTCAATCTATATTATTTACCATTTAATTTAAAAACAGAGCTCTCTCGCGCTTATACCGACAAGAAAAACCCTCTAACAATTACATATAGTTAGAAGTCCTACTGGAGAAGAGGGTTCCCGGAGCTCAGATCTAGGGAACTCGAGAACCAATCCATTTCAAAACAGCCAGCGCCTAGACAATATTTCATTATTCAACAGTATTCCCACAACGGACGAGAACCAAAAGAGAGCATAAAAAGTCATGATCAGCACGAATGAAGAACGCACATAAACACAAATGAGGCAAAGCACAACTTTGTTTTTGTAGCGAAAATTATAACAGCAACTAATATACAAGGCCACTTCTTCATTTGACTTATACAAGGAAGGAGCGCTAGCAGACGCAACCAACACAAGCACCGCTGACATCGAACTCGGAAACATTCTGCTGCAAACGGGTTTTGTTTAGACTATCTCCAAAGCTAATGTATTTCCTTCGTTCGGTCGTTGTTAGATATGGTAAAACCGCGGGTAAAAGTTTGTATTTGCGCGCCATAATGATGACCCGTTCGCCCTCGCGCTGTGTGTGCATAGTCACGGCGCGACAGCATATACAGCTGACATAGAAGAGATGCGCGTTATTTCTACTATCCTTGTTATCTCGAGCATTCGGCGTAACGTGTGCTCAACGATCCCTCAGCCCGGCCACGATTGGGGCGTCCGACCGCAGCCAATGGTGTGCATGCGGCAGTATTACTGGCCTAGGGCAGTGAGGCATGCATTGAGCGAGTGGTGCATATAAATGTATGTCTAGCACAGATATACTGAGTGTGTGAGTTTCGGCGGCAAAACTTTTTCGCACTAACCGCCGGGACATTAGCGTTAAGTGCAAATTAGCTAGATAATAATACAAAGAGGGGCGGCGCTGCCGTATAGCCCTCTATCGTACAAATAAATATTATAAATAATAAGCAGTGTCAGTGAACCCGCGCATTTGGACTGTCTTCCTCCTACGGTTCCGTTGGCATTAGTCGTTTCCGACTCCATCTCTGAAAAAGCTATAATAATGAAATACCAGATTGGCAGATTAACTCAGTCCACTCGCAGACCAATCGCAGTCCGACGAATGCTCGCCGATTTTAGAGACACTGATTGGATTAGATTTCCGGCAAAACATTTGCATGGGAGCGTCTAATAGGGCATACTGGCAATACCCAAAATTATTGAAGAATTCGTAATGGAACGGATGCTAACTTACGGTGCTTTGTAGAATCGACAAGTTCTGACCGTTGACTAAACTACTTAAGACAAACACACGCATATTTCGGGATTTAATTGCCAACAGGTATTGACGCTTTAGTTCATAATAGGCCAGTAGCACTCTGTCACGGCCCAGTTACCTACTATACGGCAAGCACAGCACACCGTAGCTACTGGGAACGTACGACGAATCAAAATAATTCACTAAATTATCAGCCATATTTTTTACAATTACAATAATTAAAATACATTTTAAATTTTGTGCCACGACCGGGCCTTTTGGTCGATTTATGAAATGCTCCCATCTTCAGGGGAATAGCGCACATAATAATTAATTAGATGACATAGTCTATCGAGCACTTGCAAATCACTCGAGATCATTCTGCATTTGTACAGACCTCCTAGGGACAGATCGTGTTCGATTAAGAAGGAATCCGGTCAGATTCTAGGACGACCAACGGTTTATTTTATTCCTTAGAGGTCAAACAACAGAGCAACACCAACACAATAATTTTATTACAGCAATAGATTCAAGATTCAAGATTCAAAACGTGGTTTATTATAGGAACTGCATAATACAATGCTTTAGTTCTCATTAAAAAATATATAGGTAATAATTAAAAAAATAGAATATAAATGGTTAACTCTCAGTCATAAACAGCCACAAAATAAGTAAATCATGGAGTATCATAAATCATAAACACAACACAAAATAACATGTGTGCCTCAACTATGTCGAAATGTGTTGGTGAGTAGCCATTTCTGGACCATCTGTGTAAAACAGTGCAGGGAAGTGATACGACGAATATTCTGTGGTATACTAGTCCATATAACGGGCAAACGAGACACAAGTGCTTGCTGACTAGACTTTTTTGTGACTAATGGCCCTACATATATTGTGGCACGTCTCGAGGTCCTACGGAACAAGGGAGCAAGGGGAAAGGAAACATCACAGGGAATAATCTTCCGAGTGATTTTAAAGCCCAGCGTGGCAACCTTCAGCAAGTAGAACAGGTCGACCGGTAGAAGGTTGTGGGCCACATAAAGATCACTGACGGAGTCTCTGCGTCGCCTGCCAAATATGGCTCTTAGAGCATCGTTTTGCATTATTTGAGCCCGACGGAGAACAACTTCAAACCCACTCCCCCAGATAAGAATGCCATAAAGGAGAACTGGCAGGAACAAAGTTTTGTAGACCAAGGGAAGGCCATCCACTGGAACTCCGATAAGCCGCATGCGAAAGAGGGCTGAAATGATGGCGTAGCATTTAGGCTTGATGTATTCTAAATGCGCCCGCCAGCTCATACACTCGTGCAGCATTAGGTCGAGACATTTTGTGGTCTCTGAGAAGACCAATTCTCTCCCTGATAGAAAGAGTTTCTTGTCGAGGTGCATTTTTAGCTGAGGAGCTCGGAATGCAATAATGTTCGTCTTGCTGGCATTAACGACAAGGCCAAATTTATTGAAGATCGAAATTACTGTTTCCACTTGAGATAAGAGATGAGGCAACTCCGAACACATTTCGGAGGCATTGAGCCGAAAAAGCAACGTCGTATCATCAGCAAAAGCTATCGGCTTGCCTAAGTTTTCCCTCTGGATGGTTAATAGGATGAAATTAATAAGAATTAAAAACAATAAATGTCCGAGAACAGAACCCTGGGGGGTACCGATGTCTACGGATCTCCAGGAGGATTCGACCGACCCAACTCTCACCGCCTGCATTCTTGAGGTTACGAGCGGAACCAATCAACTGCACTCACTGAACACCCCAACACCTGAAGCATTTGTAGGAGATATGAGTGATTGAGGCAATTGAAGGCCGCGGCAACGTCTAGAACGACTCCGAGACATAATTTAGTCGATTCTACGGCATCCACAATAGACTGCCATAACTGGCGAGGGCCAACTCCGTAGATCGACCATGTCGGAAACCAAACTGATATGACGACAGAAATTTCATGGACTCTAAATGATGCTCAAACCTTCTCAGAGCCAGTTTTTCTAATATTTTAGACAAAAATCTACCAGACTTATGGGACGGTAGCTGGCGGGTAGTGTTTTGTCGCCTTTTCTTTTGTAAAGCGGGGTTACAAACGAGGCCTTTAGACGTGTGGGGAAGTTACCTGAGGAGAAGGAGAGATTCGCAATTTTTGTTAGGGGACTGGCAATAGAGAGCGCCGCTAATTTTAAAAGTTTTCCGGGTACCCCCATAGCTCCACAGCTCCAGCTCGCATTTTGTTTGATTAGGAGTGAATAGACCTCCGAGTCTGTCACTGAACAGAATTTGAATGAGTTGCCCTTGCTGGTCCATAGATCTGTAAGAATGGGTGATAAGTCACCTTCAAGGCAGAGAGGCGCAACTGTAGCCGAGCCTATGGTTGCAAAGTGCCGATTGAGCTCATCTGCAATTTCTTGTGGATCAGTAACAGGCCGATCAGGAAACACAGTCAAAGTGGAAGGCAGTTCTACTGAGCGGTTATGCCTACCACATGTTTTATTGATGAAATTCCAGAGATTTTTTGCGTCACTACGCAACGTCTCGAATTGTGTCCTATAAAAGGCAGTTCTAGCGGCACGTAAGCCATGTTGATACCGCCTACGGCTATCAAGATATAACAGTTTACTCTCGGGAGAATTAACCTTTATGCCTCCGATACATTTTATTAACGTGCCGGCGGAGCCGCCGCAGTCCAGAAGAAAATGAAAATGATCTGTTTGGCGCGCAGTCTCCGCGAGTTTTGGTACGCAACGGAAAGGAGGTTTCATAGAGGTTGAGCAAAATGTCCCGAAAAGCCTCGAGGGCCGAATCGACGTCCCTTGCATCAAACACGGTGAGCCAGGATGCTTCACGAACGCGGCTTAGAAAAAAGTCAATGCTAGCCTTGTCGTGCGCCCGAAAATTCACAGGAGATTCAACATGAGACGATTTGCTCTCCTCACCGCCCTCACAAATGGAAACAAAGACAGGAAGATGATCTGAAAAAAGCAAGGTATCGAAAACCGCTGGTTGGACAATAGAAAAACTGGAGCAGTTACGAACTGCGATATGGTCGATACAAGTGCCGGATATTGGACGTGTAACACGATCGATAAGATGGACCATATCCCTGCTAGAAAAGAAAGAGATATAATCTGAGGGCGGCGGGTCAGCCAGAAGATTTACATTAGCATCACCAAGAACTAAGCACGGAAGTGCGGAGCTTCTGGGCAAAATGTCGTCCAATATATTGAGCAGAGTTTCTTTGTGGATAACACTGCTCGAGTAGAAGCCGACTATATAGCCTTCGAAGTTCATATGTTTTTTATATGAATACGTACCGCTTGCACGTTGCCATCGGCGCTACTCAGTGCACAATAAGAAAGAACCTTGCAGGTAGAACGAACGAAAATTCCAACTCCGCTTCCGAGCTTGGTCACATTTCGATTTGACACGAATAAGTCAAAGCCATTAATTGAATAGGCCGGGATATCAACATCCTTTAACCATGTTTCGCTAACGACCGCAGCGTCGATATGGGACCCCTCGTCACTGAGAAAACTACTCAAATGATCTAATTGACCCGATTTTTTAAACCCATAGTGCCCGCATTTAGGTGCATAACCACAAATTTACTATTGTTTAGATGGAGATCGTGCCACTCTTCGCAACCACGAATATTTGTGCTTCTTGGAGAGTCACTGTAACTGTGCTTGAACATGATAATAGTGAAGGTAAAATATAAAACTCCAAAGTTATGTAGGTGAACTATACCAATTAAAACTGTTTAAAAACTGATAAAAGTGGAATAATTGCGTCGAGCAGCTTCTTTAAACAGGATGCAGCCATCGGACATACAGCTTTGAGAACTTGCAAAACGGGTTTCAGTGCAGAGAGAGCTGAGTTCCGAGTCGAAGCGGTCCTTGACGAGGAACTTGCTAGTTTACGCTTTGGGAACGTCTTCGGTTTTCGGGACTCCATTGAACTCTTCGTCGTAGATACAGTTGCTTTGTTAGGAATGGCAGAGACGCCTGGCAGATTAACACGTAGTTCAGGACCAACTGCAGTCTCGACGACTAACGAGCGAACTACCGCAGCATAAGTAGGCTTTTCCGAAGGAGCTGTGGCAAGTCCTGATTGAGAGGCCTCGTGAGTGTCCACGGAAGGATTTGCATCAGCCGAGTCAATAACATTTAGCGTTTTGGCGTTTGGAATTTCCTGACTAATTTGTTGCATGAGTCGGCATTCCATCAGGGCCTTACGTTTCTCGATTTCACAAGCCCGAAGAGGGCATGCCGCGGATGATGAAGAATGTGGGCCTTTACAATTGACGCATTTAGGTGCATTGCGACAACTTGCCATAAGATGGCCAATTTGCCCACACTGTTTGCACGCGAGATCATTGCGGCAATTAGCAGCAATGTGGCCTAGCCTTAAGCACTTAAAACATGTAGTAGGGGCCCCTGCGTGCATGGTGACCTTATGCGATCTGAAGGCCAAAAACACCTCTGATGGCGGTATCTTGTTGAAGTGGAGAAGTACACGATCGGTAGGAACTGACGTCGAGGTCGAACCGGTCCTCTTCGTATAAGTTACCCTCTTGGCTGAAACTACACCGATAACTCTCAGTGCTTCCAGGATATCTTGCTCAGAAAAACCTTTATCAACTTCGGTGATTATAGCCCTATACCCTGCTAAGTCGTGACATTTGGCAATCACAGGGACGTTCAGAAGAGAGGAAATCGCCGTGGCCTTTGTTGCTTCCTCAACTGAATTAAACCATACGTGGATAAAGCCACGCCTGGATTCAGGCTTTGCAAGTGGAAAACGTCTGAATAGTTCACCACAAAGAGATAGAAGATTCTCGCCGAATGGTTCGGCTACCGAAACCGCATCCTCATCTATAATTTTATCAGACTTTCGTCCTAATACAACCTTAAAGAGGCCTTTGGGTTGTCTGTATGGTGAACGTCTAATGTCGCCGATTTGCTGCTTCAAACACTCCAGTCTCTTTGCAGTGTTTTTATTTACAACTAAATTCCAGCCCTCCTCGGACGCTTCATTTTCGTCGTTTTTGTCAGCACTAGTGTCTTCAACTTCACTCGCTTCGGTAACTGACTCAGAAACCTGTACAGCATGAGATGCGCTGGCCATATTTGGAGCAGCCAACTCATTAGGCGACTCGTGACTCTCCGATGAGGTATCGCCGTGAACAGCTGTGGTGTCGTTCGGGGCGTCCAGAGTTCGACGGGCAGCTGTAGCTACTTTCTCTTTCATCTTCTGCTTCAAATCATCTCTCGCCTTAAGTTTACTAGACAGAGCGGCTTTTCTCTTCTGCTCAATCACGCTTCTCCCACTCACCATTTTGGTATGGCGAATGTGGTAACGTGCAGGGCATGCGTCGTTAGAACGACGTGCAACCCTGTCCCTGTCAGCAGACGGACAGGAGCGAGGAGAATGAGCTGACAATCGGCAACAAGAGAGGCGGCTGAGACGAGACGTGCAATGGGAAAACCCAGACAGGTGTAGTAAACGACAACCGTGTCGCCGGATCGTGAAGAATGGCGAGCTGTTGTTCGAGACTGGCAAGTCTTCCAACAGCTAAAAACGCCGAGCACCAAAGTCACAAAGCACAACCTACTGCACTTGCAGCGATCACGAAGACCTGAGGCCCACTCAGAAACATCACAGCCGCGTGAGTGAGACCATCCAAGCGCAGAATCACAGCAAGTCAAGAGAGCTCGGTGCGAACGAGCCGCACTCGACGAGAGCAGACGGCAAACTGATACTACTGATAATACATTTTTCTTTTCAGGCACTTGATCAAGTAAGCACGTGTATCCGTGTTATTGATATATCTTAAAAATCTAACTATAAAAACTATGTACTTAAAAAAATGCACAATATTAACAGCGAAATAGTGCGCGTTTGCAGGGAGTGGCACGAACTGTGCGCTGTAGATGCACAATCTCATATGATCATTTATGGATAAGTACACATTGTACGGATGACGTATCATGTGAAACGATAGCGCGGAGAGTAGGCGGAAAGATAAGACAAGGAAATGGCTCGCATCGACACAGTAGCCTCATCCGCCTTAAACGGCCAGGGACCGATATTGAACGCAAATCCTGTTGGTTTTGACTTGAACTCAATTAGATTTATTTCCTCATTGAGATGTGCTCACACGCAGATGCATGTTAATACATTCATAAGTGCAAACATTTGTATATGCATATATATATATATATATACGTTAGAAGAGACAAACTCCTAAACGTACTTCGAACCCGATACTCTATAGAGGGAACTATGTATAATCTAATACGTGACATTTTGCAAGTGAACTTAATTACTATCAAGAACGGGGTTCATTATGTCAGCAGGCCATTAGCACAGAGAACTGGACTCGTCCAGGGTGACTCCGCAAGCCCGTTCCTCTTTATACTGTAAGCTGGCTTGACGGACGCCCTCAGAAACGTAAAAGCGATACATGCATTTTATGCCGACGACTTTCTAGCCCTTGCAAAGACACGAAACCAGCTGCAGTTTTATCTAAAGGAAGCCTCAGATTGGTGCCAACAAAATCAACTGACAATTAACATCGCCAAAACAAAAGTACTACGATTTAGTAGAGGCGGAGCGTACGCTGCATATGATCGGTTTATTAAGATAGGGGGAGTAAATATTGAACTCGTCAATCACTTTTGCTATCTAGGAACAACAGTGGCCCCCGGCTCTCATTCAGCAGACATATAGAGGAAATGCGTTGCACGGCCACCGCGGCTACCATTCCGGTGGGAGACGTTACTGACATAGAACTAAACATCGCGCTAAAATAGTTTAGAATAAAAAAATTGTTTTTATAGTAAGATACTGCCTTCACGCGATTGCCCCTTATCTTACAATGTCAGACCTTATAGAAAACATAGATAAAATAAAATTTGAGAAGCGCACGTTAGGCTTGCCGAAGAACGCATCGGCAACGCTCGCACTAAAACTATGCCACGAACGCACACTAGTAGAAGATTTAGTACTGGACAAGATAACGTTCAGTACACAAATCTTAAAAACCTACGAAAATATAGAGAAAACCGCAGCATGGCATTTGTAGTGGGTCTCTATGTCGAGGGTCCTGCTTTTTGTAGCAATAAATGGAAACTATCACCACAAAAAACAGATCTATAATATGCCGAATAACATGGCCTGGTTACTACCACCATTAATGCTTGGGCGGAAACTGTTATGAAATCGGCAAGTGCGTATGTAAATATTGTGAAGAGTGCAATATCGAACGTTATCACGTACTCACCTGCTCGTTTATTGACACATCGTCACTACAATCAAGCGTCAACGATATTCTTAGCCTACAAAATGATATGTGAACCATTGTACTATGCTATCAATTCATGGTGAATAAACCCCAAACATATATATATATATATATATATATATATATATATATACAGGGTGTGACTGAACGAATTTTATAGCGATACATAAAATTGTAGAGCTCGTTAAAGCAAATATTTTTTCCAATGGAACATGTGCTCTGAGAAGTCTTGTTTCGGAGTTACAGTGAAATTACTACAATTTGTGACACTGGTGTTTTTGCCCGACATAGGAGCACAAAATGTGCTGTTGCGAGACAACCAGTCTTCCTAGACAGAAACGACAGACGCGCTGCGGCTGTCGCGCGACACGTCGGCGGTAGTGAACGTCGCCACACAGTCATTTTACATGCACTTAATCTGGACATCCCGCCGAAAAATCGTAATTACTCCGCAACCACAGCTCGCATTGCCATACGTTTGGTACCAAAATGATCGTCATGAAATGCGCATTTGCTGTATATGTTAGCTTTGAACACGTGGGTGGTCGTAGGGTTATGATTCTAAAGTATTTGGCGTGAACGCTAATAAAGAACTTTATTTTTAGCAAATTCTCTTCTAAGCGACCATGTCGCGTCTTCTGACCGGCTTTGCATATTCTTCAGATTGAGCAGAATTTTATCACGAACACGACGGTGTGCTTAGTTTCTGTCTAGGAAGACTGGTTGTCTCGCAACAGCACATTTTGTGCTCCTATGTCGGGCAAAAACACCAGTGTCACAAATTGTAGTAATTTCACTGTAACTCCGAAACAAGACTTCTCAGAGCACATGTTCCATTGGAAAAAATATTTGCTTTAACGAGCTCTACAATTTTATGTATCGCTATAAAATTCGTTCAGTCACACCCTGTATATATATATATATATATATATATATAAATGAATGAATATATATATATATATATATATATATATATATATAAATGAAGACCCTATTATGCCCATAGCTGTCCGAATAATGTCATTTGTAAAATCTGTAGCGTACAGAGCGCCCTTTATACACAGTACAAACTTTGTTTTCAAGCTGCTGAAGGTAAAGCAGGAAACATCTAGCATTCTCCCCGGAGCTTACGTTTATCTGAGAACAGGACATTCATACACGAATAATATATTCTTGCACTAGATACATATTTACATCAGTGCCAGGCGAATAACATTAAAAAGCAGGCGTGACTGAGGACCGCAATCAATCCGATGAACGACAATTGGCTTCAGGTTATCAAACAGCCAACTGCATCCGGATGGCCTCACTTTAGCTCCATGGAGTAAAAGCCGCTGCCTCATTTACGACGTCACAGTGTCCTGCACGTTGTCCGCATCGTATGCTCGCCGTACCGGGATGTCGGAGCAGTCGCTCGCCGGGAGGAAGGTCGACGCAGCCGCTAGCCTTGCTGAAGACCGCAAGTTGGCTAAATAAGGTTAAGGCGTTAAGGCCTGCGTAAGCCCCGCAAGCTTAGTGCAGCTCAGCCGGTGCGGGCAACGCTCATCCACCGTTCCACCGCTCCACCGCATGGTCATTCCTCTCTCTCTGAAACATGCTAAGTCTGAGGCACGGAACTGGTCGTCGACGAGCTCGGACGGAAACACGTCAAGCCACGCCCCGGCGGCATCGGATGAGACCGCTTTTAGTCTAATATTATATACATCTAACTCGCAGGCCGACAAAAGAGTTAAGTGGATAGCCTGAGTGGCGATTTGGTCTCACCCCTTCTGCCTAGTGATCCGTTCCTCAGAAGGACCAGGCTGACACGCGTTCCAGATCCGAACGGCGTCTTGTTGGTGGCTGATGAGTCCACCGGCAATTGTGGTCTTTGCAGAGGCTCAGCTATGTGACGAAGCAAGGAAGACAGGCAAGGCAAAATCCGTGATCAAGTGAGGATATTTTCCAAGGCTCTCCTCACCTGTTCGTCGAGATCCAAAGCTTCTGACGGTAGAAGGAAGGCAGGTAAAATCTGTAGTACATACAAGACCTTTTGCACTCCCATTGCGTGCCGGAGCAGAAAGTAAGCTAGGTGTCTCCCGAGATAGGCCAGCCGCTGGTAAAGCCGGGAGAGTTGGTCTCCCTTCTCGACCAGTACTTGGCCAATCATGTCGGGGAACACCGGCGTACCCAGCAGGTCCAGTTCACACCGGTCCTTTACAAGGATGCCCAGGAGCTTGCTGTTGAATTCTGCAATCATCTACAGGCTCGATTCGGCTTTAATACCCTGTCGCCATAGCTCGCATTTAGCGGGGTTGAGCTGCAGCCAACTCCATTGCTCGAACGCTCTAAAATCCTTGATGTCTTTAAGTAATACCGAAGGATCGTTGTGAAGAAGGATCCCACCGTCGAGGTAGAACAAAGGAACCCTGGGTGTGACCTGCGGGACGTACTAATGCAGAAACCGGCTAAACGCAAGTGGCGCCGCTACGTCCCCCTGCTGACAACCGGCTGATGACATGATTTTAATCTCACCGAACATCAGAGGAGTCGCCCTACTATACGCCTGGTGCATCATTGAATAGAGAGACGGGCGTGCTTGGAAACTTCTGTCAAGAGATGCCCCCGTTTGTTCAAGTTAAAAGCATTCTTAAAATCTAGTTTTAAGAGGTAGCATTTTTCAATGTTTTCGAGAAAGGGCGAGCTCTGTGAATAATTGTTATTGGCCTATTATTAGTGGCGCACCCCATCTGCTGCGGCTGCAGGTAGTTTTTTACATTAATCTGGGAAAGCGGGGTCTTTGTGGCCAATCTTCGCAGAATGCAGCCAACGTCTATCCCCCGACTTTATTTTTCAGAGCGATGAGCAACCCGCCATATATGACGCTTCTCAGAGCCTCCGGAACTTGCTCGTTACGTATGATGTTGCATACCTTGGCAAAGGTTTCTGGTCTCTGTTGGCAAGAAAAAGGCATTCTCTAACTCTGTGTATAAGTTTCTGGTTTGGCGCCAAAAAGTGCGGACTTGAGTCTACGGAGCTCCGAAGGGTTACGCTTGCCCATGTGAATACAGGCAGGTAAACCTAGAGAGTGTCATACCACAGTGATGTGTGAAACTCAGTAACCATTTCGGTGTATTGTGCGTGGCCGTGCGACGGAGGGGTAAGGAACCAGGCTGCTGTAAAGTTCAAACAAGTCCTCTTCAGCAGGGTGAAGCAAAACCAAACCATTCGCGCCGTTGTTCCAGGGCTCTCTTGTGAAGCCCGAGGAGGCGGGCCATAATGAAGTAAAAAAAGGCCACGGAAACAGTCTGTAGATTGAACTCCATGATAGAAGCACTATCAGGAAGTGCTTCCGAATTATAAGCTCTAACCGCGAAGCACACCAAGACCCAAACTGTCATCAAAAGGGTTTCAGCGAAGCTTCACAGGGCAGGCCTTCAGGAGACTTCATGAAAAAGGCCGTCTCGAACTGGCAGAACTGCGAAGTAAGCTAAAAGAAGCTCTAAAGCTGGTGACTGTGTTCCAACCAGCAAATGCTTCAGAAGCGACCGTAGTCTCAAAGGCATCTGGAGATCCGCAATTCTGCAACAGATGTGAAATGGAGATCAGCGCCGAGATTAGAAAGGAGAAAGGGGAGCAGCGCGCAGCAGAGCTGCACAGGCGCATGAACGGGGCATTGACTGAGGAGGAGCTGGTCACGCTAGTTTAAAATATTTGGCTCAAAACGACTCTATAGAAAGACAAAGAATGTTTACAGTATCATTTTGACGGAACGTGAGGCAGTGGTGGTACGCCAAGGGCCGACCAAAGACTCACAGCTCGTTGCCCGCCTGACACCGCAATTCCCGGTGGTAACCCGAGTAAAGGCTGTCAAGCCTGAAAACGTGGCAGTATTTCGAACCCGGGCGAAAGATGGTTCCGGAAGACGGAGACCCCAGATTACAAGGACTCTCGTAGTTGGAAAATTAGAGGAAGGAGAAGTTGAAGTCAAAAGCGTCGTAAGGCTCTCCCGAAAACTGATCGCGCATCTACAGCGAGCTGAGTAAGACGCAGGTCGCAGAAGTGGGACGCCGGACAAACGGGCCAGAAGAGACGCCCGATAGCGTTCCATTTTCCGGAAGACCTGAACACAGCAGTAAAGCAGCGCCCGAAAGGCCGCAGAGGTATGTTGAGTATTACAACAAGAAAAAACAAAAAAAAGAAGAGAGGAAGATAGAAAGCGTCAAAGGCACACACAGAACCGTCAGGACGAATAAAGTGGTTGCCCAAACGGGAGTTGGTTCCTTAAAGAACTGAAAACCAAAGTCTGCTAGGGCAAACCATGAAACGGAGGAAAATCATCTCAATAGGTGCAGAGCCGCACATGATCTCCTAGTGGCAGCAGTAGACCGGTTTGGATTGGACATATGGGATTATGGGCGGTAGACGAAAGAACGAACATCTAGTGGACAAAGCGTCGAAAAGACATCACAATCCGGAACCGGGGCCATGGAATACAGGCCGACGGGGACGTGTTATTCAATATATGCTACTTCTCCCCCAAAAGGAGCCAAGAGTAATTTGGTCAATACCTTGAGGCACTGGACGTTAGCGTCAGAACGCGGGATCATGGTGGTTGTCACCATGATCCCGCGATCTGGGTTCCCATATCATACATTTCCATGCCCAGATTATCACGGGAGACCTCAACGCGGCTTCTGGGCTTTAGAGTAGTAGGCGCATCAACTTTCGGGGGAACGAAACCTTCTGGTTATGAACAACCCGAAAGCGGTAACGGTTTGCCCGCAGAGGTCAGGCGCGCTGGGTGCCGCAGGCCCGCGGGAAAAAGCGGACCTTAATACAAGGCAACACGCTCGAACCTGAAGACCACCATCACAAAGATTAAGCTTCGGTGCTGGAACCGACTGATCGATAAGATCCAGCAGGACGTATGGGGAAAGTTGTTATGGGCAAACTAGGCATGAGAGCACCGACGATCCCACTGGATAATATAGAAGGCATTCTGGCTCACCTTTTTTGATGCAGACGAATATATGTTATTATTATTTGTATCACTTGACTTATACAGGCGTTTAGCCGACTTGTCCTTCACTTTTATTAAGCGTGACGTCTCACTTCTAGTCATAGCTGGCGGCCGAGGACCTTGTCGGTCTTAACACGGGTGCGCCTGCTTTTCATAGGACCGGGCGCACCTCAAACTAAGAGGTGCTACAAGAAAAGAAATCTCTTAGCGACCATCTTATCATCGAATTCCAGATTACTACTACTATGACGGCAAATCTTCCAATGCCGCATCCGCCGATCAGACACCAGGCAAGCAAACATCTCCGGAGGTCCCTCAGGGTCCCTATAGGACAAAAAGGCTCGTCGAGTACCGCGGTGGGCCTCTAGAAGCTCCTAGAGACGGCCTATGAGGCCTCTCTGGGCCGTTGCACACATTCGGGACGTCGTGGCACACCAACACACTGGTGGACTGCCGCGCTCGGACAACTAAGACAGAAGTTACTACGGGCGCGGCGGTTTCTCACACGCGCCTGGCGATCTACGGCGTACCGGACGGTTAGGGCAGCCACGGCCCTCATTTTTGGAAGCAACCAAGGGCCGCCGCCCATGGGGCAAGCCCCTGCGTAAGAAGGGCGTGGAGCGTCGGCGCACAATCCACCTACGACAGGAGGAATGGGACGGCTTAGAAGAATGTAAAGGTGCCCCAGGCGTTATTATCTCCACTCTGGGGAGAGTACAAGGAGTGGCGCCCCTTTTAGTGGGTTGAAGTCCCACAACACCGTCCCACGCTTGCGGGGAGCTTCCCCGCCGTGCGCATTTTCCAGTTAGTCCTCTAAAAAAAGTGTAAGAGTACAAGTTGTAGCAGCAGCACTTGGGAAATGGTATATATATATGGTAGTTCCCTACTTCATCGCCACTGCTGAACCTATATGTATCTGCATAGTTATGCCTTAACTGGAGTAACTACTTAAGCATGCACAGCTTAACAAAATATTACATTTAGAAGATTCACCCTAGAGGTGTCCCGGCGCATTTGTTTATACGTACATGCCTTCGACACGTGTATCGCGTTTTCTTCAGAGTCGCAAGCGCCTCCACCGGGTATACTCCAATTAAAGCGTTAATGCACACTACATGCATTAACGTAGCCCTGCCCCGGCTGGAAGGCGGGGTACTGCGTCGACGGCTTCTTCAGGAACTCCAATATGTGGCGCCAAACGGAACCGTAGAATGAAGACAGACAAATATGCGCGGGTTCACACACTCACTATTCTTATTTATTATGATTCACCACACGCCAGAGAGCGATACGGCAGCGCCGTCTTTCTTCGTATTATTATTGTAGCTAGCTTGCACAATGTCCCGGCGGTTAGCGCGAAGCAGTTTCCACCGCCGGAACTCACACAGATCACACACTTGACACTGCCGCTACACTACCGCTACCGCTAACAATAACTCAACTAACAATATATATATGTATATATATATATATATATATATAAATCTGCCTGCATCTGCCAGCCACAACACTCACTGCCCTAGTGCAGCACTGCTGCCACGCTCCCGCCGCTGTCGCTGCCAGGCCGTCGGACGTGCCGGTCGCCGCCGGACTAAGGGCTTGCAGAGTGCGCGTTACGCCGAACGCTCGAGGTAGCAAAAAGGACTGAGGAAATGGCGCGCACCCTTTTTATCTGGCCGGCGACCGGCAACGTGACAGTGCACGAACGTGCAGTGGCGTGTTGTGGCTAACAGTGCAGTGGCGGGTTGTGACCAACAGTGCTGTAACGGATTGTGGCCAACAGGCAGAGATCATCATTATCATGGCGCGCTAATACAAACTTCTATTCGCGGCCATCCAATATGCAACAACACACCTCGGAGTGAGCATTCTAAAGGAGAGTCCCCTTCGGATTCTGGTGGCCAGGGAGGACGACCCTCCGACAAAGCTGTATGGCAGAACATGGCCTGTCAATTCCAGGGTATTGCCGGGGAGGCGGGAGACAGGACAGGCGTAGTCCTGTCCCGTCGTATAAGCGAGACGGGGGACGACGGCGAGCCTCTTACAAGGGCCCTGGTGGCGCTCCGGCTCCCCAAGGATGCGACGTTAATCCAGGAGAAGAACATTCTGGACCAAACGTTAACAAAGGCCAAGGCACTAGTGGGCTCACGAAGCCTTGGACCTATCCCCTGCCATATAACGAGCCAGGGGGAGCAAAGGGGAGTCGGAAAACTTCTCGAGTGTCTGGCCCGAGCTCAAGGCCTACACCTCGCCATCACCCCTACGACACGAAGGAAGGCCCTAGACAGCGTGAAGAAAAACAAGCCCAGCCCCACAACGACTTTTCTTCTAAAACAGAAGGAAGGCAAAGCCTACGCGGACATGATCTGGGAGCTGGGGACTAGGGTGGACCCCAACGCACACAACGTCAGGGTCAACCGCGTCATGCAACTGCCCAGCGGAGATGTGCGGCTGGTAGTTGCGGAGGCGACAGAAGGAGGGGCCAGCACCTTCCTTCAAGCCCTGCAGTCAGCCGAGGAGGCGGACGTAAGCCTGGACCGCTCCTCCATGCGACGCCTCCTTGTAAAGGACATCATTGAGGGTACCTCTGCCGAAGACATCGAAAGAGCCCTCCGCAAGGCGGCGCAATGCGAGGGACCACTGACGGTCGACCCCCCCCAAAAAGGGGTTACCGGTCGGTGGTCGGCCCTGGTCCGAGTCGCCCCGGCGGATGCCGGCAAGATTCCCGGCATTAAGCAAGTCCAAATGGGGTGGTCCTCGTGCCCCATCTCGGAGTGTATCAGTGTCCCGACATGCCAACGATGCCAACGTGTGGGGCACTCTGCCCCCTCATGCACCTTTAAGGCAGTCAAAGCCAAGCGCTGTCATAAATGCAGAGAACTGGGGCACCTCTCCAGGGAGTGCACGGGGCAAGCGACGTGCTTCAACTGCGGTGAAGACGGGCACCCAGCCAACGTCGCCGCATGCCCGAAGTTTCGGGAACAACTTGAGGAACTTCGTCGCCGCCGCGGCCGAACCAATACCCGAGCGGCACCCGCGCTCTCTGCCTCAAGGCCATGCCCTACAGCGGCCCAACCCACTCTCGGAGGCCACCCCAGTGCCGCGGTGGATTCCGAGGGCTTTACCCTGGTAACCCAGAGGGGCCGCAAGAAAGTACAAGGGTCATTACCCCTTGCGGACCCTCGGGCCCCCAAGGCCCCCAACACCCAGCTCTCTCCTAACTCAACAAATAACTAAGATTCTTAAAGCTCTACAGCTAAATTGCAACCGTAGCAGAGCAGCATATGCAATGCTTGAAGAGGTCAGTGGCAGAGCCGAAACAGACGTGCTGCTGCTGAGCGAGCCCAATGTCCGGTGGGCTGAAGAGAACCGCCCGGACCGGTTTACCGACGGCGAGAGGGCAACAAGCATTGTACTTGACCGTCGCTGCCACTCCCGGATTTCAGGACATGGCAGCGGCCACGGTTTTACTTGGATTGACGTGGCGAACGTTGGGCGTTTTTACTCATGCTACTGCAGCCCCAACGTCCCACTTGAAGATCTTATAAAACTTTTAAAAGACTTAACCGCATCTTTTAACCAATGTGACAAGCTCATTATTATAACAGGTGATTTTAATGCCTCCGCCGGCGCGTGGGGTTCCGCCGCTACAAACCGGAGAAGACACGCAGTCCTCGAATGGTTGGCGGTCATGGACCTAGTCGTTCTTAACACAGGTGCTCCTACATTCCACAGGGCAGGGCGCACCTCTGGTATAGACCTAACTATAACACGCCGGACAGAGGCCCACAGGATTTTAAACTGGAGAGTTTTAAATGACGAAGAACCTCTAAGTGATCACCATATAATCGAATTTCACGTGACGACCAGCTTAAAGCAATCATCTGCAAGGCTGCATCCGCCTATGAGGCGTCAGGGAACCGCCGAACTCCGGGAGTCCCGAGGCCCAAGAGGCAATATCAGTCCTCTTCCCAAAACATCCTCCCTTTGACCGCGCCCCCTACCTGGAGGCCCCAGGGACGGAAGAACAGGATCCTCCAGAAATCACCTTGCAAGGGGTGTACGAAGCGGCGGCACGCCTCAAGGAGGGAAAGGCACCAGGCCCCGACGGCGTTCCGGTCTCCGCGGTCAAGCTACTAATGACGGAATACCCGGAAGCAGTAGCCGCCGCGGCGACTGGGATGTTCCGGACGGGCTCGTTCCCTGCGGCATGGAAGGCCGCAAACCTCGTTCTCATACCCAAGGGCCCCGGCTCCTACCGCCCGATCTGCCTACTCGGCGCCCTGGCTAAAGCATTCAAGTCCATCGTGGAGGCACGCCTCGAGGAGGGGACCGACCTGGTGCCCGACGTCAATTCCGCAAGGGCTACTCAACCATCGGCGCCATAAAGCGGATTCAGACGCAGGTTGAACTCCTCCGCGAGTCCCCGCCTTGAAGACGGGACTTGTTCCTCGCGATTTTACTGGACGTCAAGAACGCTTTTAACGGCCTACCGTGGAAAGTCATCCTAGGGACTCTCCACAGGAAAAAGGTCCCCTTTTATCTTCGGAAGCTTTTATCAAATGATCTACATGACAGAACAATCCTGCAGGGGTGCCACAGGGATCCATACTTGGCCCCCTGCTATGGATTATAACCTAGGACGACGTGCTGCGGCTGAGGGATCTCCCCCCCGGCGTCAACCTCCTTGCCTACGCTGACGACCTCGTCCTAACCGTCCAGGCTCGGACCGCGGACCTGCTGCAGAGCCGTGCGAACGAGGCACTTGGCGACGTCGCCCGCTGGATGCAAGAAGCGGGGCTCGCTCTCGCCCCAGCCAAAAGCGAGGCGATACTCTTGGTGGGCCGAAGAACATGCCTCGACCTTTACCTCCGCCTAGATGGCCAGGAGATCGCATACGTCAACCACGTAAGGTACCTTGGGGTTACCCTTGACAGGGGTCTCCGCGGTACCGAACACGTGCGGCGGGTGACGGAAAAGGCAACGAAGACAGCCAATGACTTTGCACGTCTCATGTCCAACACATATGGTCCACGGCAGCTGAGAAGACGAATAATTATGTCCGCAGCCGAGTCGGTTGCCCTGTACGGAGCTTCGGCCCGTGAGATTTAAAGGCAGCCGAGCGCCGCCGCTTATGGGATAACCCAGACCTCAAAAAAGACGAGGCACGCCAGCGTACAATCGACGTCTGGCAGGAGGAGTCGGAAGGCCTCGAACAGGGTGCCCCAGGCGCCAGCCTCCGCACCCTGATCCCAAATATCAGAAGCTGGCCTCACCGGCCGGGGGGGGGGGAAATTACATTTCACACAACCCAAGTCCTCACAGGTCACGGCGACTTCCAGTCGTACCTGTTCAGGATTGGAAAGGTCCCCAGCCCCACGTGCGTCCACTGCGGCGATGGGCTCGACGACACTCCAGAGCACACGGTGCTTAGGTGTCCGTCATGGGCGGAGTAGCAAGCAAGCCTAACGGAGTTTTTAAGTAACAACCCAGCTCTTAACCTACACGACCTTACTATGAAAATGACGGAATCAATTTTAGGATGGAACAAAGTGGCCGAAGCTTTTAAGAACATACTGCAAGAGAAGAAGGGCCTCCCTTCGAGTCCGCTCGCGCCTCCCCGAGGCTCCTGGGGAACACATCCGCCTGGACCAGTAGACTCGCCCCCCCCTGACCGTTTGATGATATGCGCAAGCAGTTCCGAGTCAGCGTGGGGGACGGGGACACGACTGGTTTTTAGTGGGTTGGAGCCCCACACTACCAGCCCGCACTTGCAGGGAGCTCCCTTGCTGCGGTGCCCGCGTGTGCAACCGCATTTTCCAGTTAGTCCTCTTTAACTTGTTGTTGTTTCTTTACTTAGCGATCTGCGTGCAAGAGCGACACATACAAGTCATGAGCCTGCTCTACGCAGATGATCCGGTAATGTTGCGTAAAATTCGTACTGACTTGCAGGATGCGGTTCGCACTCTTCATGAATTTTCCTCACTCAGTGTGTCAAAGACAATATGAGAAACCTAAGAGTGTCCGATCAAAACGCGGCCATGATATATAAATACGATTAAAATCATGTACGACCCAAATTATTATAGATATGGCGTACATTAAGAGTCTTATGCAGTAACCTTGAGGCACTCTTGACATTCGTTACTCATTGAAAGATAAAGCATAATGAATCTTGACCCTAAATGCCATACCAGACAAGCACGCCTCACCACTCACACACGAAGGCCGATTTCAAGAAAAGCCGTCAAAAGCTTATGTTCGATTTTGTCAAATGCACGCGGCAAATCAAGATATATAGCTACGTGTATGACCAGTTTTCGTTAGCAGTTTTGTCACCTTAGGGACGGGGAGAAACACAATTGGTGTACGTCACAAAAAGACGAACAAAATCTTAAGAGCTCTGGAAACCCGCTGCAGAAAGGCCGGCGACGTCAACCGAGAGGCTGGAAATCGGAGAGACAGTAAGCTGCGAAGCACGTTAAAGCTGAAGGTAGAAAACGGTAAAACCTTCGCAGACATCCCCCGGGGACTAAGATCAGGGAAGGCGCTAGTGGCATAATTACGGGAAATCACAAAGGTACAGACCCACTGCTATGATTCGACGGCAACCCGCACGGTCACCGTGCAAGCAATAATCCTTCTCGGATGAGCACGGGGTTGTGGAGATACTTTGGGATGCCCTCTATTTGCCGGGAGAGGCCACGATTAGAACACGTGGTTCAAGACTTTGTAGAGCGGAGGTGTATTCCCTGGTGGTCGTGGCACTGACGGTGGCATGGTACTTTCTAGTCCATAAAACTCTAAAACAGGGCCAAAAAAGCCATATACTGCAAGAAGACTGAGTTTGCAAGGAAAGTCTGTTTTTAATGGTGGCGGCACGGGTTACATGTTTAAGGGTTTTAAAGCGCATTTTTAGCAAAGTGGATGGACATTGCGCACACAGGGAGCCCCACAAAGGATCGGTGAAAGCACTACAGGGAGACAGCAAACGACTGGATAGGATAAATGCGCAAGATCTTCCAGGGGAAACAAAACCGCCATAGGGCTGCCCATGATATGCTCAAGGCAAGCGGGACACTGGCCTCTGCTTGTTGTTCTAGCCGAAGGCAGCAAGCACCAGGCGAAACAGCGACTGAGCGTTCAGTGCGGAGGTAGACACCGTGATATGGCAGATGAGCTCCGGACAGGGCTGCCAGTGTTCCCTGAGAGCAAGGCGCGAGCATAGAAAGAACTGATATATGCGGTGGACAGTAAGATACGGAGCCTGGAGGGCACAGCCTTAAAGGGCCAATAAGGAATTTCGGTTGCCCTAGAGAATATTCCAAAGGTAACGCAAGAAGAGATCAAACGGACTGATATACGGCCGACGCCTGGAAAAGTCGATATTCCCCATGGCACAAGCCCTATTCGGAAACTGCAGTTCAGAGCGGATTATCGCATGTACAATCGTATTATAAACTCATCAAATATATTAAACTATTTAAGCATTCGTTAAAATAATTTTAGATAGGGTAACACCATATCGTCAAAACAAACTACCAAGACAGATCGTGTAAATAACATAATTTCGTGGCGGATGGCCAGGGCACTGGAAACTTTACACGCTAACAGCACAAATGTCGGCACACAAGAAAACTGTTGTGTAAATCTATGTTACAATTTGTCGAGCCCGGTGGCGTGGCGCATTCGCGTGTCCGGAGAAGACACATAGATGCACAGGTTCGAACCCCACCGTTGCACATTCGTATTTATGGGCTGCGTCTTACGCAGCATTGCGAAACCCGCGTCTCGTGGACGTCAAATGCTGGCTGAGGGTCAGCTCGAAAGATTTTTAGGTAACACTTTTGTAAATATTCCAAAAAATGTCTCCTTGACGATATAAAATTCCATTTGAATCGATCGTATTGAATTGAATACAGCCAAGGACGGACCGCTAGGCGGAAGAGGAACCGAGGCGGCACCCTCGGTTAAGTGTGGGTCTTGGAGTACCCCCTCAAGACGATGTATGCCTCGGTATACGCCCCCTATCTGGCTTCATGTAAATGAGCAGAAAGAACGTTGACGAGTACACGGAGTGTATCTGTTAACTGCGCTCTTAACCGTATACAAAGTATCATACGTCTGCCTGTCTGGCCCTAAATAGAAACACTCTAAAAATTAAAAAATACTTTACCCCAGCTCATTCCATCCGGTCTCTGCGGATCTATCGATAGTTCTACTGCTGAGACACATCTAGTGTTACCCCACGTTTCTGTGACACAGACAATAAGTATTCCCTCTGAGAAATAAAACTAGCGGCGATAATTATATGCAGCTTTCATAAATTAAAGGACGCACTGCATTCTGCGTTTTCTAGATCGTTTACATAAAACTATTTTTGCAAAACGTGTTCGTGCAATGGTTGTTGTGGGTTAACATTGTGGAAAATATGTTCACTCGATTGAGAACTTTCCGCCAAACTAGCTAACATATTCCCACAATGTTGTCTGAGCGACTCTATATCTGATAGGACCATTATCTATCCGAGTTTCTTAAGGAAGTCCGCAAGGTTGGAAGTGTGCTCCTCAATATCATTAGCAGATCTCTTGTAGTATTAAAATCAGTGGTCTCGGATTTTAACGCAGCTACAAGATAAAGATCATAAAAGCATTATTTTAGGCCAATAGATCATGGTTAAACAATGTGTACTTACATTTTTTGACATACTCGGTGTTGCACTTATAAACTCACCTGAAATCAAGCAGTATGAGACGAAAGTAGTTATTTAGTATCGCTTTTTCTGTTGTACTGAGTACGTTCGTTTAAAAAATATAGCTACTGAAAACCATGGACTTATTTTTGCCTAAAGGCATTCCGCATATACAAGTAAGCCGTAGCCGTGAGCTACATGTTTAATAATCCGCCCCAAGCCACGAAGAAAGTAAAAAGAAGGATGAGAAAACTACTCTTAGCGTGAACAACCCCGCAGGAGCGGTCTCAAACAACTATCTTGACCATGTATAAGCTGCTATAGCACAAAAAAAAAAAATTGCAGAAAGTTTGCGAGAATTGCCGTCCGCGTTAAAATATTTAAATATAAATGATGTCGGGCTGCTAAAATTCACCTTCCTTCACGCCTTCGCGTGTTTCAACCGAGTTGTGGGTTTAAATTAGGTAAAGGGGTAAACTTTAAGTCTGGTCTTCCCTGTCGTCTCGTTGATCATAGTTTATGTTTATGCGCATTTCATAACTTTCCCGGAGTTCTTAGAAATAACTCCTCAAGTCTGATAATACGCTACATTTCAGTAAGTGATCACACTTCTTAGCGGACTATTTTTTAATTGACTGCCGTTTTTGTCACGAAGCTTATTCGCACCAAAATTTCCCCTTGCGGTCCTGTATTTCTTTTCCTCCATTGGAACTCGCTTTTGTCTGTAATATCACGTAAGGCAGTTTAGTGACCGTCCGTGTCTACCAAAAAGGTCGTTGATACCCTGCCCACCTACGCCTCGATATCTAGCTTTGCAGTTCTATAAAACACGTGACACACTACCGTTCAATTATTGCGGCTGCAGCAAAACTCTACATTCTCTCTAGGCTAATTCATTTAATCAAACTTTAATGTTTTTATATTAGACATTAAAATGTCACCGATTTAACACCCAGATGAAGCTGGCGTTGACCAACATGTTTCATGATGATATTTGATGCAAATGTGCAGCGACATTCATCGGAAGGGTTATGAAACCCAGTACAATAGCATAGTTTGTGGTGGAACCCATCGACAGAGAAGTGTATGAGAACGTGATGCTGCTCGAAAGGCGGTTCCATCCATATATTATCCAACATTGCTGGTGTATTGTAGAACGTTTCTGGCATATCTTATATTGTGCTAAAATGCTCTACGGAAGGCTCGCAGTGACGTGGTAGTCGGAAGTTAAAAACGGTTTACTGAGATATGTAAGCCGAGACAGATGTTTCGCTTGGCGTTAGCTTAACACCTAGATAGGTAAACTTCGAGACTAATTCTACAGAAGCACCATCCAAGCTAAGCCTATCATTTATCTTCGAGGGCCCCCCAAATCTAAACTTTATGGCCTTGGTGGTAAAGTCGTTGCGCTTGCTGCTTGTCTCCAACATCTTCAGATACACTTATAGATTCAGGAGCACTTTACTACCACACGAACAACGACATATAAAGGTATGCCAATTATATACCCTTATCAATGACCAGGGGTAGTAGTCATTGATAAGGGCCGATAGATCATTAAGTAAGACTGATAATAAGAACGGGCTAAGATTATCGCCTCGGGGATAGCCGGTGGTTTGCAGGAAAGGCCGGTATTCCAGATGCCGTCATCTAGAATGACCTAGAATGGTTTGCTTTCAGAATAGCTGTCGGTATTCACAAACTCATAGACCCACGTCTTTAAAAAACGTTTGATTTTGAAATTAAATACAGTAAACAAATGTTCTTAGCTTTTAAATCTGTGAGATATTGACATTGGACAATGCGAAATATTCATATGATATGAGAATATAGTAAAATGTGAAAGACGTTTATGTGATTTAGGCATGTGTATATGTATCTAATTGTGTAGTTACAGATGCAGGTGCTACAACGATAAGTATTTTAAAATAAAGTATTACCTTGACACAAATTGCGATAGATTGCCTATAAAGACATGTCAATTAATCGTCGGATGATGATGAAACACAATCCAACCGTTTATATTAGTTGGCCTAACATCTTAATCCCAGCAAAATATTATCCTTGTATATCAGATTCCTGCGAAAGAAAAACCCTAAACTTGCTAAGAGGAGTACAAAAACACAAATTATGGGTTGCGTTAAAGATCCTCGTGGTAATAGCTAAATAAAATATAACTGCATGTGGTCTCTCCTTTTACAGCAGATCGTGTAGTCACTCTCATGTAAACGTACGTGCCAAAATATGATTAGCTGTTTTTATCTTCGACTTCACAACTTGACGTAAGTTTTTATTGCCCTAAGTGACATAAAAAAAACAAATTTTTATTGGTAAATTGAAGAAGTTACAGACGTACAGACTACTATTTGGCATGCATTTGCACATTATGCTCGTGCTCGTGTCATTTTTATGCCAAGAAATCTGCATAAAAAGGAGTTTGAAGAAAATCCCCCATAAGATGATTTCCCAATCCTTAGTTAAGTCAGCCAAGCTTAGGGCGGTCCGCTAAACTTTTGCCGTAACATGTTTTTGCCTTAGTTAATCCCCGTGTCGAAGATCACCCCGAGGTACCTCCCTCTTTCCTGATTTCTATTGAAAGGCCAGCCATGGTAAGACAAGCTCCCTTTGTGTTTCTCCCAGCCCTTTAGATACGGTGCCTTAGTCTAATGTGGTCATCCGCATAGGCCAACAGCTCGGCCCTTTCTCGGTAGCTATTGGTGTTCAGTACCCCATCGTAGAACCGAACATGCCTAGCTCATCTGGCGGCGTGGTTTAGGGGACTAGTGCGCTAGTCATGGTTGTCATCTACCGGGGTGTCGCCGGTGCAATCCCTGTTGTTGATCGAATTTTTTTTTAGCCATGCTCATTGAGAATAAATGATAAACCATACCGCTGAGAGTCAGCGGCCATGCTGCCACAAGGACTGTTGGGGAAACCTTAGATATCTTAACATGTCCGGCCCTCGGTGCATTGAAGATATACCTCAGGTTAAGTTCCAAGACCGTAGGGGACGGAGGATAGTCTAGCCCATCTTGACGCAATTATTTAACCAAAAACTTTTTCTTACTTAAACAATGTCAGTTTTCATCAGGTAGATTATGGCAGCTTATTAATAATGGGCACAATGAGGGGGTATCTCGAGAACAAGCTCCACTTGTAGCGTTCTTCACAAGACTTTGTGTAGTGTGTTATAATCATAGATAGATCTGTGTAACAACAATTGAGTAAAAATACGTTATATATACAGGGATATTTGATGATTATTACAGGAATATTTGATCAACATATATGGAATTGTAGAGCTCGTTAAGGCAAATATTTTTTTCAATGGAACATGGTCTCTAAGAGGCCCTGTTTCGGAATGAGAGTTAAATTACTACAATATGTGACATTGGTGTTTTTGCCCGACATAGGAGCATAGAATGTGCTGTTGCGAGACAACCAGGTTTCCTAGACAGAAGCTAAACACACCGCCGTGTTCGTGAGAAAATTCTGCTTCTTTCGGAGAACTCATAAGGCCGGTCAGAAGATGCTACATGGTCGCTTAGAAGAGAATTCGCCAAAATGAAGTTATTTTATTAACCTTCACGCCCAATACCTCAAAATCATTACCTTACGACCACTTACAGCGCTCTAAACTAACATATTCAGGCAAATGCGCATGACGATCATTTTGGTACCAAACTTATGGCAATGCGAGCTGTGGTTGCGGAGTAATTACGATTTTTTGGTAAGATGTCCAGATTAAGTGCATGTAAAATGACTGTGTGGCGACGTTCACTACCGCCGACGTGTCGCGCGACAGCCGCAGCGCATCATTTTACATGCACTTAATCTGGACATCTTACCAAAAAATCGTAATTACTCCGCAACCACAGCTCGCATTGCCATAAGTTTGGTACCAAAATGATCGTGAATATGTTAGTTTAGAGCGCTGTAAGTGGTCGTAAGGTAATGATTTTGAGGTATTGGGCGTGAAGGTTAATAAAATAACATCATTTGGGCGAATTTTCTTCTAAGCGACCATGTAGCATCTTCTGACCGGCCTTATGAGTTCTTCGAAAGAAGCAGAATTTTCTCACGAACACGGCGGTGTGTTTAGTTTCTGTATAGGAGGACTGGTTGTCTCGCAACAGCACATTCTATGCTCCTATGTCGGGCAAAAACACCAATGTCACAAATTGTAGTAATTTAACTCTATCTAAATCTAGCGTTTTGCTAGTTCCGCTATAGACCTAACCGCCGGGCATACCGCAGCGTGGTATCGATCACATTTGCTCCAGCATTGTTTGCATTGACATTCATCCTGTGGTTCATGAAAACCCTCCACGTTCCACAGAACGTGATGAAATCCGTGAGCTGCAAAGGCCGTCGTTAGATGTCGATCTATTACACCGCTACCCCGCCATTCAGTGCTCGTCATTGCTGCTGTTCCATAAATACCTATGTCCACCTCACTAATTTTGGTTTCCCAGTTTCGCATATAAACTTCAAAGGCGCACGTTTTCTTCAGATTAAATCGTTTTCGTCGTTCTTCCGTCAGCAGCGGGCCACCCTCCAAGACGTAAACAATTCTATTCATTTACCCAGTTTGGGTGTTAATAAAACAAATATATATATATATATATATATATATATATATATATATATATATATATCCAGTTACAACCATTCGCAGGATCTAAGAATATGTTGAAGCTAACAAACAAATACAGTTGGTATGTATAGGAAAACGAGGATGCTATCAGAATTGCTATCAATCTTCAAAACATGTTCGAAAAGAAAGAAATGCTCAACGAAAGGTACGCAGCCAAAGTTGGCAAACTGGTACAGCCGACAACGCGTTTTACTGATGATAGTGGAGATATCACACCACATAATTAATTGGTCTAAATGAGTGACATTCTTGTTCTGGGGTGGCAGCAGACAATCCAGAGCACACAAGCTGGTCACATGGCACTGAACTTGCTCAGGAAGTAAATATCACAGACACGTTGACACAACACCGGCAAAAAGTGCAACGCAGAGTACAATGCAGTACATTTTTGCCATAGTCCACTGCTTTATACTTTAGCACGATACTCTTGAAGCCTACATTTTTCTATAACGTCTGGCAACACTATCTGAATACCCGAATCTATTATTATTTTTTATTAAATTAACGCGAAGGAGTGAACAGGGAGATATTGTTTTAAGTGGCGTGTTTAAGCGGTGTTATAATCAAATATCAAATTAACAATAGATAATTAAATAATATAAATAATAAAATTAACATTAAGAAAAAAAATTTAACATAGCTTAAATAAATATTCCTGCTTGTTATACTTAGTGTTGAGCCTTCATTGATGTTAATTCTGTAGGCATTGATCATCTTTAATCAATCAGGTTTTATTGACGTGACCAACAAGTTAGGACTTAATCGCGCCACTTTGAAGGACTCTGAGATCTAGGGTCATTTCTAATGACTTGGCCGCCTACTCGGAAGTAGATATTATAAGTTTTGTACTTTTGTCTCGACACTCATTGTGGCGTGTGGTAAAGAACGAGTGTCGTCGTCGAGTTAACAGCAAGATCAAATCTTGGAAATAAGAAGATGGCCTTCTCAATATGGGTTTCATTCTGCTGAAGATTATACGCATTATTGGATAATTGGGAGCAGGAGACACGCAGCAAAAGCGTGTTGTCGCCTGCATAGACAATTGGGCGGCAATCTGCGTTAGCTCAGTTGATCGTAGCTCCCTAAAACCAAACTGTTTTTAGACCAAATGTTTAAATCGTTCAAATTACTTTCCAGCTACTGTTTAGCCAAAAATCTTGTCGATGTTAGATCGCGCCTTGCGGTCGGGTTCTTCGCAAGTGACTGAACAGATCTAGACATGCTAACGTGGAGACTACCAGGTCTCTGCGGCTGCTTCTTTGGAACTGTAAGGGTCTAAGAAGAGCAATAGACCTAGCGCCAGTTGACATGCTTACGTCGGTGGACATTGCATAAACGTTAACCACAAGCAAGGAAGCACCTATCGGCTTCAGTCGTTGTAAATATTCCAGATATTTGGTTCAAACAGCGAGGCGATCCACATTTAGTCGCCACGAGACATGTTGACCTTTCCTTTTAGAGGTTGATAGTCTTGAGGCTAGCTGTGATATGGACACTTGTTGTGAACTGGAAAGGACCGGGGCAGAGGAGATCACGACAGTAGTTTTCTCAAGCTTGCTATCTCGCCCACTGTGGGGTGCTCGAGCTCGTTTGCACAGCTATGATTAAGGCACCATTGCAGCTGCTAAGACGCGGTCTTGACTACTCAACAGTAGAAAAGCTTACATAAAGTTGTGCTATGACCACAAGCGTGAATACGCTAGGCAAGAGGAAATCCGACTGCTCGACTAACCAGAACGTAAGCTTTCAGCCTACGGTGTGCGACCTCGTAGGGGGGCGAACCACCCACAGCAACAAACATGTAACGAGTCACCTGACCGTTTTTTTTATATAACTGCAAGACGGTTCGCCTGGTTCCAATGATTGAGCGCCCGCTCGCAATAGAGCAGGATATTATGCATGTACGCTTTGAGGTAGAAAAAGTAAGTAAGGTTCTGCACTTCCTTTCGAGAGGAAAGTGTGCGGGGCCAGACAAGGTGTACTATGAGCACTAGGTGCAGTCTGAGCCACTTTTGGCAAGCCATTATTGTGATTCCTTCCAAGACAGCTAAGTAAACGGCCAGGAGGGAAGGGTTTGAGCGGGTCTCTCGAGGAAGTAGTGGTCGAGATAAGGAGCCGAGGGAGGGGCGAGGAGGGGGAGCAGCCGGGCCCTTACGATCTCGACGCATTCTTACAGGACGGTTTTTAAAATAGCAGTAATCCAACCGCAGGTAGACATGCGGGATTATAGAGCGGTATAGAGCTGAGTAGAGGAGAACGGCAGAGACGCCTCTCCCACGGCTTCGAACTAATGCCATAGTAGTACCGAGCCTGGGGGCGGGGAGGAATTCGGGTTTAGTGGGTATGTGAGTCCTACACTAGTCATGCAGGCGCATGTGCATCATGCATTCCCGAAATCTTCCAGTTAAAAAATTAAGCATGGTGATGACAGAAAAGACTCAAACTTATACTGCGTCGAAAAGGACGCTGAAAAGCTCTTCTGATACGGATTGAATACGTGGTTGACCAGACTCTTCCGCCGGAGCAGTTCGGCTTTCAGAAGGGTCACGGGAACGCGTGATGCAATTCATGTGCTTTAGTTAGAGATAGATGCAGTATTTTGAGACTGCGACAAATCATTTCGAGATCTTCTGGTGAAGTCTTTCCGACATACAGGGGTTGGTGGCTCTCTTTTGAGCGTAATTTTGAGCTACTTACTGGTACAAGGTGAGCAGAAAATGTTGCAGGTAAGTCGAAAGTGGGAACTGCGCAAGGCGACCCATTGAGCTGCGTCTTCTTCACTCTTCTGCTTATAGATTTTGTTGGTTATATTTGACAGGAGTTCCAGAAGGCCACAGATGTGATGTATGCAGATAACATCGCTCATCACGACCTGGGTGCCATCGAGCGCATCACTTCTCTAGCGGAGGTGTTCCTTGTCTCAAGGGGGCTGGAAATAAACGCCTTGAAGACCAGTGCTATGAAATTCAGAAGAGGGGATTGATTTGCTGCTTAAGACGTTATACGTTGCGGGTGTTAAGATAAATCGATTGATGTTGAAAGCGCCGCGTACAGTACCATTCGAGCTTTGTCTCGGAATGGGAAAATAAAGTTAAACAAGTCCGAAGAGAGGTTGGATACCTGGATATTTTCAGCGTCTCTCACCTCTGGTCTGGTCTTGCATGTGACAATCGCCACGTCTATACCAGATACATAGTTCATGGCTACCATCACCTGGCCTGTTCAAACACGACCGTCCACGAGGAGTACACCGAGGGCATCTGTCGACTGTGCTCTCAGGTGTGTGCGAAGTTCCATGCGTCTGCTTGCCTGGCCCTTGCGAATAGATTACTGCACTGCCTCTCTCGAATAACATGCCGCGAGCAGCTGACAACTTTATAATTATCTATGTTGTATGCATATTTAATATGAGTGAAATACATATGGTGATTGACACCGAGCAATATGGCTTAGTGGCAGAACCTTTGCCTTGCGTTTGGAAGGCCTGGGTATTCAAGACCACTCTTAAATTGGTTTTCATGGTTTCCAATTTACACAAGGTAAATGCCGGAGTGGATTAAAAATTAGCGATGACATGAAAAAAACATACATGGGCATTAGCCTTACGGAACAACTCTGCAAAAAAAAAAAAAAATATATATATATATATATAGAACATTTTGTGATGATTTATTAATCATTTACAATACGTTTGCACACTCGGCAGTGCTCGCCTTAATAAAAATGGTGGTAAAAAGGTGTCACGTGAAGTTAAGAGTCAGTTGTCCGTGTCCTTGCTTGATGGTAGCCCCCGCTCTTATGGACCCGGTGCGAGCGATATATCCTCAAGGTTCCTTGCAAAGTTAAAACGGTGAGATCTATAAGATTCCTCTTCGTGACGCCGAGCCCCAAGAGCGTCCTCGCAGATTCGGAGTCCCATACACCACTCATAGAGATAGTGATGGATCCGAATCTGCGAGGTTTTTGCGGGTAGGGGAGCGCCGCTCTTAGGAACTCGACGTCATATTTGGCGATCTTGTCTTGCCGTGCTTTTGCCAGGTCCCGGTTCGGGCCGCAAACCTCGGCATCTAAAACCCAGACCTCGGTAGGTGTTGTTATTACGAGGTCGGGCTTTAGACCCGGTGCGCCCGGTCGACGGAATACTCGCTCACGAACCACCTCATGACCCCTTTCGCGGAGAAGACGCGCCACGCGATCACAGACGTCGTCATGTCTCTTTATGGTTTGTTTGTGTGTTATATCGCACATCTGAGCGACATGAGCCAACGTCTCAGGCGCATCACACCCGTGCCTACAACGTTTGTTGTAGCCCGGGAGGCCCCTGGCCAATCTGGCACGCGTTGGTAGTGCGTTGATCCTGAGCTTTAGTAGGTTTAAATACTCCTTACCAGAAAGGTAGGGCATACCCTTAATCCAGTAATGTACAAAGGGCGTTTCGTGTGCTTTTTTAAAATGTGCCCCATCGAACGTGTTGCGTAGTTGTTGAGACCAGTAATCGGTCTCTTGTGTAGCGGTCTCAATGGAGGTTCCCAAGCGCTCGCAAAGAAGTCTTGTTTTCGCAAGATCTTTCTTAAAGTGCTCGGTGGTTAACATCCATTGGACCCCAAGGTGCGTGGAGTGTTGTAGTGCTGTCAGGCGGGAGAGGCGGATTCTGGGAATGAATGTTTGGAGGCAGGGGATGTCCAGACCGCCGTGCGCTGCGTGCGTTTACAGGTAGGCGTTCGGCACCGAGTTTTCGAGCTTAAGCCATTTCGACTTAACAACCTTTCTGATCTCTTTATCTAGGTCACTAAGGAATGCGTAAGATAGTCTGGGACCGGAGTCCAGTTTATATAGGAGACGGGGAATGAGAAAGTCTTTCAAAAATATGAGTCTTTGGTGGGGTTTAAGGGGAGCTATCGTGAGTCTGTTGAGTAAGTTAAGGAGTATATCCTTGGTGGAGTCAACTCTGCCATTGCTGTCAAAGTCGACTCCAAGATATCTCCATCGATCGCTCATACCTTTAGCTGGAAATTGCCGATCTCCAACGTTAAATTCTGATACGGTATTGATAAAACCTTTACCTTCCTTCCTATTAAATAGGTGGGAGATAGTAAAGCTTTTATTAGTATTAATTTCAAGGCCTCGGGATTTTAAAAGTGGGTCCGCAATATTAAGGAGCCGTTGGAGAGTGGATTTCGTGGAGGCTAGGAGGATGAGATCATCCGCAAAGGCTAAGCCCATAAGGCGGAAGTCATCAGTTAGTTGGTACCCGATATTAGTTTTGTCTAATTTTGAAAGAATGTCGTCGAGAACTAGATTAAATAAGAGGGGGGACAGAGGATCTCCCTGCCTAACACCCCTAGTTGGCCGAAATGTGCGACATTCTTGTCCAAATTCTATGAGAGTTTTAGATGAGAGGCACAAGCGTTCGATATAGTTAATGAATACCTCCGGGTATCCGCGAGTCCGGAGTGACCACAGGACGGAGTCATGACTCACCATGTCGAACGCCTTACGGAGGTCGATTGAGGCGAGTCTGAGCTCACGTCCTGCAGACTTGGCATCGTTAAGGATACCATCCAGAACCGCAAGATTCTCGAAGGTACCATTATAGGGGAGAAACGCTCGCTGGATTAGCTTAATCGAGTTCTGGAGGCGTCTAGAGAGAATTTTGTTAAGCGTTCGTTGTAAGTGTGAACTAATAGATAGGGGTCGCAGATCGCTTGGGGATGTGGCATTGTTAATTTTAGGGATGAACGCTAAGCGAGCAGTTTCATGGGCTGAGGCAATATCGCTAATTAATAGTATGTTAAGAATACAACAGACTACTTCTAACGGGAGTTTACGGAGGGACGAAAGACAAATCCCGTCCAAGCCTAGTGCTTTAGAAGGTTATATATATATATATATATATATATATATATATATATACAGGCATTTTATGCGTTTTGTTTAGAACAGAGATTAAAATTTATAAAAGTACTTATTCTGCCCTTTTTCAACTACATGGTTGTGCGAAATCTACGTTTGCGGGAGAACCAGTCAAAGCATGAAAAACGGATTATACTGGCGTGTTCGGAAGACACTTCACTAGCTTGTGTAACAAAAAGCGAATAGCAAAATTAAGGAAAGCCATTAAAAGTCGATATGTTGGTATGCCTTACGTTAACGCTTTTACGTGCAAAATTGCATTTTTTTCCATTACGACCAAAAATGTACCTCCAGAAGACTACTCTCAGACAATACCAAATTTAATGGTACCCACCATTTTTGTACCAAAGTGATGGTGCTGCGTTGCGTAGTTGCCCAACCAAAAAGTTTAGTTACTTGCTCTTTGCCTGTTAGCCATTGCCCGCCTGCGCTGTTCGCGCACTGTCACGATGCCGGTCGTCAGCTGTATAAAAGGGATGCGCGACATTTCATCTACTCCTTGCTATTAAGCGTTCGGCGTAACTTGTGCTCTGCAATCCCTCAGCCCGGCGGCGACCGGGACGTCCGACGGCGTGGCAGCGACAGCGGTGTGAGAGTGGCAGTGGTACTGCCTTAGGGTGGTGAGTGAGAGTAGCAGGCAGGCGCAGGCAGATTGATTGCAGTTGAGCGAGTGTTACATATATATGTAGATCTAGCGCAGCGTGTAGTCTGTGTGAGTTTCGGCGGTAAAACAGCTTCGCGCTAACCGCCGGGACATAGAGTAGAGTGTGAGTTAGCTAGGCAATATTACGAAGAGAGGCAGCACGGCCGTATTGCTCTCTTGCGTATCGTGAATTATAATAAATACGAATCAGTGAGTGTGTGAACCCGTGCATTTTTGACTGTCTTCACTCTACGGTTCCATTGGCAACATATTGGTTCTCGGTGTTCTTGCAGTCTAGCAAAGTTCTAGACTGCAAGATCACTGAGACGATACCATACGAGCAAGGTCTGCTTTAAATGTGATAGCACGGATCTCACGGTTAGGGAATGCAATACGGAGTTTGCAGGAGGGATCGGTATCGCGCAGGGAATGTGGTGAAGAACATAAGGGTACCAAAAGGGATCGGATAGAGCACCAGAAAAAACAGAGAAAGAGTGGAAAATACAAAAAAAGAAACATTGGGAAAACGCACAAGGTATAAAACACGATGGCTCTTCCTGATTCTGAAGGCGGCTGGACGGTCGCCTTCAAGATCACGTATTATAATCTAATAATATTATATTCAGACGGTATGGAGGGCCAAAAGCCGCCTAAGGCGTTTCAGATTATCCAGAAAAATCTAAACCTGTAGGGCTGCTTTGATATGCTCGAGGTAACTGTACGCAAGTGGGGCAATCACCAGGCGGAAGAGCGGCTGGACATCAGCTGCGAAAGCAGACATCGCGATATGATGGACGAGCTTCGAACAGGGATTGCCTAACAAAGGCCTGGGCGAATTTGATATGTGCCTAAAATATGTGGTGTGTGTGGATAGCCCTGAAAGACCTACGAGTATTTAATGATGGAGTGACTGCTCCAGAAAAGACCAGACCGGGATATTTTGTAGGCTGATAAGGTGAAGGCAATAGCTGGCATATGGAAAACCAAGTAAACGAGCATCAGCTTTCTGCCATGCTTATTGCAGCATGCGAGAGGGCCGGGCTCTTCGCTGAACGGGACTGAGTGTACTCATCGCTAAAAGCAAGGCGCGAGCGTAGAGAGGGTTGATAGATGCGGTGGACAGTGACATACGGCCTGCAGAACTAGATTTTCTTGACCAAGCTCCCGCAGAGCTCCCTTGAAGCTTCTGCGGAGCCTGCTGCTGAAGAAAATCTCTGCTATCTTTCTGGCACAGCCCTCTATCATACTACCTGAATAAACTAAGTATGGCTGCGGAGGAGCAATCATACAAGATTACTGCCAGAGCCCCACAGGGTTCGATTTTGGTACCCGTCCTCTGAAACTTGACCCACGACGGGGTACTGGACATCAACAGCTACCTAGAAGAGGCCGAGCTGTTAGTCTACGCGGATTACTTGGCCCGTATAGTCACGGCGCGGACCGAAGGGGTCATACATGACACAGCCAACAAAGCTTTATCGATGGTGACGGAGTGGGTGGACTGCAATCATGTAACGCTTACGCCACATAAGAACGAGGCACTGTGTCTAACGGGGCGGCAAACGACCGCTGGATTCCGCTTTATGATGCCGGGCTTCCCCATTGAAATTAGAATAAAAAGGAGGCGAAATATCTCGGAATGATCATGGACACAGGGTTGGATCTCACTAGAGCCAGGAGTGCCACAATCGCGGTCTGGCAGGAGGAATGGGTGCAGATTACACCCGGGGTGACCCGGAAGAGCTGGACTTAGAGTCTGATATTAGACCTTAAAGTTAGGTTTAATTGCCGACACGGATAATTGATTGCCGAGAAAAGTTGATGGGGAAATTCAGCCAGGATCTTGAAGTCTTGACGCACCTCTTCAAGACGGTGTATATCTTGTCATAGGCCGTTCATCTGGATCATGTAAAAATGCAGAAATATGAGCGAAGATGTTGCTGAAACAAGGGGAAATTGCGTTTCCCACGGCTTCCAAGAAATGTCAAGTACTACCGCGCCTGGGAGGGTGAGGAGGAGTTCGGTTTTGGTGGGTTCGTAAGTCCCACACTAGTTACGCAGATTGCTAGTGACACATGTGCATTTGGATGGACAGCTGTGTTAGGTTTCTATAACCGGCTGCCGTGATAAGCGCTTTTCTACAACGATCAATTATGTGTTGTGAAAATGCTGTTTCTTGAAATGAGAAGATGTCTTTGAGATAGCCAAAACTTGCCACCATCTGAACTTTCTCGCCACTAAGATTGTCGCCTTGCGGATATTCAATTGTCGAATCAAACGTATCAGGCTCGCGCTGCTATCATCAAGAATAATCTGGTTAGACCTCGGAAGTGCGCTGAGTAGAGTGAGCATTCGTAGTTCAACTCAAGCCTGTGCCAGCTTTTTCAAAACTATATCACGGAGTGCAATGTCCAAAGCAGACTTCAAATCATGAAGACCGCGAACATAGGAAGATTTTCCGGTTTAGTGAGATTGCGATATCTCCCTGAGATTTTTAAAGAGGCTTCATCATATTCAAACTGCCACGGAGCTTCGGTCCGACTGATTGATTCTGTTTTCTTGTGGTATCAGTCGGATGCCTGCTGGCTTTCAGAAAGGTTTATATTTTATTAGCATCCAATGGCAATGTTAAGGCATTAATCGTGAAAGCTTAAATATGACATTTCACGTAATATTGATCTTGAGGAACTCATTTAAAACAACAATTTCTCTTCCGTTAGTCTATATTGAATTTTTTCTAGAGAAAGCAACAAACTGGAACGTTCAGTTCCTCCGTATAACAACACTCTCCTACAGTCGCACATTTTATTTAAGTGATGTTTGCACAGCTCGGTGAAGCAAACATATTTTACTGTGACTTCTAAACAAGGCATTTACGCGTCATCATTTCATTATAAAATGCGTTTTTAAAAGTTACTGTCAGCGTATCAACTTTAATTTCATGTATGTCGAAATCACGATAGGAGGTTCGCACATATTTTATCGGTTTTAGCAACTGTATTTTCTTATCCCTAGCGCTAACTAGAGTAGCGGAATTATCTCTATGCACGTAAAAAAGCAAAAGTTGTCACAAGTTCTTCGTGCTGGTTTTCCGTCTTTGTCGCCGCTTTGATCGCCAGATCCCGAATAAACCTTGCCATTCCGCTGCTAAGAAACGCCAATGTCTCCTTAGGTTTTGGCACGAATGGGGTACATGACTCCGCGATTTGCGTATTTACGTTTCTTTCACTCTCAACATACCCCGCTATCGACTACGTGTATACAAATCTTTGATTTCGGTTAGAAGAAGCCCACAGTTTTAGACACAAAAAATATCAGCAGCTCAGCCATATCAGTAAAACCACTGAGAAGTATATAGTTAAATTGTAGTGACTTCAGGCTTTGTAGATGCTTTATGATATGATCGCATGTTTTTTTGGAGGTTTGTCATATAGGCCTCTAGTAGCCTAATTATTGTCTACCTTGCCCTGCTGACTGGCCCCAGGACGAATCTATTGAATCGCACTTACTGCAGTTCTTTCTATATTCCTCCATCACCGCAACATAATACCGCAAGAATAGCATGGATTCCGTAAAGAAAAGTCGGTCATAACAGTATGCACGAAGCTATTATGCGAAGTGAAAAGAAGCCTGGAGCTTTATAACTCACGGGGAAGGTTTCTATATGCCTTCTTTGTCGATCTGAAGGCCGCTTTTGACACTGCTCCGCGACATGTACTCCAGCTCGCCAATGCAGGTGTTGGCCCCAAGACACTAACCCTAAGCGCCAGCATTCTCCAAGCAAACCCGATAATTCTTGATGATTCGATTTGTGAGCATGAGCCCGTCTTCCAAGCCACAGGTTATGCTCAAGGTGATAATCTTAGCCCTCTGCTTTTTTCTACCCTTCTCAGCGATCTGCCGCCAATAATTCACAAGCAACACGACACGGCATATACGCTGACGATATTGTCATGTCACCGGCCTTAGGATTAATGCCGAGAAAACTAAAGCCATCAATTGTAGACCTGGAGGACCGCTTGCTCGTTCCAATCGCTTGAAACTTAGTACTGGAGCAGTCGAGTTCGCTAACACCTTCTGCTACCTTGGGATTAACTTTTCGATGAAGGGCACAGCCTTCGGACAAAACATCGCCGAACGGACCAGAAAAGTCTAGTCGCGATGTCCACAATTGAAAAGCCCCGACAATTATCTCTGAGCACACTAAAAGCACTTTTTGACCTGAAAGTTGCTTTGGTGGCGGCCTACGGCATCCAGGCCATATGGGAGCACCTCAGTCTATCACAGCTAGAAAACTAGATAAGGTAAAACCCACGTTTTTCAAACTAGCCATTGGGTTGCCACGAAATGCAAAAAAACGTTTAATTTACTGTATAACTTCTACTTAACCACTTGTAGAAGATCTAGTAACTACATTCCGCCTCCCACAAAACCCTGCTCTTAATCAGTTTAGAAAAAACATTGTAAAGAAAGTTCGAGCAGTTCCCGGGAGCTTCTTCAAATCGGCACAAATGGTCACACAGAACTGGCAGAGACCACTACAACCCAACCGACATCTCGTGACCCGCTCTTCATTTCACGGATTTCACCATAAACTCTGCCATCGAAGAGGCTTCCACGATCCTGACGTCGGCTGTTTGTGCCGTTTATGTAGCCAGCCGTGCCCTATCTACAATCTCGATGCCGATGAGAGCTATTTCTCTTACGCAGTTAGCGATGATATTTTATTACTTATCTATAAAAATGCGTGTTTATTATATATATATATATATATATATATATATATATATATATATATATAATGTGTATTAAGATATACACTTGTGATATAAGAACATGTGCACAGCCCGCTCGGGGCATAACTCAAGGCGTTAGGTCCTTGGGCTGGTTCACCTAGCCAGGGTGCCAGGGCTGAGTGGTGTGCGATTCTGCCTGAACTCTGCGGACAGGAAAGTCCATGGTGACCTAGGGAGTCGACCTCGTCACCGCACCTGCACTGGTGTGGGGAGACTGGCTTTACTCCTAGCCTCAACCTGACTATTATTCGTGTAGACTTGCCATACTGGAGAGACCAAGCTGAGGGCTCGGGAGGGCGTGCAGCCATGCACCTGCACCGGACGAGGAAACTGCCTGAAACCCCGCTTTGCTAGCGGCCGTAGTTGTTCGGTCCCACAGGCCGCTCCATCGGCTGTCGTTTGCCAGTTCGAACCACAAGCGCTAAAGAGAAGGAGGATCCGGCAAAAACCCACAGAATGCAATAACGTCATCCTGAGTCTTTTTAAGCGTGGAGTGGAAGCTTGCAATCGCTTGGGGGTCCAGGATAGACCCAACGCTAATACCCGCCGAATGTAAGAAGGCAATGTGTGCTGCGACTAACAGAGAAACTGCTTCAGGCAGGCCCAGTCCACCTCTGGCTACCGGTAGGAAGGCCTGAACTAGGGAATCGATTTGCAAACGCAGTATAGAACCGGTTGAATATAGATTCCAACGCGAAACCCATCTGGGCCGAGAAGGCTGAACTGTTAGTTCACCTGAACAGGTAGTTCAGCCTCGACGCGGAGAAGCATGAACGCAGGAGGTACAACCCCCGGTGAGCGCCCAGCTGGGGAAGACAATTAAAGCCAATCTCGAGTTTTTCCTTCCCGCGTTCGATTGTCGGTCCAAGATGGCGAGAGAACAGGGGTACGCCAAGAAGATCCAGGTCGTCGCCTGTTACGCGGCAACCTGGAAGTAGATTCTGTATAGCGGAGATGTCAGCTGTACCTGAGCCGGTGATGTGAACCTCACACTTGACGGGGTTCAGGTCCAAACCGCTGCATGTGGTGAAACTATCTTCTTTGAGTCTCTGACAAAAAAGCCTTTTGGGGCCGACTATCAGCCAAGAGTTAACGTCCATGGGACTGCTTTTCGCATTGCTTCATCGACGGATCCCCATAAATACAAATGTACAACGGTGGGGCTCGAACCCACGCACCTATGTGTCTCAGACCTTACTAATGTTATCTCCAATGACACCGTCGAGGCGAGGGGATGTCCCTGTTGAACCCCAACAGCCGAAGTAAGCAGTGCCGAGGGCAAGACCAAGTGCGATGGAGCACCGTAGGCCAATTTCACTTGATGATAAACAGCAGGGGTCTCATCTCCAACCACTTTCAGCAAATGATCCCTCCTGATGGTGTTGAACGCGTTCTCAAAATCAAGTTTGACTAGCACGGATGGATCGAGCCGAGAATCAATAAAAGCCCTGATAGCGTGAATCATTATTTCACCACCCCCCTTGGTGGACAAACCCAACTGGTAAGGCCCAACCGCTAGGCTGATAACATATCTAGAGTCCCTTATTGCCAATTTCGCCGCGATCCTGCGTAGTACCGATGAACAGGCGATAGGTCTAAACGAACCGTCCTTTTCCTTTAGTGCAAACAGCCTCGCTCCGATGATAAGGGGACACCACCTTGGATGCGGAGCTCCATATCGCAGTAGATCGATTTCCTTTGCTAGGGCCTTGCTAAGTCCTTCGGATGAGCAGCCGAGAGTCGGTGAGAAAAGGTCCTGTAGAAGCCGAGGTCTGATGAAATCCAGACTGGCGCTCGAGCTCTTTGAAAATGCTCCCATTGTATGGCGAATATACTCGACCAAAGGTAAAAATTGTGAAGGGGGAGGAAACGGCCAACACAATTCCGGTTGCGCGGAGGAGTTTTTTTTTCCCGTAGCGACGCGGCGGCAGCTGATCCATCGATTATAACGTCGTCAGACAGAAGAAGGCGGGCTGCGTCTGACAGTTTCGCCGACACGGCCCGCGTGATCGAATGATTTTGCTCAGCATTACCACCCAACTCGCCCGCGGTACGCAGGAGAGCCAGATCTCTAACCGCGATGCCACGAACCACCGAGGCATATGTCACCCCCTCCGTGGAGGCAGAAGCTGGTTCAGCAGCACTTGAGCCCTGTAAAGAGGGTGCAGGCACTGCCAGGGCTTCGTTGATTGATACATCCGTATGAATGGAACCCGATTCCTTTCTCTTAAGTAAAATAAGTAAAATAATCTTGGGCAGCTGGGTGACTTTGCATCGTGGGGTCCCCCACAGTTGACACATTTAGGCGGGTTCAAACAATCAGGAGCAAAGTGGCCTCCTCTGCCACAGTTGCGACAAGCCTTGGGGAGTGAGCAGTTAGGCATCATATGGCCAACCCTCGAACAGTTGAAGCAGACTCTGGACTGGTCGGGTTCTAGAACCACAGCATGCGAGCGATAACCCAGGAATACTGACGCCAGCGGTTGACAATCGAATGTTAAGATAACTTTAGGTAGAGGCTTCTTCTGAGCGCCAGAAGAGACGATCAGTCTTCGAGCAGCTGTAACGCCAACGTTTGGTTGCTCCGTAACGATCTCTTCCTCCGTTAGCGAGGTGCAGAAACCTTAAATCCTGGCCTTACACGAGGCCAATCCCGGGCTCGAGGCGGTCACCGGTATGTCATCTACGCACGTTAGGCGTGACATCTTCTGGGCCACATCAATGGAGGGGACGTTAATAAATATACTGCTCTTGTCACTTGAAATACGACCCTCGCGCACCAGGCTGTGAATTGGCTTAAATAAGCGTAACATCGAACCTTCCTTGAAGTCGACCGGACTCCCGTCAGACTTCTCCTTGTGTCTGAGACGAATCCTGAATGTTCTGAATGCTCCTGAGCTGACTTCATTTTTCAGCCGGTCTAACTGTTTTTGGTCCAGCATTACATTCTTTTTAACCCTCGCGCTTGCAACAACGGTGAAACTATCGTGACCCGAGGTCTCGTCAACCACCGAGTCAGCATCGACACCCTGCTTACTCATCGTGCTAGCAGGACTCGATATATCATCGACGACTGTAGGTGCATCGGTGCGAATGTTTGCGATATACACTAATTATATGTATATATATGTCACTAATGTGTGTATGTATGTCTCCTTGCATATATATATATATATATATATATATCACCAATGGGTATATGTATGTCACCAGTGCTTTTTATATGTATGTCACTAAATATAGGCGCGTGCAGGCACGCGGAATCAGTCGGTCGCCAGAGCGGCTCCACCGTGTAAATTGACGGAACGAGAGCCGTGTTATAACGTGGCTGTTATGGCACACTAGCAACAAGAAGTACACTACACAGGATGACCGATGAACTGAACGGCACCCCACGGTTAACAAGTGGAACACTTTTCAGTCTTGGGCGACTGCCAAGTCAGGCCGTGGCACACGAGCCAGGTAACGCTCCACTATTCGTAAGCCACCGAAAACACGTCCGCACACCTCGAGGTTCAAACGCCGATTCCAATATATAGGGCTACAAAAAAGTTTTTTTTGGTTTTGTTCGTAGAGAATCATAAAGAAAACCGAAAAAACATTTTTGTGTTCCCAATATATACATATATATATATTTTTTTACGCTAACGCGGTTTACAGCACTTGGCACAGGAAGCAATTTTCCATGTCGTACTACCATCGCTTTGCACTAAGTGCATTCATTAATACTGTCTCGAGCAAATAACTCAAGCCACACCGGGTTTGCAAACAGCAGTCACGTGTCAATACAGCGGCCCTACAGCAACTGTTGTATTTCGTTAAATACCGTTACTCATGGACCAGTCCATAAAACAGGAGATTAGACGGTATCTAGGATCTACGTATATATATATATATATATATATATATATATATATATATATATATCATACATATGCGCAATAAATGAATAATGAAGATGATGTTACTCGGTACCAGACAGCGAGATGGTCGCTAACATTGAGGTCGAACGAAGGTGTCTGATGCATCAACCTTCCGATCGGTGTAGATTATCGAAGGAGTTCATTCCAAAAGTCGGTAAGAAGCCAGTCAGGTAGACAGTACGCTGCAGTTATTTTGAAAGAGTGTGGGCGGTCTTTGCTCGATTGCTATGGACTCAGCAGTTGTCAGCGTGTTTCGGTGGACCAAATTGAGCATAAGATTGCTTTTGATAAGTATCAGTAAACCCCTTTTTCTTGTCTCTCTTCAGCTCAAAACCCTATCTTAACCATTAATATGATAATGAACGACTTTTTTCGGGCGGAGTACAATTCTACTATGAAGAGAAGCAAACGCTACTAGCATCGAACCAGTCATGCCGATATTCATTCTGTCGTCAATTTTTACACCTTCTTCTCGGTCATTGCTGTTAGCGAGAATAATCGACGCATTGTTGTTGCCGAGTTTATTTGGATACCCCAGATGTCCAGACGAGCATACGGCTGGTCCTTTAGAAGCTAGAAGGAGTTTGATAAAGGCACATCGGAAGCAGACAGAGTCGCTTGTACTGGACTATTCACTCAAATTGAGTATAGTATACAGTGCAAAATATTTCTTCATGAAGCTCTATCTTCTTCACGGCTCCGACGAGAGAAGTAATGCAACGATTTTCGGCCCAGCGCTGTGCGTTCTTAGTTTCCTTCCTTTCCTGTCCGTTTTTGCTAATATATTTTTTTTACTAGTGCTTCTTTTACTAGTTACTAGTGCCTTTCTTTTAGCAATGTTATCGTTGCAATGGCTGAGGTCTTTTTCGTTACGAATGCACACCGGTTTGTCATTACCGTGAACACGGACATACACCTTGTTGCAATAAGTCCAGGTAGCTTTGAGATCCCCGAGAGGTTTTGGACGTTTAGCTATTCTCAGCAACTCACGGGGGTCTCTTAATGTTAATTAATTTACGTAGACGCCCACTGCCAGCTTATCGCTAGTTGGCACTGGGTCTTTTCGTGGCAAGTTCGCCTTCGTGGGTATGTCGGGAAACTCCTTGTAAATACAGAGATCGCTGAATTTAATCTTCGCACCTTGCAATTGCGGATAAGGAGCTGTTATCCGATCATGTTAGCACACTGGGTTCGAATTCGCAAAATGGCTTCTTTTCTAAAACAAAAGTCACATTTTCGCGGAGCTTTCGACGTTTGTCGACACGTAGCACATTATTATTACTATTGCGAGACGTAAGCGTGTGCTACCATTTCATTTTTATTAACTCGGCCTATGCCACCCACAATAGAAGCCGCGTTTCGACTGCGTTGCGTCTCTATTGTGCCTAAAATAATAGTGCAAAGCGAAATATTAAAACTTACAAGCAAAGGCGTTGGCACCAGCAGGCGGTTTTTAAGGGGGAATATTCTAGACATTGTTGTAATATCTATAATGTATCTAGAAAAGACCACGTAGTCCATTAGTAGCGATAACGTATTTGTTAATTTAATTACAAACTGACGCTATAAACAATCGAGCTAAGTTGTTGATAGAGTACAGAGTACATTCCGGTAGACCGCAGTATGTGTATCATAGCTACCTGTCGATACTGACTTGCTCTTCGATAAACTGCGGGACGCCTGTACGTTGAGTAACAAGCACGTAGAGCAGGACTAGCAGATCACTTTGCTGTTTCTGTGTCATGTTACGCAAAGTTGTCTTGACTTGCTCTATGGGAAGTAGTCGTATCATCTACATTTCTTTACAGCTAGATTTTTCAGCCAGGGGCAATGTGGTCCTGACTAAAACTTTTGCAGCACTGTCTTGGCTAATGGTGCGGTGTAATTCCTAGGCGCACATAGCCGGGAAAGCTGCTCCCGGATAATATTAAGATAACGTACTCCATTGCTGATACAGCGTTAGTGCATAGGTTCCTTGCTCCTGGAAGTTGCTCCTGTAACTCCATACGGCCATAGTGCTGATAAATTAGCCAATTCCGAGGTGACAGCGTAAACCTCAAAAATATTGCACTTTTCGTATCCTTGAGCATCGTGCTCTGCGTATTCTTAAGGACACTTTAACTCCAGTTGACAACAAACGTAAAACCGGTATGTTATCATTACTCTCCATCGCGGTGAGGAGAATGCATTTTTTTGTAAAATAATGCTTTTTCATCTTTTCCTCGACATTTTTACAAAATCGTCACAAATCCTATTGGAGCAAAGCTTCTAAATTCCATCAGCCGCTCTAAAAAAAATATGACTTCCTGTCTGGCCAATCCGCCAATTACATGGAGTAAGCCCTCCGCTTGAAAAGCAGGATAACAATTGCATTCCTATAGACAATAGACAACCCTGACTGAGGTATTAGAGATGCAAGCCCTGGCATACGCAAGGCAGACGCAATCTTCGGTGACCTTTGAAAGGCTCTCAAAGGTTCTCGCTCTGTGCCCGATTTTAGATCTGCCTTATACTTTGAAACAACCTTCTGCAGATCGTCGAAACGGTAATTAGTGCAATAGTAGTCCTTTACGCGCCTCGCGGACTTTCTTTAAGACCATCACCGAGACCACCGGCCACCAAGCGGACTCCAGAGCCGACGAAGGGCTCCGCGAAGTCGCACTCTGGGGCGTCACCACGCTTCTCACCTCATCAAAGATTGAGGCCGATCTTTGCACTATTTTCGAAATTCCCTAGCACATCCTTTTACAGGTGTCTAACTTCCGGCAAGATCGGTCTAGCACGCGGTGGTACGAGCTGGTTCGGACTCGCAAATCAGTCGCCAACGCATTTAGGGGTGCCCGAGGGTCAGCCCGAAAAAAAATTAAAGACTACAGAGCTCAGGTCCAGCGGGTCCGTACACAAGTAACCAACATGGCGGCTGAGACAGAGACCGCTCGTCCCGTCGACGCTGCGGGCTCACGGACTCTAGTAGCCCCACAGTCAACATCACCTCCCAGGCAGCGCCCAGAAAGCCACGTAGACCCCGTCACAAGGAGACTATCTCAGCAAATGATGGCGGCGCCGATTGGCAGGTGGTGGGAGCACCTCCCCCGGCATCGTATAACCTACTTCAAGTTAACTTAAACCGTTGCCGAGCAGCGCATAACGTACTTAAGACATACGTGCTGCTGAACGAATTGGCCTATGTATCTTATCTCTAACCCATTAAAACACTAGCCAATAGACACAAGGCATACGTTATTGATGAGTGATCGGGAAATCGCTATATGGTGGACGAGTTAGACCCCATCTTTCACTATTGGTCGAAGTAGAATGGGTATGGAATTCGCATGGGTAGTACTTGGCAACTCAGCTCTAGTACTTTATATAGCTGCTACAGCTCGCCAAATACGCCACTCGAAGATTTCGACTCGTATTTAGAGGCCCTTGGGGTCTCTATCATGAAACATGGTGGAAAGCCCTTGGTAGTGGCAGGGGATTTTAACTCGCACAATTCGGCCTGAGGCTCGCACCGTGCTGCAAACAGAGGACTCTCTCTTATTGAGTTGATGACCCAACACAGCCTCTACCTGCGCAATCAGCGCAATGACCCAACCGACATTTGTGCGAGGATCACAAATGTCTCAGCTAGACCTTACACTTACCGACGACGGGGGCCAACGTATCCCGACATCAGGGACAGTACGCACAAGTGAAGAGTCGCTCAGTGATCACCGTTATATGACATTTACATTCCGGGTCGTCCGGAAAGCACACCTGGCAGTGGCGGCACCTCGATAAGAAGACCTTGAAAGTGCTCCCCCGAACAGATGCAAGAGGCTGAAAGGTTGAAACATGGATGACAATGACATTGCCCATGCCCTATCCACGGCCTGTCGTGCTGCGGGGGACCTCCTCGAGGATCCAACGCTCGACGATCACCTAGGTCCTGGTGGACTAGCAAAAGTCGAGGAAAAAGTGTATCAAGTCTAACCGCGTGGCAACGCGTGCTGACACGTGGCTCGCACGAGCCGGGGCCTCGGTAAACTATCTGCGAGAAGCTCGGGCTAGACTCACTACCCTACAAGATATCTATCGCCAACGTGGGCGGGAGCTGGGGAGCATTATAGCTACGTCCAAGAAAAACAAACATTATTCTCGTACCAGGCCCACAGGCTTCTCCAGACTTCCGCAGTAACCATCAAAGAAGTACTGATGGCGGCCGATAGGCTGTCCCAGACAATGTGTCCCCCTGACCTAGTTAAGGTAATGACGACCGATCATCTAAAACTACTAGCAGATTTTGCCACACGCATTCTATGCGAAGGTCAATTCCCTCACTGATGAATGGTTACTAGCTTCGCGCTAGTTTCGAAGCCAACCAAAACCCTCGGAGCATCTTCCTCTTCCTTCAGGCCGATATGCCTTCTCGACGCAGCGGCAAAACTTTTTGAATATATTCTGCTGGAGAGGGTCAATGCATCTATTAAGGGCAGTCGCGGTCTTGCGGACACTCAATACGGTTTCAGACGGGGTCAGTCCACCCTTCACGTCATCGAGCGGATCCTCCGCTTTGCAGGCCGCGAGTTTCCACTTGCATCTCGCAAGTTCGTACTTCTCAATATACTGGATAAAAATGCGTTTAATGCGGCCAACAGGGGAGCCATAATGAAGGCACTAGGCGAACGACAGATCCTTATGTACATGCCAAGAGGGCTCCCTGCAGACTGCAGCAAACCTGGTTCTCAAAAATATCAATGAGTGTATAGAGGCTACCGCCTCCAGCTTGCTAAACATTGTATTTGGCAGGCTGCAAGCGCACCCGGGGAGCCCGGCTGAAGCTTGCCGGACACCAGATCACGGTGCAGAAAACTGCCATGTATCTGGGAGTGTATCTTGATACTGGGCTTTCCAAGGGAGGGGAACCAGCGCTTAACCAGAAAACTCGCCCAGGTGTCTCAGAACCTGTCTCGTATGTTCTCACGCGAAGGAGGCGCGGGTGAATCTATGCGCGTCTGCGAGGGATACAGAACGGTTAGTATGGGCGTTATGTTCTATTGGTGCTCGCACATCTGCTATTATGGGATATACTCTCACCAGGATGATGTTCAGCCAGTCTGACTGGATTGCGGAATTCAAGTACTTAGAGGCTCTGATGCAGGAAAGGACGCACCTGGATGAGGTCCGACGAGCGCGGCTGATTCGCGCGGTCTAATTTGAGGGGTGTCTTTCGGTGGTGTTTGTTTCGGATTTAAAAGGCCAAGGTCGTCAGGTCCAACAAGGTCGGGACCGAGTGCTTTATTCCTTTTAGCTTGCCCAATAGCCTCTAGAACGTCGCTGTAACTGACGGGTGCCGCTAGAGAAGCTACTAGAGCTTTGACAGATTCCCCATAGTGTTCTGCTGCAACTGGGATTGCCCGAGGCACTGTATTGGTGGAGGCAAACATGCCCTTAAAATGTTCACGAGGCACATCTCCAGGAATTGCGAACCACCTGCGCCTTCTGAGCGCCGAGGTAGGGAGGTAAGGTGTGCTTCCATCACCAATCGTTGTTCTTGTTTTATTAAGAATTCCTTCTTTTTTGTGGTTGTAATGGACCGGTTCCTCTTTCTTTGTGGATGTAAGCGTTTTGAGTTGATCAATCTGTCCTCGATGCTGATAGCAGTCTTTGTAAATGTTGGTCAAGTTCATAACATTCCCGATCAAACTATGCGGTCGACTTCCGTTTGAAATTCTGCGATTTGCGGACTGACTCCATCACTACGGTTGACAGGAAGTCAACGACACAAGATAGCGGCTGGGACTCAGTTGACTGAGAATCCCACTTCGCGAGGCCCTCTAAGGGCAACTTAATGTTGATTTTCATCAGAGTGATCAGCTAATGGCACTGCCGTGCGGTCGTGTTTTGCGTGTGCTCCGCTGATCTGTCAATCCGGTGACTAGGCGGCGTTTCTAAAGCAAAGTTTTACCGCGGAAACTGAACACAGTTCTTAAAGCTTTCTGAATAACATCCATAACTTTTATTGTCCTGAAAACATTCAACAGATAATGCGGAACTGTCACGCCATTTGACTGCCATTATGACTTACAGCTGTACTAGCGCACACAGCAGCACCCGCAGCAGCTTTGCCTATCTTTTGCACTAACGTGAAATCCAAACGTATCAGTGAGTGTGTGCGTGTGTGAATTTCGGGTAGATATCAGCGCTTGGAATTTTCATTTTACATAATTTCCAAAACCGTATCTGGTTGAGAGGGTTATTGGATATCGCCAGTTACTAAAAGCAAGTGACGGTTTGGTTAAGCGGTAGGACCCCGGTTTACCAAAAAAAATCCCTGGTTCAAGTTTCAGGTAAACAAAAACATTTTTTCCTATTTAAGGGGTCTCTTTTTAGCGCTTTTACGCTGATTGATTTTAGTAACACATTATTGGCGACTGCAGTGATTTCACGTTTTTACGAGTGCTGCGATATCTGCTTCATGTGCAGAACCGGCGCAGAATCCGAACCTGTAACACTCCTATACCTGCTATACACCGACCCTAGATTAAGTTCGTTGAATTCGGCTTTGGCGTCTATTTTCCGCCACATCGCTCAGCTCGAGAATAAGTTGATAAAACAGAAACAACTTTTTAAAAAGCTCCAACACTCGGCACAATCTGCTCTAACCCCATCGTTAGTTGTCTTACCAACTGAGGCTAAATAGAGCCTGCTCAAAAACAAAAGCGTGCCTTGCTTATCGAAAACTATGTCAAGCTGTTTCAGAATAAACTTCGCTCTCTTCTTCCCAAAAAGCTGGATATCAAAGTTATCAACGTATCAGGTCGATTAACAGAAAATATATTGAAACAAGCCATGGCAGGCTTGGATATCCAAAAGACCAGCGCAGTCTTCTTTCATCCAGGTGACTACGAGGTGTTGCAACTAGAAGATACCAAAATGTTATCAGCAGTCCCTGGCTTTGCTGAGTGGCTAAAGGCAAACCACTCTGATTCAGAATTTACGGTGCGCTCAGTGTCTGTGACAATCCCAGAGTACTGTCAGAAAGCCAACCCAGATCTGCAGAGTCTCTCTGAAGGCAATCTCTTAAAGTACATGCCTCTGACAAAAATTCAATCGGATCTTGTTCGATTTAGTCAAAGGAAGTACGGTCCCAAAACGGCAAATCAAATAGCCCACGTAACTGCCAGAAGCGTCGCACGCTTTTGTACCACTAAGTTGAAAAGGACGTTTCAAAAAAGGATTCTCCAAACAGGAAACTCGCAAAGAAGGAAAGTATGACTAGGGTTACCCCGAGCATCGTAGAGCCGCCAAGGGAGGAGGTTTCGAAACCCGCTTCTTGGCCAACAACCCTGCGAAATCGGCCAATAACCCTGAGAAATCGGCCAGCACTGTCAGTGAATCGTCCCTTTACCGTGGAACAACAACGTCAGACTATACGTCCTCCGAAACCCAATCTCCAAGAATACATCATAAAGATGATGCAGGACCTCAAAAAGCTCAAAAGAGTTTTCAGCTCACAGCACAACAACTGGCGGACGCCGAAGCCAAGGAACCACAACAAACGCAACCACAACTAGTGATACGCCAGATGAACTACGAAGGATTTTAAAGCATAAGAGAATCTGGATTATGTAACCAATTTTCAGGATTCGACGTCGTTGTCCTGACAGAAACAATTTCCGTTCAGCGTTTCGATGTCCCAGGGTATTATTGTTTCCATTGTTTCTCTCAACCAGTCGTTCGCGGTCGTCCCACAGGTGGCGTATCTGTTTTTACTGGCCCACACCTTGGAAGCATGAACCTGCTATATTTAGAGAATAATGTTGTAGTCTTTTCGTCATCCACACGTTGTTGATTGCCATGTACAGCAATGCTAACTCGGGAAGCGGTGGCAGTACAGACCAATTACTGGAAAAGATTAGCATTGATATGAGCTTCGTTGACGTTGGACAGACGATACTGCTAGCTGGGGATCTCAATTGTCGACTAGAGCAAGACCCCCAAGTGAGCGGACTACCGCTCTGTTAGAGTCACTCTCTGCGTACGGTTTGTGGGTGTGTACCGATAGGGGTCACTTATTATGCCGATGCCAACCTGCAACGGGTTGGTTCTACGGAAAGAACGGGATGCTCAACAATCGACATTTTTGCAACTTCAGCCCCACCAGACTCTGTGACATATGAAACCCCTGGCTTTCCGTGTCTTACTGACAAGGATTACGACACATACATAGAGGCGGTCATTTGCTGACCAACAAAAACGCCTCCTTGTACTAAAATCACAACAAGAACCCCACCTCATCACACAACAGTCTCACAACTTTACGAGGTGTCCAATTCCATCTGAAAAACGTTTGGGCCACCTTCAAGCAGCTCTCACCCACGGATACGGTACCTCTTGAGATTCCTATCTCATACGAGCTCGAAGTTCCCTAGAGATTTTTCGCTGAGGCTCTTGATAAACCGTTTAGTCTAGACGAAATCAATGTTGCCCTCGCTCGTATACGAAACAACAAGGCATTCGGGCCAGATGTTGTGAGGAATGAACACCTTCGGCAGAGCCATCTCCTCGTGCCTATATGGCAGTCCCTTTTAAGAGAAGCCTCTCTGAGGGCGCTCTGCTAGCCAAGTGGTTTAAATGCCTTCTTAAAGTAATTCCAAAATGAAAAGGAGATGCTTTGGACCCTTCCGCGTACTTCAAAAATAAGTTGTGTCTACAAACTACTCTCAAACATACTGACAAGACGTCTCACGGATTTTCTGACAGCACTGGGGTTTCTTCCAGATAAGCAACATGGCTTCAGGATCGGGCGTTCTACTATCTCAGCCTGCGAAGTACTTCTTCAGCAGATCACAATCTCATTAAACCGGAAAAAAACTTCGTTTGTTCGCGGTTTTTATTGATTTCTGCCTTCGACATCGCACCCCGTAACATTGTCTTAAAGAAGTTGGGACAGGCTGGAGTTAGACCACGAATGCTTACACTACTCTGCGCATTTCTGAGGGCTACCCAAATTATCCCCGATGATGGTGTGTTCGAGCATAACACGTTTGATCAGACTACTGTGTACCCGCAAGGCGACAATCTCAGCCCATTGCTATTCATAACGTTACTCAGCGATCTGCCACGCATCATGAAAGAGCGGCACTCAAATGTCATGATCCTGCTCTACGCAGATGATCTGGTAATATTCAGCAGAATCCGTACTGGCTGCAGGCTGCTCTTTGCACACTTGATGAATATTTCTCGCAGACTGGCCTCATAGTAAACGTGTCAAAAACAAAAGCTGTACAGTTTCGGCGTGGTGGGCAACGAGCCCACGCAAATAAGCTGCGATTTCACGGTGAACAAGTGCAGTTCGGAAAAAATTTAATCGCCGTTAGTAATTTTCTCGCGCGAGGTACAACTTTTTCACAACATGTAACTGAGTGTTGTAGAAAAGCGCTTATCGCGGCAGCGGGTATCAGAAACCCAACACAGTTGTACGTTCGGACAGCCATGACATTATTCACGCTCAAAGTGGCATCCGTAGCTACTTACGGTATCCAAGTGATATGGAAACATCCTAGCACTTCGCAGTTATGGCACTTGGATAGGGTGAAGCCAGCTTTCTTAAAGCGAGTACTTGGCCTTCCGTCGAACTCGAGCAACAGATTAGTATACATGCTTGCAGGTTCAATTTCATTCAAACTCGTAGCTTTAATTTGCCGCAGACGGTCGCCCTGGAAACGTTTCGGCATGAGTAATCTCAAAAAATGTCTTTACATCCCAGAGAGTTTTATCTATCACCAGCTATGACTAACCAGGCCTGGAAGGACTCTCTCCCGCCATGTCGTCATCCAACTACTCGCTACAGTGTTCACGGATTTCATCATCTACTATGCCGGTCTGCTGAGTTTCATGAACCCAAAGAGGACTGCAAATGCCGTTGTTGTGGCGGTCAATGTTCCCTGTACCACCTACCCGATTGTACGGAATCCGTATTGCTTTCTCGGCTTCAGCGAGAATACTCATAAACAATTATGAGTATTCTTGCTGTTGAACAATTGGTTCAACCCACAGCGCAAGTTTTGCTTACTAAAAATGGCCCACTAAGCATACTTATTTAATAGCGTTCTTCAATTGAGAAAGAACACTCACACCCAATCAAAGTTTGAGAATAGTTTTAGGCTATATACGCCCCAATAACTCTAAGTATTCGCTTTATGGGATGAAACTAAAAATATACGCTTGCTATCCTGAGGGAAACTTCGGAAGGAACCAGCTACTAGATGGTTCGATTAGTCTTTCGCCCCCATACCCAGATCAGATTATCGATTTTTACGTCAGAACAACTTCAAACATCCACCAGAGTTTCCTCTGGCTTCACCTTGACTAGGCATAATTCACCATCTTTCGGGTTTCAAACATCACGCTTGTAGTCTACAAATGCCAGAAAGCATAAGTAGCTTATCGCTTAATCATGGAACAACAACAAATACCAATACGTTTGCATTTCACTTCGCCTTCGGGTGATTAAACCCAATGACTCGCGTGCCATTTGAACTCCTTGGTCCGTGTTACAAGACGGGTCAAATAACTAATGTTAACCATTGATGGCGGGCTGCTTGCGTTCTGCAACATGCTCACCGCAAAAAGGAATAAACCAGTTTGCAGATACAACAGCTACAATCGACAAACGCAACCCACAGCTGTCACACAGGTAAACTACGCCAAGGCTAGCAAATACCCAGCATGTGACTACACACATTTAGTGCGGACTGACACATACCGATGCAGCAGCGGCATAGCTTCTCAATGATCGAGTGCGCACTAATGCACAGCACTTCCGACTATGCTAGTTTTAGGCATTCAGCTGATTAGACAGCCTACACCCAAAACGTGGCAACGCCGAAGTGACTGTTGATAGGCACATCACATAATAACACAGTTATCTGTTTTACTCAATGTGGTTTCACGTACTGTTGAACTCTCTTGTCAGAGTTTTTTTCAACTTTCCCTCATGGTACTTGTTGGCTATTAGTCCCTTCGTATATTTATCCTTTGATGAAATTTAACACCAACTTTAAGTTGTACTCTCAAACAACTTGACTCTCCAGTATCAAGGTTCAACAGATCGGCGCAACCATACAGGCTTTTCACCTTCTTTGAGCACTGACTCAATAATAATTAGGCGGTGCCATTGCTGAATACGAGAAACCTTTACACCTCATCTCTTATTGTACAAAACATAAGAATTGGCAATAGGCTTGATTCCAGTTCACTCGCAGCTACTAGGGAAATCTCATTTGATTTATTTTCCTCCGCTTATTGATATGCTTAAGTTCAACGGGTCGTAAGTTTTGTTACCATGTTTGTCATATATATTATATATTGTGTTATGTTTGCAAAATTAAGTCGCAAATATGTCAATCGCCGCCGCTTGCGGGTCACTACGTACCTAGACCGTACTGGTGGAGAACATCGAGAAGCGCACATGTTGCAGACTATACATCAAGGCGGCAACTGAGGTCCGCAGCAACTGTGACTGGTTAATTACTTGGAACTCTTGAGAAAGTAAAGCAAAGTTTCTCTACAAGGTATTCGGTCGAATTTGCGATACTGCTTCTACAGTTACTACTATATATTGCCACGATTATAAACTGACGCGTGTCTATGACCACATTAATATCCTCTGCCTATAACAGCCCAACATTTTTAAAATGATGGCCCAGCAATACAATAACACCACACGTTGGCCTTACGGCTTCGTGAGATGTGGCTGGGCAGTGGTAGACATAAAACCTCAGAACATCAAAATTCATAGCAAATATTTACACCCCTATTACACCCAGACCGTGAACACTGCCGTTAGATATAAAATCCATCACCAAACCTACGTCCTCGATGTTCCACTGTCTGATGCACAACGTCGTCCTATTACTATTCAGTATATTCAGATCACTATCCGATCATTATCTCTGTTAACGGCAGTCAACCCGTTTCGATTGTACCTAAAAGGGACCTACCCATTTTGAGTAGGCGGCATGATCAGTGCAGTATTGATGTATTTCTTGACTTGCTACGGCGGGCCTCCTGGATTAACGTCTATGAAGCTTTCTATCTATAAATCAGTTTAATGACATTAAATCGGACTCACGGCGTTTGTTGAAATATATTAACAAAGTTTGCGGTAGAGAGCTTGCTAAGGCAGAGCTTCCATCAGTCTTAACTTCCAGCACGGGTCACACGATTAGTGAGCTTAAGTCGATCTCCGACAAACTAAACCTACATTTCGCTACGGTTAGGTGCAAAACGATAAACTTGTTAAATCCGTGTCCTGATGAGCACCGTCTTGATGAACTATGGCCAAAGGAGACCAACTCATTTTCGTTGCCTCAGGTTCATGCCTCTGATGTTGAGGGTGCGATAAGGAACTTGAATGCTAGCTGGTCTTGTGGAATCATGGGTGTTCCGGCTAAATTGTTAAAATTAGCTTTCTCCGTTATTGCAGCTGCTTTGGCAAGAGTAATTAATCAATCTTTTCAACACGGCTACTTCCCTAGATAGCTGAGATCTACCAACGTGATCCCATTGTACAAAAGTAAAGAGAATAGGTGTCTTGCGTTCAGCTACCGTCCTATCTCAGTTGTTGACTATATTTCAAAGATCTTTGAAAAGTTAGTGTTACTGAGCCTAACTCGTTATTTAAAGGCCATTAACTTCCTCTCATCAGACCAATTTGGCTTTCGTAAAAACCGATCGACAGACTTAGGCCTAGTACATCTGTGGCATCATATGGTTGACTCGGTCGAAATGGTCCAGCCTTATTTGGGCGTGTTCCTGGACGTGGCGTCTGTCTTCAATTGCTTTGATCATGAATTGTTTACCCAGATGTTGACCCACTTAGGCTACACGTTCTCTACAGTCAGCTGGTTTAGATCCTATCTTGAGATTAGATCTCAGTCTGTAAAGGTTGGACCTATTCAATCTACTTGGCAGCTTGTTGGCTTGGGGACTCCACAGGGTTCTGTTTTTGGTCCCTTTATGTTTCTTATATTACTCAACTTCATACTCTTGAAAATCAAACATGATAACCTGGGAAAGGCGACAGCATTTGCTGACGACACGACAGTCTTATTTCGGCTCGACCCGGCTAACGTTTCTAGTAATCTTAACGCTTCCGTTGAGTTGGTTGAAAATGTTGTTAAGGTTTTCAATGAATACCGATTGGTTGTGAATACGAGCAAAATCAATATCTTAGTGTTTCCACCCGCTAGAAAGCTGCTTCAATTGCCCGATAGTTTTCGACTGGGTGTCAATACGGTGATCGTTCTCAGGCGGTAAGGTGTCTCGGTTTGGTATTGCATGAACATTTATCCTGGCATTCTCACATTGATCAATTGATGCCAAAATGCTATGCAGTTATTGCAACCTTGCGGAGATTAAGGCAGGTGGGGGTTCCAATTAAGGGACCTTTAACTGTCTACAAGGTCCTGTTTTTATCTATTTTATGTTATGGTGTTCTGTTGTGGGGTGGCGGGTACAGAGGCATTCTTTAAAGGGTCTAGGTAATTTTAAATGATGCACTTCGTGCCATCTTATCCCGACGGCCCTATGAGTCAGTTAGTGATCTGTTCGCTGCTTATGACCTATTACCAATCTCGCTTGACCTGATATGCCTCGTAGCGTTGCAATGCGGTTTCTATACACTCCATGATAGTTTCCCGAACTGGTTCTATTTCTTCGCCCCCGTGAAACTTCTCCCGCTTCGTGTTCACTCCACTGGGCCTGCGGGGCTTGGAATTGCTGACCGGGTTGTGGGGTTTCCAGTGGTAGAAGTAGCAGTAATTGTTGTTGCCGGTTGTTGCCATTGTCTCTGAACTTCTCTATATGTAAGACTCTCGGAGGAGCATGTCCCGCGTTGGTCCTGGTTGTTTTTGCCAGTTCTACAGCCCGACTGGTTTTGCCTTCCTTTTTCATTTTATCCTTGACTTGTCTCGCTTTCTGGCCAGCCTCTACTGCTTGGGATATTTTGAGGTTGAGCAGAGGCGCTCGTACAGCCCATCGGAGCTGCATCTCTGGAATGTTGAGAAACCCCGCAGCGTGCTTTGTCAATATATTCCTAATACACAAGGCTGCGTCTTTTTAAGTTAGTCACCAGAGCTGCATTTGAAGCATGGTGACACAAATGTACTTAATTAAATCGAGCGTTTGTAGACGTTTTAGCTAATTATCTGCCTCATTAAACTCCCTTGAAAGTACGTGCACTGACAGCACAGACCAAGTTGCAGTAGGAATGTCTTGGCTTCGCCACACTGCAAATTAGTTAACGGCGGAGATCAATTTTTCACCATCAACGTTAAAACAGTTTCTTTTAGGCCAACGATTTATGTTATAACAGTAGATCGTCTGCCCGACTTAAAATTTACATTAAATTTAGTCGTCGTATTACACGTACAAGGCATGACCGCGCCGTGCCGCATATGTTTATCGTAACAGTCCTCAAGCTTAGTAAACGCACCGTATATAGTAGTTTCGTCGATCCCGGAGAAGACACATAGATGCGCGGGTTTGAACCCCACCGTTGCACATTTGTATTTATGGGGGTCCGGCCTATGAAGCGATACGAAAAGCAGTCCCGTGGACGTTAAATCTTGGCTGGGGGCCCGAAAAGTATATAGTGATTTCAGGAAATTACACGTATTCCGGATGACAAGTAATACTGCGGGAGCAGAATCTGTGCAGTTACCAAGAGTCAGCGGTCGCGAGCATATTTGTTTCTAGTACTTTAGGCCTACCACAATCGAACTAATATATTTATTATGATTACATCATCTTTCTTTGTTCTCTTGATCATCACCTATGGCTATTTACATTGCATTGCACGTGCTCAATTAATATCAAAAGCGGTGTTCGTTTCCGGTAATCTTGAACATATACAGGAATATGTTGTATATGCATATCTGCAAAACATTCCGGACGCAATGATGATATCTGATGCACGTAGCGCTGCCAAATGTGCCGCGACACTCATCGGAAGGGTTATGAAACCCAGTCGGATGGTATAGTTTGTAACGGTACCCATAGACGGAGATGCGGATGAGAACGTGATGCTGCCCAAAGAGCGCTTCCATCCATGCATCGTCCCACATCGCCAGTGTTTTGTTGAACCCTTATGGCACTTCTTTAACTTTTTGCTTAATTTTTCTATATAAGTCTCGCAGTGACGCCGTAGTAAAATGTTAAAAGCGGTTTTGTGTGTTTCTAGGAAGGCCCAAAACTCCCTTAAGGAGCGCTACCTTACCGTGTCGAGAGCACTAAGCTGCTGAGCGGATAGGTGTTCCAAGATTATAGTGTTATCATTTGATGTTACCGAGACCCACAGGTTGACCAGTGTTAGAGCTGCCTTTAGTGAGAGCGTCGGTAGAGCCGGGATTAAGGTCATGGCGACAATACTGCTATTATATCGCTGAAATATGTGGGCCGAGAACGATATGCTTCTTAGCTATAGCTTAACACCCAGATAAATAAACTCAGAGAAAAATTCTGCAGATGCACCACCCAAGCTATCCCTATAATTTTCTTCAGGAGTCTCCAGATCCGAGTTTCATAACATTTGTTTTTGACACGTGAATCGTTACACCTCTGTGCTTGCTGTATGCCCAGCATCCGCAAAGAACCTCACAGACCCATGAACATTCTACTATATATCACGAGGTCATTGGCAAGGCCCGGTAGATCACATAATTAGACTAAGAATAAGAGCGGGGATGAGTAAAACTGAATAGACGTGGGAGTAAGACTGAGATGAAGCTTAGATTTTCGCCTGGGGGTAGCCGGTGTTTTCCTAAATGCCGTCATCTAGGGTGACCGATTTTGCTTTCAAGATAGCTTGAACCAGTATTCCCGAAACTCGAGGACCCACGCCCGTAGCGGCTGGCTTCTCCGTGATGGTTTTCTTGGGGGCAGTGTCAAGTGCCGCCTTGTAGTCTACAGATACAGCGTGCAATGCTTAGCGCCTGATGGTGAATCAGTACATCACGTCGTCTAAAAGCTCCTGGGATGCGGTCATTGTCAAACGTCTCGCGCGAAATTGCTGTTCTCGAGGGCTGATTCCTCGTGTTTCAAAACAGAAACTGAGCCGGCACTCCAAAAGAAATGATTAAACTCCTGTAGATGCAGCTTTTCTTCCATAAGAGATAATGTAATATAAAGAGATGGCGCAGACGGTTGGAGAAAACTAGAGAACGCAAAGTTCTTTCTAAGGACATAGTGAGGCTCAATCCTAGCCCTCATAGCCAGGCGATGTTCACTTTTCCTGGCGAGATCTTTTTGAAGTCTATCAGCTGTAATTACGATGTCTACAGTAAAACCCTTTTATCTCCAGGTGTTCTAGGAAGAGGATGAGGGCTTGAATACCATATACTCTTACACGATAGGAATATAAGTCAAACCACTTATATGACCGACTTTATCTTAAGTAACGCCTTAAGTAACTATATAAGTTATAGTTGTAGTGCCTAGATGTAGAAGAACACTCCGCTTGTGTAAACATGTCCAAGAACAGACTTGGTGCAAAGCTCCATGCGTAACTTATTAATGTCGATGCATTTACCAAACACCTGGCGCCTGGGCGTGCTAGTGCTCTGACCTCCGTCTTTTACTAAACCTTTCTTTATGACCGGAATAACCTCTGGCTTCTTCTCTGCCTTTTTCGGTGACGGTAGTCTCAAAAAACAGCCACGCTATGAGCCGCATATGGGCAACAGCACTGCTGCTTTGTCATCGTATGTCGTGATAGGCTCAATAAGCGTTGGCTTCTGAGCCTTGGTGGGAGAGTGGTATATATTCGAGCCTCCATTGCAGAGCATTTTAAGAGCATCATTGGTTGCCATGCATGTCTAGTGTAGCACCGGGATTTAATAAAACGTTAAGTTAGGTTTTTTAGCATATTGTATCCAGCGCATCCATGTCCAGCGCATGCAGGATTAAACACATGGAGGATCCAGCGCATGCAGGATCCAGCGCATCCATGTCCAGCGCATCCATGTCCAGCGCATGGGGCTCGGCCGGAACCAGTCAAAGGGGGCTCGCAATCCTCGACTGGTTAGCGGCTGAAGACCTCGTAGTTCTTAACAAGGGTACGCCCACCTTTCACAGAGCCGGGCGCACTTCATGTATCGATCTTACTATCACGCGCAGGGCCGATGCCAACAAGATTTTAGACTGAAAGGTGCTACAGGAAGAGGAATCCCTCAGCGACCATTTTATCATCGAATCCCACCTGACTTCTGCCGCGATGAAAAATTCAACGCAGCGTCCGCTCATCATACGCCAGGAAGCCGAACAACTTTGGAGGTCCCTCAGGGCCCTTATAGCAGCAGAGGGCCAACTACGGCGAAGGGTCTCCAGTTGCTCCTAGAAGGCGTGCGCGGTCTCCCCAGGCCGTCCCGCACGTCCAGGACACCGAGGAAAGCCAAATCACTGGTGGACCGCGGCACTGGGATAACTACGGCGGAAGTGCCTAAAAGCGCGACGGTGGCTCACCCGCGCCATACGATCGTCACACGATGGGGAGGCCGCCAGACACTTTGGAGCCGTATACAAGAACCAGGGAAATCTTCAGGAGCAAGGAACGCTCCTGGAGGGCCTTCCTGGAGGAGCTAAAGGACGACTCCTGGGGGCGCCCTTATAAAATTATCAGGGGGCTCCCCCCTCACAAGCGCAGGGTAGAAATATCTCCGGAAGATGCGCGGGTGGCGATCGAGGCGCTCTTTCCTCAACACCCACCCTTCGACCGCCCCCCTACCTAGAGGCTTCAGGGGAGGAGGAAGAGGATGCCCCGGAGGTCACGCTGCAAGAGGTGCTGGACGCTGCGGCACGCCTCAAACAGGGAAAAGCACCGGGCCCAGATGATGTCCCGGTCTCCGCGGTCACAACACTAATGAAAGAATTTCCAGAAGCGGTGGCGTCAGCGGCGACCGGAATGCTCCGGTCGGGCTCGTTTCCCAGGGCATGGAGGGCCGCAAGCTTGGTCCTCATACCCAAAGGCCCCAGCTCTTACCGCCCTATTTGCCTACTCGGCTCCCTGGCCAAAGCTTTCGAGTCTATCGTTGGAGGCACGCCTCCAGGACTTCGCAGAGGAGAACGACCTGCTGTCAGAGGCCCAGCACGGGATCCGCAAAGACCACTCAACAATCGGCGCCATAAAGCAGATCCAGACGCAGGCCGAACTCCTCCACGAATCCCCGCCAAGAAGACGGGACCTCTACCTCGCTATTTTACTGGACGTACGAAACGCTTTTAACAGCCTACCCTGGAGAGTCATCCTGGAGACTCGCGACAGGAAGAACGTTCCCTTTTACCTACGGCGTATTATATCAAACTACCTAAAGGACCGGACAGTACAGTCCCACGGAATCGATTTTAACATGACTGCAGGGGTGCCACAGGGCTCCATACTTAGCCCCCTGCTATGGAACATAACGTACGACGACGTGCTGCGACTAAGGGACCTCCCTCCCGGGGTCAGCCTTCTAGCCTACGCCGACAACCTCGTCCTTACCGTCCAAGCCCGGATACCGGACCTGCTGCAAAGCCGTGCGAACGAAGCACTTGAAGACGTCGCCCGCTGGATGCATGCGGCGGGACTCGCCCCCGCCAGGAGCGAGGCCATACTCTTGGTAGGACGGAGAAACTGTCCTGCCCTCACCTTCGCCTAGAAGACCAAGAGATTGCGCTTGTTGACAAGGTCAGGTACCTCAGGGTCACCCTATACAGGGGTCTCCGCGGCACTGAACACGTGCGGCGGGCGACGGAGCAGGGAACCAAGACAGCAAACAACGTCGCACGGCTTATGCCTAATACTCATGGACCACGACAATCCCAGCGGCGAATAATCATGTCCGTAGCCGAGTCAGTCGCCCTGTACGGAGCTCCAGCCTGGCCTACCGACACCCTAAAGCTTGCCGTCAACAGGACGCGCTTGCGTCAGGCCCAGAGGGTCGGAGCCCTCAGGGTGATCGCGGCGTACCGGACGGTGAGCGCAGCGGCGGCTTTCGTCCTTGCTGGAACGATTCCCTGGGATCTGACAGCTGCCGAACGCCGCCGCTTATGGGGTAACCCCCAGCGCAAAAAGGATGAGGAGCGTCGGCATACTATCGACCTCTGACAGGAAGAATGGGCCGGCCTACGAGAGGGTGCCCCTGGAACCAGTCTCCGCGCCATTATACCTGACATCAAAGAATGGCTAAACCGCCCGGGGTACACGACCCAAATCCTGACAGGACATGGCGACTTCCAGTCCTACCTGTTCAGGATCGGGAAGGCTCCCAGTCCCAAATGCATCCACAGCGGCGACGGACCGGAAGACACTTCAGACCACACGGCACTGAAGTGTCCAGCATGGGCGGAACAGCGCGTACTTCTACTGCTTCTAATGAACACAACGGCTTTTAACCTACGCGACGTCTGCAAAAAAATGACGGAAACGCTTTTAAACTGGAACACCACAGCCGGAGTCTTCGGAGCCATTCTGCAGAAGCAAACGAGCGCCAACTACCTACGGCGCCCCCCCTCCCCGTGGCTCCCGGGGAACACACCCACCAGGAGTAGAAGACTCGCCCCCCCTGACTGTTTGATGATATGCGCAACGCAGTTCCCAGTCAGTGTGGGGGACGGGGACATGACTGTTTGTTAGTGGGTTGGAGCCCCACACTACCGGCCCGCATCTGCAGGGAGTTCCCCTGCAGCGGTGCCCACGTGTGCAAACGCATTTCCCAGTTAGTCTTCTACAAAAAAAAAGCATATTAATCCACTCTTGAAACGAAGCACGCTATTTCAGAAATAAGTTCGTCCTTTCTAAAGTCCAAGCAGCCATCCGGCCCTGGATGAAAGAAAACCCCAAATATCAGGGGTTTCTTCAACGTGTTTCTTAGTCTCGTTTATAATTGTAGCCCTAGTATGTGATGCAGACTTATCACTGTGAGCTGTTGACCTCGCTGCGGTCCTCGAAGCTGCTTTACTGAGAAATCGCTGAAGAGCAAAGCTCCCTTCTTTGTCCTCTGTTAAGGCCCAGCAGCGCTCACATTAAACGTATAAACATGTGTTTGACAAATACGGTTTCAGAACGTTGGTTTTGGTATCAGGAGCGAAATTATCATCCAGGTCATTTTGTAACAGATTAGTGCTTTGGTCGCGTTAGTCAAAGCTTTATTCATGGGAGTTTTAGTACTGTGGGAGAATTGCGGCTGTTTCTTTAGCTCCAACGAATGTAAATCATAACGCTTGACTTAAAGTATATGTAAGTAATATGAACGATGACACCTCCTAAATGATAGCTAGCAAGTGCTATGTTTTAAAGGGTACTGACATTTTCATTCGATTCCGTGCGTTCTTCGTGGAGCCGATAGAGCCGCCACAATCAGTAATGTACTATTCCTACATTGCCGAGTACTCTGCGCTTGCATGATTTCTCTAGTTCCGTTTTGACCAGTGTACATCAGCGCTGACCGCATTCATGGATGATCGACAATTTCGTATAGCTTTAGGAGTTATTGTATCATCGTCTAGCGTCTAAGAATTTGCTTAGAAAATCGTGCATCTATGTGTTGCTCTAGTTTGTAGTTGTCTGCAGGTGTTAAGCTTTGCCCAATTTAAATGGTGTGCACCGTAAGCAGGATCAACAAAGCCGGCCTCCATCAGTTGTCTGCAACTAACATCAAGAGGTACCGAGTACATCATCTCTGTCGATGCGACAATTAGCATGTGCATATTAGGAATTAACAAACATCCGGTAAAACAAGAAGGGAAGCGGCAATTGCACACAGGGTTAATGTGCTGAAGAAGGAGAAGTTAGCCACGACTCGAAAGACACTTTTATATGTGAGGTTTGGAAACGCTAATGCACTATTGGCAACCAACAGCAACTAGTGTGGGAATTTCACCCACAAAAATCTCAATCCTCCCCACCTACCCCAGAGTTCGGAATTGTGTAGCACTACTTTAAGACCGTATGAGGGGAGCCTCGTGCTCCACCGGCTCTCATGGATCTCGTTGTGTCCTCAGCTCACGAGCCCGAGGGGATGTCAACTGGCGCTAGGTCTATTGCTCCTCTTAGTCCCTCATAGTTTCAAAGAAGCAGCCGCAGGGACCTGGTAGTCCCGAAGTTGGCATCTTTAGATCTGTTCAGTCAATTGCGAAAAAGCGGACTGCCAGGCGCGATCAAGCTTTGCATAACCATTTTCTTGTAGGGAGCACCATCAGCCCAACGACAAAACAGATTAGCGTCTCTGTGCGGTGTCATACCCACGGACACCCTTTCCCAGAAAAGCTGGTCGACCCCACTGCAGGAGAAGACATTTGTGCATCTACTTGAGCAAGCCCCCACTACGACTGACAAGGCCAGGCTACGGGCAGTCTCTGCAAAAAGTGCCGGGGCCTGGTTACAGGCTCTCCCCAGTGTTCACTTAGGCACTCTACTAGATGACGACACTGTTCGGATTAGTGCGGGGCTACGCCTGGGGACAGCTCTCGTTTTCCCGCACCAATGTAGATGCGGTAACAAAATACCTTTAGGCCAGGGTTCACTCTTGCTGCACTTTGTGGACTCGCCGTCACCCAGCACTACACAGAACACGGCATCATTCCCCTGCATCCGCGTTTTAAATACTGCCCTCACAGAAAGACTCCTATAAACGAGCCATGCGCGTAGGTTGACAGCTGACCTTTTGGCCGCCAGCCGTGCTACTCTCAGCGTGCTGAACCTGCCTGGCCCAGTATACATTGCCTTTTAGCACACCGCCCGCCTGGGCGGTGTGCTAACAGGCAGTGTATACGAAGGTTCGCTTGGTCCTCAGCGGATGCGCGGCATTTCGACATCCCTTGTTATCTTGAGCGTTCGACGTAACGGCGTAACGTTCAACGATCCCTTATCCCGGCGGCGACCGGGACGTTCGACGGCGTGGCAGCGGCGTAAGCGTGGCAGTGATACTGCCCTAGGGTGGTGAGTTAGAGAAGCAGGCAGGCGCAGGTAGATTGATATACATATTAATATATATATATATATATATATATACATGTATATATACAGGTAGTTCAATAAGTTCTTAGAATGAGCTTTTTAGAATTCGAATTTTGGCACGCTTTCACCGCTAATAGGAACTGCGACTTTTCGACTGCTAGCACTCAATATATTATGGTGATTGGCCGTTGCGATTTCGTTTGATAGCTTTTCCCGTGCAACGTATCGGCGTGATTTTTAAAAATGGAGAAAAAAGAGTTTCGAGTGGTTATCAAGCATTTTTATTTCAACGGTTGGAATGCGACCCAAGTAAAAATTGAGTTAGACGAGACGTACAGTGACTCTGCGCCATGTTTTGCCACTGTTTCCAACTGGATTAATGTGTTAAAAGAGGTCGCAGGAGCACCGAGGATGAACTACGTCCAGGAGGCCAAAAAACGGCAACTGATGAGGAAAACGTAGAGAAAGTGCGAAAAATTCTTGGCACAGATAAGCGAATGAACATTAAGGAAATAGCGGAGGCATTAGGGATTAGTTTAGGCAGTGTGCATTTTATCCTAAACGAAAACTTGAAGATGAAAGAGCTTAGAGCAAAATGGCTGCCGCATTTGCCTCAACCAGGCCAAAAAGACGCCGCCTGTTTTGGCTTTACAGCGTGAAATTTGGCCAAGATGTCGAACAATCTGTCGGAGTTTTGGTGGTAGAGTTTCATGACCGTCGATGAAAGCGGGCGGTTCCATCACTAAAACTCCGAACCCAAGAACGGCAATCTTGCCAATGGTGTGGCACCTCGGATGAAGAACCTCCGAAGAGGGTGCGGATTGAACTACCTGTATATATATATAGATATATATATATAGAGAAGATATATATTAGAGTATATGTATATATATATATATATACAGGATATATTGTATATATAATATATAATATAAATATGTATATATATATATATATATATATATATTAATATATGGATCTCTCTATATTTTTTTTATTGTTTTTATTTTGCTTTTATTATATTCTCTCTCTTATCTATATTTTTTTTTTCTTTGAAATTTAGTGTTTTTATTTGCTAAATAGTAAGGTAACAATTGTCTCTTTATAACGTGTACACCGGTTAATTAAAAGTGAAAATGTCACATATCCTCCAGGTTCGGGCGTGCCCAGTCTAGCAGAGTTCCGCGCACAGAGGCGGCGTTACCCCGCTGAATGTCCAGCGATAGTCTCTGGTGCAGGTACTCGACAGCTCTAGTGTCCCCTGTCGAACGGTTGAGCGCCTTGCCGACACGTTGAATGAGTTTGTGCGTCTTCGGGCCGGGCCCCCCAGTGTCTCGAATGCCAGCGGGCGAAAATCGTAGGGGTAGGTAATACTGGCATACTTTCTGCACTTATTCGCCTCCGCCAACATAGATGCGTAACCATCTATGTTGTTAAGATGTTCCGCTTCCGCACTGACCATTGAAGAGGCTAATGAGTCAGTAACGGTTGCATCCCATACCAGCATGCGACCCATCTCAAAGGACGTTAGTGTTAGTCCGTCCGGTCGTTTTCTATCATTCCTGCAGAGGCCTCGAGAATGCAAGGAAAATCAGCAGACCTCAAGGCTCGGCTTTCCCATTAAGTGCTGCGTGCCGGGCTCGACGACCTGAGCTTAAAGCACAAGAGAGACCATGGTGTGCCTGTGGCCCCACTTGATCGCCGCATCTACATTGGTGCGGGAAAACGAGAGCTGTCCCCAGGCGTAGCCCCGCACTAATCCGAACAGTGTCGTCATCTAGTAGAGTGCCTAAGTGAACACTGGGGAGAGCCTGTAACCAGGCCCCGGCACTTTTTGCAGAGACTGCCCGTAGCCTGGCCTTGTCAGTCGTAGTGGGGGCTTGCTCAAGTAGATGCACAAATGTCTTCTCCTGCAGTGGGGTCGACCAGCTTTTCTGGGAAAGGGTGTCCGTGGGTATGACACCGCACAGAGACGCTAATCTCTCGACTAAGGCTGCCAAAGTGTGATCGTAGACACTTTTGCCTGTCTTGTCCAGCAACCGTTTGGCTTTTTCCGATGTCTGGGACATAGAGGAGACTATGACAGGGCCAGCCAACGCTACAGCATCAGGCATTCCCAGTCCACCTAAAGATATGGGAAGCAGAGCCTGCATGCCTGCATTGAGTGAAAGGCGTATGTTCAGGAGCACCTCCAGTGTTTTCAAGGTCCACTTGTTCAATTCTCGAAGGTTCTCGGTGAAGTCGAAACAATTAGCCCCTCTAAGCAGGTGCGTAATCCGGGCCGCCGAAAAGCATGATCTTCGTAGGAATATTCCGCGATGAGATCCCAGCGATGGAAGACGGCTGGCGGCAACTTCAAGCTTTTCTCTCCACGCGTCTTAAACCCCAGGTAATCCCTCTTGGCAGAGGGGAACCCCGAGGAGCGGGTGAATCCCGATCTCTGTACCGCCAGTAGTTGCAAAGCCCAGCTAATGAGAACCAATTGTTGATAATATTTCAGCTTTGTTGGCAGCGCACCCAATTTTGAAGCCAACCTTCGGAGTGTAGACGAGCATGCTATCGGGCGGAGAGAGCCGTCTTTCTTCTTGAGAGCAAATAGTCGTGCCCCAAATATAATAGGTTGAAGGGCTACAGGGGGACCCCCACCGGAGAATGTCTACAACCTTTGTCAGTGCATCTGCTAGTCTGTCTGCGACGGACCCTAAGACCGCGGACAACAGGTCCTGAAGAAGTCGAAGCCTAAGGAAGTCAAGACCAGCTGCAGAGCTCCTGGGGAAGGATCTCACGGCCAAACGCACTTCGTCGCTGGAGGTAGTAGATGGCAGTATACTCGGAGGACGAGATGGCAAGCAAAGGTCCGAGGGGGCCTGTGGATGATTGTCTCGAAGAGACTTAAGGCTTTCGGACTGAGATATAAATGTGTCCGTGAAGCCAATAAGCCTGGCGGCGCCAGAGACATCTCCTTCGAAGAGCTTGGCTTTGGCGCGTCTACAGATCTCGTCCTCAGGGTGCCTGGTATTTGTCCTAGTTTTATGATGTTCGACGTTCTCAATCCTTATGTGTGTCTAGAAAGTCCTCTTCTTTTGTATCTGTTGTTGCACACAGGGCAAGCGACCCTGTTAGGGTCCTCTCCAAAATCATCCGAAACGTTTTGTGGCATCGCTAAGTTGATGGAAGAGCTGTAGTCTTCCATTATAGAGAAAAGTTCTTTAGCTTATCGACTACCGGCAGCAAAGCTAATAACGGCTTTAGTGCTTCGGCAATCGTCATAAGTGTGGCTGCCAGGTCAGGACTTATACCCTGGAGTACTTTTGCTAGGTCAGACAAGGTGGTGTCGATACTGCCTGGTGGCTTCTCCTTCTCAACTTTGTGCTTCCGAACCCTCCGTGTCAAAGGACGCGGTCGGGTAACCGAGCGTACTCTACTATATCTAGTAGGCTTGTGTCGAGGAAGACGCCGAGGCCTTGGCAAAAGAACGTGTGGAGCGCTCCCGTCTTGGGTTGATGAGATTCCCCGCAAGACTGCAGAGTACAACGGTCTGTCATTCGTGATGCCCCGTGTAGAGTCTCCCACAGGAACCGAAACCGGGCACTGGGCTTCTTCTGTGATGACTGCTGAGGGATTAACCGTCTGCACCTGTCGAAGAGTCCTAGCTTCCATGATAATCCGGTTCTTCTCACGAAGGTAGGCTAAACGTGGACAAGAGGGGGAACCAGCCGCGTGAGACCCGTTGCAGTTGACACGCTTCGAGGGATTGGCACATTCCGCTGCCAGGTGGTCTGACTTGCCACACTTTTTGCAAGCCCTTCGCAGAGTGCATCTATCAGCAAAATGGCCCGCTCTTTGACCGTTAGAGCACAGCTTTGGCTGGTCTGGTTCTAGTATCACCGGATGGACCTTGAAACCTAGAAACACTGACGCTGGTGGTTGACGGTCAAATGTTAGAATCACCCTACTGAGCGGTATTTTACCCGCCTGCGTTGAGTGGTAGAGGCGTCGTACGGCAGTAACCCCAGCACAATTTAATTCATCTCGTATCTCGTCTTCGGTAAAAGCCACGTTTACGCCTTGGATCCTTGCTCTGAAACTCGTCAAGGCAGGGCAAACAGCCGATACGGAAACTCCACCAAGAACTGTCAGTTGCAACAGACTTTTGGCGACTTTCACACTGCTAACCCACACAAGAATTCCGCCGTTCCCCTTTGAGATCTTGCTTCCCGGTATATCTTTGAAGAGACGCAGCATCGAGCCTTCCGCAAAGTCACTTGATCTTGAACCGTCTGGGCAGCTCTTGCAGATAATAACCTTGAAGGTATTAATAGACCCCAATGAGATGTCGCTTTTAAGTTTCTCTAATTGACGCTGCTCGCGGGAAATTGCATTCTTCACCCTGCGTGAGATCACCACAGAAAAGCCATCTTCAGGATGAGTCTCCGCCTGTTCGTCGTTGCTGGCTTCGGTGAGCGAACACTTTCTCTGTTTGGTGCCAGAGGAAGTATTGCTTCTAGGAGGAGCGTCTGGCGCGGCTGGTAACCCGGCAACACCCGAAGGCAATTCACCACCATTTTCCGAAGCCTCCATCGTCGCGCTGGAGCTAGAGTCATCCACGCGCCCAGCGACAGTTGGCTCGCTACCTGACACGGTGTTACCGACCACACCTGAATTACACCGCAGCCTGGATATATCGCTATCCGGGGGCGTCCTTTGATTGGCCTCACCCGACATCGCAGCACGATTGCGGGTAATAAAAACCAAAAAAAAATATATGTATATAAAAAAATGTCACGTCTCGACTTGGGTATCGAACTCCGTCCCGTTGAGTGATAGTCGGTGGCACTGCCAATAGGCCAATAGACCCGTTTGCTTTATGGACTCCTAACTACCACGCCTTCGGCCGCAACAATGTGTAAACCTATGATCTGCGATGACAAGCAAATCGAACTCGGTCAGCTGGAAGGCCCGAGAGGAATCCGATTCCTCAGAGACGCAACCAAACTGTCTCCGAGTGTGCACTATGCACCCGTCGCTTACTCACTACACTCACAATCGTTGATGCAATTATCACCGCAAAAGTCGAAGTCAAACCTCAGAAACCAATCTATTTTGTGGGAACCGACAAAAATACTACCACACTCTAGCGAATCGAACGCCAAATATATATATATATATATATATATATATATATATATATGCATATATCGCAATGACATTAGGTGTTTGTAGCGTGTGTGTTCCGGCGGCGAAACAGCTTGGCATCGTTCTGAGTTCTACATCCCCTAGTCAACTCAGCGCGACGTCGTCATTATAATATATTGGGAACGTTAGATGCAACACGTTTTATCAGTATTTTTACTCTGGCTATTTCATATTTGAGAGTCGAGTAAACGCTAGGCCCCACACCGCCAGCATTGTCAAAACCACCATCGCGGAAACTTGCCTGGGACGTTCTTTAGTACTTTTCGTACTTCAGACCTAGAACCGACGACTTGCCACGTTTCCGCTCATTGTCCAACTAAATGAAGGAATAAAGCTTTGCCACAGAATTTAACCTCAAAAACGGGCTTAACATCATTCTGAGCAAAAACCAGCAGATTTCTGGCAAAACAAATTCTAAATGTTAGTCGAAAGACGGTAAGAGGTTATTGACAGAGCTTCTCTAAGAGCTCCGCCGCAGGGCTAGACTTTATGAGACCCCGGTTGTTAATGGAATTTATTTTCCCGTCCCTTGAAGGCGCCGCCGCCAGCCTGCTTTCCGCATTGGCAAAGGTTGTAGACATCCTTTCCCTTCAGAAAAATGACGAATTGGTACGTCCTACTGCGTGTTCGTCTGCGCTACGCAAGCTTGCCGCGAAGATCGGATGCAACAGCAATAAAGACGTTAGTTCTCACGCAACCACCAATTGGGATTCGCAACGTTGGCTGGGACCGAGGTAGCCATTTACGCAGCCCGTGCCAATCTCGACTCGCGTGAACCTCCAAGGGCTCTTGTAAAGCTTTTTAAAAATGCTTTTAACTGTATATGACGCAATCACCCGATGAAGTCCGTTGCATCCCATGCCCCTCATCTATTAAACCACGTCGCACTGGCATATCGGCATCATTTGCATTTGGTCCTGCCTAAGCATGTGATTTCGTTCGACACCGGACTGCGGCAGGGAAATCCTTTAGCACCACCTCTGTTTTGTCTGGGTATCAAAGATCCGGTAGATTCCTTCAGGACCCCACTGAACCTCTGGTAACTTGACGATCGTGTGTTAGGAGAAAATGTTTACACAGAACCCGAGGGTACTCGACGGGTCCTTAACTTCAGTGTCACATCTGGGCTGGAGTTAAATCTGGCCAAATGCGAGAAATGCCTGTTTGGCCCTACCCTTGATACCCCTGAAATACAGTCACTCCGAAACCTTCTGCCCGGCTGCATGGTGACCGCCAAGGACGATTCGGAGCTGCTAGGTGTGCCACTTTGTCCCGAATGACTTATAGCAGCAATCGAGCGCTGGAGATTAAAGCTGAAAAAATGTTGCCGCTCGCCTTCCTTTTCTAGGAGCCCATTAAGGACTCTCCTTACTCAGATCTTCTTTCTCTTCTATAAGACTCGTCCACCTTCTTCGAGGAGCTGACCTATCTAATCTGGCCGAAGACTTGCAAACGCTCAACAAATTGACACTGTCTACTCTCGAGGCCCTGCTAAATACATCTCTACCTCCTAGCGCACGGCAACAGGCATTACTGCCCGTCTCTAAAGAGGGCCTCGGGGTTTCGAATTTAAAAGCCCAGGCCAATCCTGGCATAGTCTTGTCAATGCCAAGCACAGAAAACAGGGCAACCCCTCTTTTAGATGCGCCAGGAGTCAGTTTAAAAGCCGCTTAGCCCAACTTCAGAAGGATTTCGACGCCCGGTGCGGAGACTGGCCTGACAACGTACTATTCCAATGTGACTGGAGCGCCCCTTTGCACGCTGAGGTACATTGACGTCTCTTTAATGAAGCTGCCGACGACACGACCAGAGCTGGCTAAACGCCGTGTCCGCCAAGGATTCAGGTGCCTGGTTTCACGCGCTTCCCAGTGCACCCATAAGTACCCTTTTTGATGACGATTTGCATAGCAGTGGGCCTACGACTAGAGACAGACGTAGTCAATGTGGTCACCCCATCAATAAACTAGGACATCACGGACTATCGTGCATCATTAGCGCAGCACGACGCCCCAGACATGCCCCTATCAATGAGACCTTTAGCAGGGCCCTTAGGTCGTCTGGTCGTTCGTGCATCCTTGAACCCCCAGGCCTCTACGCCAAAGACGGGAGACGTCCAGACGGGATGACAGTTACGACATACGAGCGAGGTAAAATGCTGGTTTGGTATGCAACCGTTACCGACTCCTTAGCCCTTTCTACGGTCGCCGGCGGCGCATCCAAAGCTGCTTATGCAGCCCACCTTGCAGAGACTAGCAAATTGAGAAAATACTCATCAATCGGGTATTCTCACGAGTTCTGCCCTCTCGCATTTGAAACCCTGGGTGCTCCTGGCATTTGTACCAAGCGGCTGATCCTCGGCGGTCGTCGTCCTTTTTTAAACACCGTCTGGATCTTGACTACTTGAGACATACAACGTGGAAATGCTGTCTCCGTTCGGGGAACACTTCTGAAGTGGTCTCGGCCTAGCCTCATCGAAACGGACACTTGACAATCACAATACGCGCCCACTGGGCACATTGGCTTAGCTAATTTATTGTGATACGTGTAACATATACATAATGTATTATACAGAAAATTAATTTGTAACTGTATATACAGGTAGTTCAACAAGTTCTTAAAATGAAAACCAAGCATTTTCCAAATCTTGTTTTTAATTTTTTCTTATTCGATATACTCCCTGAGAAGCTCAATACACTTTTCCCACCGAGATTTCAGAGTATTTATACCTCTTGAGTAGAATTCCGCGTCTTTAGACTGAAAATAGGCTTTGACAGCAGCCTTAACCTATACATTGCTGGAAAAAACGCTTTCCAGCGAGACTATTCTTCAAATGTCCGCAGAGGAAATAATCAGAGGAGGGCAGGTCTGGAGAATAGGAAGGTTGTTCAATAAGTTCGAACCTCAGTTGGGCCAGTTTTGCCGATGCTTGCCGCGACTTGTGTGCAGAAGCATTGTCCTGGTGAAACAGGACAACCTTCTTCTGCAAAGCGGGCCGTTTCACGATGAGTTCTTGCTTCAGGCAGTCCAACAGTCTTGCATAATATTCTCCCGTGATCGTTTCACCGCACTCAAGGTAGTCAACCAGAATTATTCTACTTTGGTCCCAAAAAACCGTAGCCATCATCTTTCCGGTCGATGCCGTTGTCCCTTTATCGACGCAGCTTTCATCGACGGTCACGAATCTGCGCCAAAAATCCGACGGATTTTTCGACATCTAGGCCAAATTTCGCTATGAAGCGGAAACACGCAGGTCTTTTTGGCCTTGGTTGAGCAAATGCGGCACCCATTTTGCTCTGAGCTTTTTCATCTTTAAGTTCTCGTGCAGGATGAAATGCACACTACCCAAACTGATCCCCAAGGCCTCCGCTATCTTCCTAATGTCCACTCGCTTATCTGCGGCAACGATTTTCCGCACTTTTTCCACGTTTTCCTTATCAATTGCCGTTGTTGGGCGTCCTGAGCGTAGTTCATCCTCAGTGCTCCTGCGATTTCTTTTTAACTCAATAATCCAGTTGGAAACAGTGGCAAAACATGGCGCAGAGTCACCGTACATCTCGTCTAACTCAGTTTTCACTTGGGTCGCATTCCAACCTTTGAAATAAAAATGCTTGATAATCACTCGAAACTCTTTTTTCTCAATTCTTCAAAATCACGCCGGTGCGTTGCACGGGAAAAGGGATCAAACGAAATCGCAACGACCAATCACCATAATATTTTGACTGCTAGCAGTCGAAAAGTTGCCGTTTCCAATAGCAGTGAAAGCGCGCCAAAATTCGAATTCTGAAAAGCTCATTTTAAGAACCTGTTGAACTACCTGTATGTTTTTTTTTATGGGACCGTCTTCTCCGGACGGCAAATTTATTTAAGTTCAATAACTCTTCATTGAGCTTAAAATTTCCATTATTACATAAATTCAAACAATTATAACTACTCAGGTAATTTTGCAGAACAGGCTATCGCCCGTGTCTGCATATATATATATATATATATATATATATATATATATATATTAAACGGAGCCGGTGTCAAATAAACGAAATGGTAAAATACCACAGTATTCTCTCTGTCTGCCCTCAGTTTTACCATATAGTCAGAAATAGTAGAGCAACAGTGCCCCCCACCCAATCTCGCTGCTTCAAATGCAAGGGCACGTCGCAAAGGGCTGCACGGCCTGCATGAGATGCACGACAGGGGGACACTACGCCACGGCGACCTCCGCAACACCCGCATACATAACATAAAAGTACTGCAAATAAACCTTTGTGGAGCCCCTAGAACATATAGTTTGGCGCCTCAATTCGCGCTCCAAAATAGCCCAGAGGTATCCTCAGATTTTAAGACCTCCATTACGTAGCTGTTTTAGCCTGGAACCCACGCTGCTGAAACTTCTCTTTGAGACCTTTCTTTTTGAAATTGTCTAGAAGATATTCCCTCACTTCAGTCGGACAGGACACACATTTATCTCTTATTACCACTTTCGACGTCGCGATCTACTTAGTGTATATTTCCGCGAACTCCTCCTTTGATTGATTGATTGGTTTATTCGCTTGACAAGCGTGTGCACACAAATCACCCTTTTATACCAGGGGCGCATAACGCTGCAACTAATAATTACCTATATTGTACTCCCCTGTTGGTTGCCCTTATGTATTGAGCACCTTTCATCGGGATAGTATCTGCTTCGTAATCTCTACTTGTGTCTTTTCTACATCCTTACCTAATCCTAGCGCCTCCCCTTATTCTAAATCCAACTGTTCACACTCCCTAACCAGACAATCTATCGTTTCCTCTCTGTTACCGCATATCCGACAAACCGTTGTTTCTAATTCCTCGTAGCAGTTTTACTGTACCCGCGTGTCTAACATACCGGCTCTCGCATCCGCTCACCTCATGTATTATCATATAACCATGCTACTCCACCCCTTTCCGGTTTCATATTCCCGTATATTTCCTTTAAACTAGTTTTCTGCATAAGTGCTGTCCGCCACTTCTGTGTGTACGCTGCTTCTACCCTACTTTTAGTTTTCCCACTGGACATAGCAGTGTCTGTCCGTTGTTTACAACTGAGTCCTGTGTCTTGCCGCAAATTCCACCCTCCTGTTCCATTGTGTTTTTACTCCTATTGCCTTTTTCACCCATTGTATCTTTTTAACCCATCGTCCGTTATGCAATTTCCTAATTCTACTACAATAGCTCAACTTATCTTGCACTTCTCTTTCGAGAAATTTTGACATACCGCCTACGCTCTCAAGAAATTCTCTGCTACAATTAAAAGGGCATTCTAATTAAACTCTAATTACTTCCCTTTGAATCCCTTCTAACTTCCTCCATAAACCCGAGCTATGCACTAGAACAGCGTTTCCAAATGTCAGCCCTGACACATACATTGCCTTTTAAATGTCCCTTTAAATAACCACATATCTATTGAATCCCCATAGACTCTTGCATTTAATCAAAACGTTTCTTCCTCTTTCAACAATTCTTCATTTAAGGCTATAGTCACACCTAAATATTTATATCCCGATACCCTAACTCCTTCTCTTGTAACCTTAGCTTCCGCTCCAATGTAACACCCGAAAATACTAAAATAGCGCTTACCGTTAAATACTATATCTAGTTCATCTGCTGCCCTCCCTCAAGCATCAAGCATGTATTGAACCTCTCCTTCCTAAAATGACCATATCATCTGCAAATAACAAAAGATAAATTCTAATAAATGTTTCCATTTTACCAACCCGTCACCCCAATTATGTGTATCCAACTTGCGTCAAATCCTTCTTCTGCAATAAACTTGTACAGGGTATTCGTATTGACTATATCGTAAGCTTTTCTTAGATCCAAAAAGCCCCCAACACAACCCTGTCCCCTCATCCTAGATATTTAAACTATTTGACTCAATAAAAAATATGGTCGTTTAACCTATATCCCTTTCTAAACCCACACTGCCATTTGCCAGTTTTACTAATCGCTTTTAACTTATCTTGCACCCGGCTTTTAAAAATGTGCATGCAAATACGATACGTTATCGGTGTAATAATTAACGGTCGTCTATTTCTCAAATCGTCGTTATCGACGCCATCGTTTGGCAGCGAAGATACTCTTCCCTTACGTCAACTTCTCGGTATGCTACTTCCGACAAAGATGCTATTAAAGACTGTAGATAAATAACTTATGTAGTCCTCTTCCAACGCGTCTACTATCTCCATTATCATTCCGTCTAACCCGCATGACGTTTTTCCTTTCATTCTTCTAATAACTTGTACTATTCGGGTTCACATCCTACATTTTTTGTGTTTAAAAAATGCCGTTGAAACGCACTCCACCGCGTAAGCGCTGCGCCGGATTTGCCGGCGTCAGTGTCAACAGATCGCCGGCCAAATGAATCCATCGCTGGAATCAATGAGACAGACGATCGCGCAAAGCGCGTTGCTGGAGGACGAGAAGAGCGCGCTGCATCGAGTCCCATCGAGGATGTGCGAGTGAAAAAATGCCGTGTATCGCACGAAGATTCCGCCGATTCAAGCGCAGACGTACAGAGTGAAGCAGAAAAAGAAGTACAATGTGATAAGGAGGGTGAACCTGATGATACAGGGTTTATTACCGTGCACCGCCATAAAAGATCGCCGGCGCCAAAGGTGGTTGTGACCAGGCAAGAGGCAGTGATATTTTCTGCCGGCGGCAAAGAGCTACAGAATAATTTCAACAAGAGGTGTGACTATATTGTGGGCCATGTCAAGGGGAAAATCAAAGAACCCTGCTTTACGAAAACTGGAGAGCTTGTCATTGTTGTCGATGCTGAAGAGGATAGGGGCACCTTGCTGTCACTGCAAGAGTTAACGGGTGTTAAAGTATCTGCCAGAATAAGTGGACGGCGCTCTTCTGTCAAAGGCAAAATATCCGGTGCGCACGCGTCAATCTCAGAAGCTACCATCCTAGCTGCACTAAGATCATCAGGAGTAACCAAGGTGGCCCGAGTTAAAACCAAAAATCCGATGAGCAACGTTGTATCAGCAACTGAACACGTAATCTTAACATTTACTGGCAATTACTTCCCATCGGAAATCCCCTTGGGTCTAAAGAAGCGACCCAATGCAGTGTTTTAGATGCTACAGCATGGATCACTTTGCCGCGGACTGCAAGGTTCCGAAGCCAAAATGTAGAAGATGTGGCTCGCTAGAACATCTTAAAAGAGATTGCAAGGCTCAGGCCAAATGCTGCCTATGCAACGGCGAGCATAAAGCCACGTGGGGTTCGTGCCCCGTTCGATTGAGCCGTATAAAAATGTTGAAGCGGGGTTCTCGGAATGCTATTAGAGGCAACCTGAGGTCCCAACTCCTCCACTTTGCGCTCCCGTTGAATACGTCCAACCGTCTGATAACTTTTCGAAGCGCAGCTGGTCATCTGTGGTAAAGAATGGTTCGAAGGTAAACAACGACGCAATAAACACTCGATAAGTTGGACAGTCAAAGTCGAAACCTGTGGAAAAAGCGAATAAGCTTTGCCTTCAATAGCTGCAGATCTTGTACAAGGTTTACTAGACAAGGTTGTTCCCTAGATCATCAAAGCGGTTCCAACAGCGGTAACCAGTGTATTTGAAAAGTTGTTTCCTTCTCTGCTCTGTAGGGCAACCGGAGAAGAAATGGGTAGTGACTTGAGCAAAGCCACTGAAACTACTTCTCTTGAAAAAACCTTGCAACACTCTATTGAAGCCTCTTTGCGCGATGCACTTTGCACGCTATCATGTAACCAAGGTGTAAAGACGAGCAAGCGCGACAGGCCTCCTGGAGACTCGTGACCGGCTTGCACAGCAGTAACAAACGCACCAGTACAAAAACATACTCAAGACAAGAGATTGCTACTTAAATAGAGAAATAAACTTTTTCAATGGAACCGTGAAAGCATTAAATCAAGTTACCCACTTCTTCTTTTAGCTGAGCAGTATGACGTGTTGGTCCTCACTGAGACATGGGCCACCAAATCTACAGTCGTCCCAAGTTGGTGTATAACGGAATGTCTGGGTGTACAAACAGAGGGACCGGGCAGAACAAGTGGGGGAGTTGCAGTATTGTTTAACAGCAAGTTCGCTGGCGCACAAACATGGTACAAAGAGGATAACTGCGTCGTCCTAACAGGAACCGCCACCAACGTCATTGCAATATACTCAAGTCCTTCGGAAGCTATTTCAACACTGTTGGAGAAATTAGTACTATGCCTCGACATGGTGGACTTACACAATGTGACTGACTGTACTATGTGGTGATCTCAACTGTCAGCTTGTAAAACCAAGATGTTTAAGAACGGTATCACTGCTCAACGCCTTGGCATCTCGCAGTATGTGGGTTATATTTACAGCTGAAGATTCGACCTTCGTCGCGCCTCATGGATGATCTACGATTGAGATTTTCGCCACAAATGCTAACCCATGTAATGTCAAGTACAGGGAGGTGCAGGAGAAGACTCTGGCGTTCGGTGCAAGGTGGCACCTACCCGTTGCAATGGAAATATCAATTCAACCGCAATCCACAGATTGCAGTAGGCCTTGTCTAAGTCGCAACCTGAACCTCAGCCTTTTGACTGTTACTTCGCGAAGCATATACCCAGTGCCAACCGTAATCAACGTGGAATCCTATGCCACCAGCATTAGAAGTGCCATTACTGGTAGCGCTCGGCTAAAGCAACAAACAGAAAGCAAGCGAACAAACAGAAAACACGCTCCATGATAAAATCAGGAGTGCGCTTCTTGCAAACATAATATGATTCAAGCATACATTTCAGCAAAAATCCGCCCGGAGATGAAGTAGTTGTATACTAGATTAAGTCGTGACTATAAAAGAGTTGTAAAGAACGCCATACAAGAATATGAAGAACGAAAACAATGCAAGCTGCTCCTAGAAGCGCAACAACGACCTCATAAGTGGCTGCAGACAGACAGGCGCGTTACTGCGTGCCCTATCCCACATGACATACTAACTGCTCATTTCTGTCAAATGCTTGCCAGTGCCATAACCGTTCTGTTGGTCGCTGCGCTCCTGTGGTAATGTCAGTGTGGGACGACCGCGTCACTGAAGCCCGTCAAGCCCTGTCGCGGCCTTTTAGCAACTCTGAAGTTATCGACTCAATAATGAAAGCACCGTCCGGGAAGGCCCCGGGGCTCGATTTGATCACAAATGAGCATCTCAGACAAGCGATTCACCTTGCGCCTTATCCCTAAAAGAAAAGAAGATCCGTTGGCACCGTCGTCTTACCGAGGTATCGCAAAGAAGAGCGTAATCTACAAACTTCTATCGGCTATCCTAGCCCGTCGATTAGAACATTTTTTCAGATTAAAAGAAAGCTGCCGGAGCAACAACATGGCTTCAGAAGGGGCCGGTCAACAATGACAGCATGTGCTGTACTTCTAAATTCGAAATTCGATACAACGGGCACTTCGAACTAAAGGGGCTTGTCTATTTGCTGTATTTGTAGACTTTAAAGCGGCCTTTGATACAGCCGCACGAACGGTTATACTTGACAAGCTAGCTTTTTGCGGGATCTCATTGAATATATTGAAGCTCATTAAATGCATTTTACAGGAAGGACAAGTTATTATAGATGACGGAGCGGCTAAACGCATGGCAATCTTACAGACCACTGGTGTTGCCCAAGGTGATAATCTTAGCCCCCTGCTGTTTTCGGTGCTGGTGAGAGACCGCCCTGAAGAGATACGGAGTCGGCACTCGTAAGTAGACGTCCTTATGTATGCAGACGACTTGGTGCTATATTCTCGCAGTCGATTCCATTTGCAACAATCCCTTGTGACCTTGCAGCATTACGTTTATCGAAACCAGTTGGAAAGAAATATAAATAAAACAAAGGCAATGAAGTTTAGACGTGAAGGGAAATTGGCTGGAATCGACGAACTACGGTTAGGTTCAAAATCTATAGAATTTGTCTCGAACTTCTCGTAGTATCCGAGACCCTCATAAAGCATCAATGGACGTTGCCATTCCTCTCTTTAACCTGAAGATTGCGCCTACTGCTTCATACGGTATAGAGATGATATGATAGCAGAGTCGACTCTGCTATTTGTTGAGAATTTACAAAAAAAATCACGTGTTACCGAAAACGGCAGCTTTTAACGAGTACATGTCTGAATGGGAAAATAAGATGGCAGACATTGACCCGCTCTTTTATGAAACCCAGGCAATGACGTGTAGTTCGTGGAAGAGCTGCAACTATGAGAATAGACACATAATTGCACGATTTGCTGTACACGACTTTCACATGAAGATCTGTATTCGAGAGAAGTTCCATGAAATTTCCTCGTTATGCTTGTGCAAACTCTGCGGGAGACAGTGTGACTTATATCACCTTTAATAATGCGATAAAGCAGTTCCGTTGACTCGACTTTTAGAACCGTGATGAATATATATATATATATATATATATGAATGTGTGCTTTCTCTGAACGCGCAATATTGTAAACCAACCATCGGTTAATAAAGCTATTATGTTAATAACTTGTTATATTTCTTCTACTCCTGTGATTATACCTGTATCTATTCTCGACCTTCCTTCACTAACTCCATTAGTAATAAAAAATGATGCTTCTCCCGCCGCATTCATCTTTTCTTTTGAATACACTTTTTCATGTTCAAGATTAGTCTTGATTTTTCCTGCATTGACTACATATGTCCAGGATCGCTTTACCCGCTGTCCCCTTGGAGCCTCTAATTACTATTAAATTCCTGTTCGTCCTGGCGTTTTATCCCTTCTTGTACCAAATAATGAAAATTTGCCTTTGCCTGCACATATTTTTGCCAGTATTCCTCGCCCGTACCCGGGTCCCTACTCACTACCTTCCTGTGCTCCCTGCTTCACTTCTTTCTTTCCAATATAGCTTCCTCAATCTCCTTATTCCACCACCCTCTCTATCCCCCTTTTACGTCCTTAACTACTTTATAACATGCATAATTTTACCCCGTATTATTGTATGCACTTTATCTAGATTCATGTTGTCTATGGTGTCCCCTAAGAGTTGTTTAATTTTATCTTTTTTATGTGCCCATTTCTGCGTATCTATCACCTTTCTCTCTACTTTCAACATGTTCGACAAAAACGGAAAAAAAAAGAGACACATAGTGACCATTATATATCTATCTACACATGACTTTCTATTTCCCTGACTATACGTATATTTTCCAACCATTACTTTATCTAAATTTAGGAAATCCTCGTGTTTCTGTTAAGGAGAAAGCATTTACAGCTAAAACACAAAGATTTGTGCCGAGACCAAAATAGTCGCTTAGTTTGACCGTTCGTTTAGATGCCAAAAATGCGTTTCACGTGCTTTTTTAGGGCCCCATATACTCACATTCATAAATCCTATAACCGCTTGCTTCGAAATTGTACGTGTTGCGCTTCGATCAAATCCACGACCAATTCAGTCCTAGTTTCAAAGTCGCTCCGTCTGTCTTCCCCACTCTGCACTTTTCACTGCACTGTGCACGTTTCTCCCCCTCTTCCCTCTCACGCTCTGCATCTCGCCCGCCTCTTTGCAACGTACGGCGCGCAGGATGCCCTTTAGTTTAATAACAAACAGCACCCAAAACGCGGGACAAATGGGGCTGGGCTAGCGGAACGAGAGGCAACCGACGCTCTTTTCGGGTTGGCGATTCGTCTTTCTCCTCGCCGTCCTAGTTGCAGCGGCAACGATTAGCTAGAGATCAGCCGACTCAATCAACCAATTTTATAGAGTTGTCCATTGCTCGATTTCAAATTAAACATAAACACGTGTTTTTATCTAGTCAAGACAAAACAGTAACGGCAACCTGTATAAATGAACATCTAAAATCGCTTTTCATCAGCCCACTCAAGATACGCAAAGTATGACCTCAATTTGCCACTCATGCGTATTCATAATAACTGTGTCACAGATCTATTACTCCAAACTCTCTTGTGATGCAGCATCAACCCCTAAGAACAACAGTAGTGTATCGAGGGGAAAAATTAAGATAGCTGAGATGGTGGTTCCCCAGTGCGCCCTGACTGGCGCCTTCTCAGCCCCACGTTACCTCGGACCTCCACCGGAAAATTTCCCAAGCTACGTATCCAACCCCAAAATGCCCATAACGTACCTACTATTTAACGCCGCATTGCTTACAAAAAGGGGAGCTTCGATTGCCTTGATTTGTACATCGCGCTCCGCTCCGTTGACAACACATGTATTACTGAGAAATGGGCCACCGACAACCTGTCGTCAAACTCTTTCTTGGTAGTCGCTATTCGGTCTTCCGAAAAGATCGAGTTCGACGAATCGGGGGCGGCGTCTGCATGCTTGTGAATATTGAGTGCCTCACTCAGCTTCCGAGGTTATTGCTGTGGACGTTACATATGACTCTACATCGCGTCATCGGGTGACCTCGGCCTATTTTCCCCATCTGTGTCGATTTTTGATCTTAGGCAGCGCATTGCGTTACTCTGTGAAGTTCTGGAAGAAGTTGTTCAGATCGAATGCCCCGTCCTTCTGCTGGGGGATATGAACCTTTCGTCCGTTGACTCTAACTAGACCATTCGATAGTAAGGATCATTAGTTTGTGGTATTCTGCATTGAATCTAGACTTACTCAACTTGTCACCTGCCCAACTCGTCCAAGAAGTAGCAATGTTTTGGATCTCATCCTCACTGACAACGGGAATATGATGGCTAACATCGATATTCGTTCCTCGCCTGTTAAGTCAGATAACATGGCTGTCTATTTTTAACTGGTCGCAGACAAGCCGTCCATACCCCTGCAACCAAGTGTTAACTGCATGAAAGCCAATTACGACGCAATCTATGCTAATCTAATGTCTTTCGATCGGCGCCAAATTATCTCCATGTGCTCTTGCGCCAACGATCAATATAAAACCTTTGTAAGCATCCCTTTATACCTTTTTGATCCGTTATTTTTATATACGTATCAGTCGAAGAATGTCCCTATTCCCGAAGCAACTAAGGACTTAAAAGTTACGTTTGATAGGCATATGAAATTTCAGGCACGCATTGCCGATTCAGCAAAAACTGCTTCTCGACTAAGCAGCCTTATACAAAGAGTATTCTTATCACAAGATGTCTCTAAATACCTGCACATTTATAAAGCCCTTGTCGTGCCAAAATGGCAATACTGTGCTCACGTGTGGCTTCTTTTCTACGACAAGAATATGTTTATTCTGTAGCGTATTAAGGACAAGTTTTTTAAAGATAGCCTCCAGAAGGTGCAACTTGACGCGTGACAGAGTTGTATTTTCATGTGTCGCGGAGTACCAGCGCCGTGTTGCTTCAAGATTCCATACAATGGTCCTTGTGCTTAAAGATTTCATACAATGGTCAGATTTATGCGTACTACCATGTACGATCAAACAGCCTACGGAGTCACGGTTTCATTTAACCGCCTGAGACTGCCAATGCGGCAGTGTGTTGTGTGTATCCCGGAAAAGAACGCTTTATCCGATGCCCAGAACGATTTTCGGAAAGGAATATTTATACTGGGGGCTTTAAATATGCCCGTTGGTTCTGCAACGGGCGGGTGAGGAGACCATAGAGACACCCAAAAATTCGTGCTCGAGATTCTCCTGGATGTCAAATATGCCTTCAACACAATGAATTGGAAAGTAATTGTGAAGGCGATAAAGAGGAAGGAATTTCCCCTTATGTCATTACGTCAAATGATTTCATCCTACCTGGATGACAGAGGTCTGGTTGCAGGGGGGAGGGGCAAGAGTACAAAATTATCGCCCGAGTACCACAGGGCTCGATACTAGAATCCGCGCTCTGGAATATAGCATATGACGGGGTACTCGGGATCCTAGATCTACCGTATAGGGTGGAGACGTTGGTGTATGTTGACGATCTTGCACTCGGTTACGGCCAGAAGCGAGAGAGTCCTGGAGAGCGCCGCCAATGAAGCCCTGTCAACGGTGTCGGTAGGTGAAATCTCATCACTCTAAACTGGCGCCTGACAAGACAGAGGTGGAACTGGCGCCTGACAAGACGGAGGCGATGTACCTAACAGGCAGAAAGAGGACAACCGGCGGTAATCTCGTGATAGCGGGTCACCCGATAGAAATCAGAAGGAAGGTGAAGTACCTTGGAGTCATGCTAGATAAGTGACTGGCGGGATCGGCACACGTGAAGTGCGTGGCCGAAATAGCTCAAAGAATCTCCCTGAACCTGGTGCGGACCTTGCCTAAGGTCGGTGGAGTGGCAAGGAGAAAAGAATGCTCCTGGCTTGAGTGGCCGAAACAACGGCGCTATATGCAGCCCCATTTTTTTGTTTGGAGGGGGGGGGCATGGAACTGCACAGTGAAACATAGGGGTGCACTAAGGTCGACCTAACGAACGCTGGCAATCAGGGTAAGCCGGGCGTATCAGACGGTCCCGACTGAAGCTTTCTTGGCCCTAGCCAAGATGCTACCGTGGAACCTCCTAGTGGCTGAAAGAAGTAAATATCTAAATGTAGATCTGGATCTCACCAAGGCCAGGAGTGCCCAAATATCAGTCTGGCACGTGGAATGGGCGCAAGTTAGACACGGTGCGACCACAGAGAGCTCGACCAAGGGTCTGAGACGCCTGGGGGGGAGCCGGGTTTAGTGGGTACGTGAGTCCCACACTAACCATGCAGGCTGCTAGTGTGCATCATGCATTCCCAAAACCACCCATAAAAAGCTCCATGGCTAAGCTTTTCTCGAAGAACAACGCTGATATAGATAGATAGGAGGCGCTGCAGCAACATAGATGCTTTATACAGGCGTGTTCCCCACCCAGTGTCTTTACTTGTTTTGTTTCTTGACACATCATGATAGCGCTGCTAAAGTATTGTTACCCAATAAAACACCAACCTCCCAGGCCATTAAAAGACTACCATTTTTGCCGCATTGCTTCAACGCCTTTAGAGTCTATCTTGACGCTCGCTCATGATGGGCGCGTTCTGATCTCGTGCATCCGCATATGCGTTGTCTGGCTCGTTCTCAACCTTCGTTTTGCCTAACCTACTCTACGTAGACACTGACATTGGCATAAGTGTATTGATTCACTCGATCGTAACATAGGCATTCACGCTATTTTGGTCATCGACGTATATATCGCTCAACTAGCCAAACTTCAACATTGCTTGTCCACACAATATTTGGCTCCACCGCCGAGGTCGCTGGTACACATTTCCCACGATGCTCGTACTGCCCCCTTAAATGAAAGCCGCATTTTACCAAACATTTGCAGAGAGCCGGTAGAGGGCGCTCTAAACATGTTTCTGAGGCGTTTTCAATAGAAATGCATTCAAGTCATTAGGACGACCTTTATCCAAACTTTGAATCTCTCTTCCTACGTGACAATAAAAACATATTACGTCAGCTAGGACGTGCGCTTACAAATCAGATTTAACATCCTCGGTAGCCAACAATCTACTACAGATATATAGCACATCTTTATTGGGAATAATTACACTTTCTGAAGACTCCTGTATTGAACAAGATAAGACTACAACATTCTGTCTCCCATGCCTGATGCATCACCTAACGAAAATTTATCCAGCCTGCTTGGCTAGACTTAGTTTTTGTCCTTGTTCTCAGTACTGTAAAATCAATTGATTCTATTGAAGCTTTTTCACGACCTAAAGATATACCCCGTTTAGAGTACAAAAATGATGTACCAGTTCTATAAGTGAGTGCTGTTAGTTACCTTAGCTGAGAATCATAGTACCTTAAAAGGTTGTCTATGATCGACCTTGCCGTGCATCATGATATTAGGCCGTATTATAGGTAGACCACCTTGTTTGCTTCAGTTAATTACCTGAAATTTTAGTAAGGCATGGTGAGCAGGTATTCATTCTGCTTATTACGCGTCAACAGCATACAAGTAAAAACACTTCCTTTTTAAAGCGGCAAAAGTGTGAAACATTACTTTTAGGAGTATGGTCTTTCTCCCGATAGTTTGTGGTGCCTTTGTTGCATATAAAATACCTTAAGTCGCACGTTATTAGCAATATATATATATATATATATATATATATATATATATATATATGTATATCAATCAATCAGGTTTATTGACGTGCCCAACAAGTTGGCATTCTGTCACCTTTCATTCAAAATATATATAATATGCGAATGTTTGTACAGATCAAATGTGTGTACGCGATAAAGCAAGAACATTTAGTATAATTTTCACAACACTTCTGGGATTCAACGGGTAAAAGCCCGAAAGCCGGAGCACCAGGAAGGGAGACGCTCAGGAAGGGTCCCATTGGGCCAGAAGTCGCAATGGACTAGGGTGACAATCTGACCCTAGTCTTCTTTAAGAAAAAAAAACCATTAGTCTGGAACAGAAGCCGTGATGGACACCTTGATACCTTATGGCTCCACTCGTTCATGATGCTACGTTAGCAGAACACGGTTAATTTTCATAAGATTCCTTGAATAAGAGTAAAGTGCTCTCCTTAATAATTATAAAACAGTTCTATCCAACAGGGTGCTGATGCGCAGGACCTAATTGCTCTTTACGGATTACGATGGCCTACAAAACGGTCAGCACAGCGGCTGTTCTTCTACTGGCTGGTACGATCTCTTGGAGCCTGAAGGCCGACGAACGTCGTCGCTTATGGACGCAACCGACAAGAAAGAGGAAAACTGAGGGGAGGGTCTTCCCTCTTCCTTGTCGGCTTCTATACGCACGGACTTAGTGACAGCAAGTGACGGCAGTCTTAGAAAATAATACACCTTTTTTTAAGATCACATGATGACTGGAATCTTATAGCTCGTACCATCGAAGGCATTATGCACGCCATGGAAGAAAAGAATCGTCTTTACTTGACAAGGCCCTATAAGGTACACCAGGACAGCTAATGTGAGGACGGATTTCTAGAAGAAAATCCTCAGGTAACCAATAGACGACCTTTGCCAACTACAAGTACTGACTATTCACTAAAGATCGTGCAGTCAAAGCTGTCCCAAGGGGATGTCTCTTCTGCTGCTCGGACTTTGCAGATTATATTGCCTCAATCGACGCAAACACTAGAGCAAGTTTATTAAAAAACCTCCTGAAGACTCCAAGGATTCGGCGCATCCTAAAGCCCCCATGCTGACAACTTCAGCGTCGATTGAATGTCAACGAATGTAACGACAGAGGATATTTGCAACACCATTAGAAATTTCTCATCAAGGTCACAAGTCAACATCAAGGCAGTGCAGGAATTTTAAGCGCGTTTCGGGTTAACACTCAGCAGCGCGACGAGTCTATTTCGACTTTATGAGCAATACTGCCCGACATTAGCAGCCGAGGATATTAATGAACTTATGAAAGCTCCTCTTACTGATGCGACTCTGGATGGTGTACTCCGCAGAAAAGTTGTTGAATTCTGCCGATGGTGCAGCAGACGTTCAACTCTAGATGCCCACCCTGCGTTATACTTTTTGCGAGAAAGTCTATCCACCCATTGTTTGACGTACCTTCTGTGTTGTCCACCTTCTTAAAAATGGACGACCCTTTCGACAGTTCGACAGTATTTTCTACACGGGACTCAACGTTCACTTAGAATCTGCATCCTGGGTCCAGACATCAATTCCTGTGAGTGCGGATACTTAAGAATTTGCCGTGCTATAGATTTGTCATTATATTGTTACTTGGGAGCCTTTATTTGACGATTTAGTAAAGACTGAAGTTAAATATAGCTTAGCTCAGGGCCTCCAGGGCATCCTAGAGGAGTTTTGAGTTTGGTGAGGGGAGGCCGAAGATCGAAGAACTCAGCGCTGGACAACCTTGTGATAAAAGAGGCAAGACACACTCATATCATATCAACTGTATTAAAAAGGGAGTATTTTAAGAGAAGCAAAGTCTTTGTAGAGTGAGACTTAGTCGTAGTATTTAAGATTTGCTTTGCCATTTAGCATATGCTGAATGATAGGTGGCATTGTCTTAAGAACGGCAAACTTGGGAGTAAATAACCGCGTGCGGTTGTCCTCTGCCCATAGGGATACAGCATTAATCGCTTTCTGTAAACTTGCTGTCTTTCAGGTATGCTCTACACTAGTTTATGATTCTAGGGCCGACACTTAACGCTGGTATTTTTGTCATGAGCAGATGATGGTCAACACGATAAAGTGCACGTGAAAATCAACATGTAAACAATGTTGTTCGAGTGTTGCGATTTCGGGCCAGCGCCCAACCGTGACCTACTTCCAGTAACTGGATACCCGTTAATCGACCTTTTGTGAAACCATGTTGGAAGAGTCTAACAGGTCTTTCCCAAAAATTCGATTAAAAAATAAGATTTTTTTACGGATTTTACGCCATCAACGATGTCGGACATTTCTGCAGAGCGCTCAAATTTCTTTAGTGAAAGAACCCCTTGGCATATGCGTCAACGGTCTACTCCCAGATGGAAAAGCCCTAACACCATGGAAACGAAGATGTCTGTCAGTCGACGATTTCGTGCACACTTATCTGCAGTTACATTGCGTTAGAAAACATTGATTGTTAAGAATGTATAAGTGAGAAGAAATCATTCCTAAAAAAACAAGTGGAATGAAAAGAGTTCTTAAGAATGGGCAAGTAAGAAGAAATTATCTTTAGGAATGCACAAGGGGTCATCACAGGTAACGGGTTATGAGTATAAGTATTTGTCATACACATCCACATCTGCACACACGGTCTAGGTAGGTTAAATAGAAAAGCTTAACGACCATTATTTAACCACTTAAAGGCCCCTTCTTGTCAAAGCCTCACTGAAAGTCACTATTACGGCCACATAAGTGTACAAACGCAATCAGCAAAAAATATATTTTCGTCCTCATTCCTCCTATTCATTCCGCCTGGCTAGCTGTAACTCCTTTTGGTACCCAATATTTAGAACCCTTGGAAGAAGTATTTGAGAAACTAGATGATGTCAAGGGGAGCTAGCTCATTTGAATAGAGGACATTTTAAACGTCGGTTAACCCTGGGACGGAGGGCCTAACTAGACGGAGGGACTAATCAGCAAAATAGGAACCCTAAACAAGTAGAACCAGTAATAGGAAGATATCCTATCGGGCCACTCCGGATACTGAACGGAATCAGCGGAATTCACTGCTTCTAATGAAGTAATTTTTTACCTGTAGACAGTTCTGCAGTTATTTCATTATCTCCGACGGTGCGATTAGTACGGTTATTACGGTCATCAAGAGATTCAGTTCCACAGTTTCGCGCACGCGGCCTTCCTGGAGCGTAAAAACCTCCCAAAACGGCGTTTTGAATTCGATAGCGTAAATATAGCAAACAAACGAATAAAGTCGCTTTACAAAGCTCTCAGAGATTTTACGGTCTTCTGGGGCAGATATCTGTTTTGTCACATAGCAGATTTCTTAGAGCTGTAGTGGATATTTAAACGCATCTAAAAATCCAGTTACCCGTCCAACATAATATATGAGGGATGTTGAAATGGAAAACTATGGAACATCGTAACAACCAAACGGGTAGAAAATTGAATATGCCGTCTTGGGTAGTAGCGTAGTGAGGCATCTAGGGATGAAGTCTCTGGCGTAGGCATGCGCATGTGCGGGCGCTTGCGCATTAAGAGTGAGAAAAGTAGGCAGTTGTGTGTCTCGTCTAATGGAAACCGAAGCGCATGTGAGGACATCATGGCGCCCTATTGGAAAATTCAACGTCTGAGAAGCAGAAAGGTGTTATTAGATTTCTGACTACAGAAGCTGTTTAACCGCTTGATATTTATCGCCGCATAATGGTCGTGTACTAGGGAATTGTGAGTCCGACACGTCAGTGAGAAAATGAAGTAGCTCGACCATCCGCCCTACAACCAGAGCATGTCGCCCTGCAACTTTGATCAGTTTGGTCCATTCAAATACATTTCAAAGTGCGGCTTGAAACTCGGACGAGTACCTGGAAAACACAGCGGAGGACTAGCTCTTGTCGCAGCCGCAGGACGCGCGGCACGCAGTTCCTAGTGCTATGCTGGATACTCAAGTATGCTAAGTTAATTGTGCCGAGCAGAACTCAGTGCAGCGATTATGTTAAGCGACAACTTAGCATAAACTCCGCTGCAGGCGGAGTTTATGCTAAGTTGTCGCTGCTGCGATAAAGTTGACTCGACGCGAGTAAAGATTGACCGTGTCTCCGTGAATTGATCGTCGCGTGACGTGGAAGAGGCGAGCGCGCACGCAGAAGGGTTTCGCAAAGATGACGACGAACGACGGCGGGACGCCGCTAAGTATTGATGCGTTGGCCGAAAGTATGAGTTTGATGAAAGCAATAGCAGATGCTACGCATGGTCTAGTTGACAATGAAAAAGATGTCGGAACCGAGTGTCGCATAGCGTATCGAAACGGCCAGCCACGTCAGTGGTAACGTTCCCGGGTAGCGGGAGCATTTTGGCGGACGAGTGAATCCTGCTATTTGAGATCACGAAAGAGTACAGCGGATGGTCATGGGGTGAGACCCGTCGATTGATCATGAATAAATTTGTCGGTGAACCACGCATTTGGGACACGACGCACTGACACGGCTGCAAGTCATACGACGTGTGGATGGAAACGTTTCTAGCCGCGTTTACTCGCGAGTTGGATAGAAACCGCCTGGTAGATTAGCTGGCCCCGTGTACGCAACAACGACAGGAGTCATTGGGCTGCTTGGCACGATGACAAGAGACGCTAGCGTTAAAACTATCGCTATTTACGGGGGAAACAATGGCTAGAGTATTGGCTGGACTGCGTCTAGAGCTCAAAATTGTGATACAATACATTGCTGCTTGCCAACATAGCAACGTGTCCGCCTTGATTTATAACATAAAGTACGCGATGGAGTTGCAGACCCCGCGCTGGGCTATGGTGGTCGGCGGCGCGGCCAGAGCTGGAGGTACGGCAGGTGGCGGTGCCAGGCCTGAACCAGTCTGTTATCAATGCCAACTGGTGGGACGCAGCAGAGACCGGTGCCAGATGTTGATGCAACAACAGCAACAAAAGGGAGCGCCGAGCCAGTTCAACATCGAAATGTGTGGTGGAACCGGTGGTATTGCGTAAGGCAGCAGCAGCCTCAACAACGACAACAGCGACTGGGCCAACTGAATAATGAACAGATTGTACGCTGATTCCAATGCAACCAACGCTGTCACTATTGAGGGAGCGAGAAACTGTACTACTGATGTAACCAGAGATAGTACTACTGTTTTCTTAAAGAGATTTAGGGTTTAAAATACATTTATGTACGACTGAGAGAAAGCATAACAGGAGTTGGTGAGCCCCCTAACATGCCAACGCTCAGACAGTGTGGGACTCAGCCACCCAACGGCAAGTCTCTGCGCTTGACAAGAGTCGAGCCGAACGATTAAGGCAATACCCACTAAAACCCTACATATATAGACGGCAGTGCCTACATATATGTATCCTCCTTAAGATGACCCTCCGACCTGCAGGATCCTTAACGCAGAAGAGTAACTACACACAGGCGGCGGGGAAGTCTTGAACATTTTAAATCGTTAGGTCCTGCTTGTCGAGTCGCGCCTTGGCAAAAACTCTCAGACGCTTTCTACTATTTTCCTTTTTCCTGCCTCTTTCTTTGCTTTCGTGATATGTTGAATAGGCTTTGCAGCCGCGTCCCAGTTTTTGACCAACGTAAGCATGTTCGTGACTAGCTCTCTCAGCGTGTTCTTTCTGGGCAAGCCTCCGTCTGGTGTCGGTCCATCTGGCGCATCGCAATACTGTATGTTCCGGAGAGTCCACCTCGTCACAGTACAAGCATAGCGTTGTCTCAGCCTTCCCTATCCGATGTAAATACACCAGGAAATCGCCGTGACCCGTTAGGACCTGGGTCCGGTGGTAGGTGAGACGGCCAGGGACGATTCATCCATTGGCGGATGTTCGAAATGAGATTCCTCACGAGCGCCCCTGGTTGCCCGTTCGGGATGGTATCTCACTCCTTCTGCCACCGATCGAGTGTTACCTCTTGTTCTTTTACGAACTCCCTACCTGGGATAACCCACAAGCGCCGACGTTCGGCTGCCTTTAGGTCCCAGGGCACTGTCTCCGCCAGCACGAGCAAGGCCGCCGTGCTGATGGTGCGATACCCCCGAATGATACGTAGGGCTCCGATCCGCTGGACCCTCCTCAGGATATTTTTAGTAGCGTCCGTGTCCATTGTAGACGACAGCCAAACGGGCGAGCCAAAAAGGATGATCGACTCGGATAAGGACATCAGAAGTCTCCGGACGCTATCTCTCGGGCAGCACGTGTTTGGCAATAGACGGGCGATGTCATTAGCCGCCTTTTGCGACTTTCCTTTAGCTGTGTCCTTTAGCTCAATCTTTACGCCCGATAGCGTAAAATTTAAAGAAGCACATTTCTTCTTCCCAATGAGTAGGATAGCTTCACTCTTCTGTGGTGCAAGTGTTAGGCCGGCTCCTCTCATCCACCTATCGACATCCGCCAGCGCAATATTGGCGTATGTCTCCAGCTCTATCTTAGTTCTGGCCCTGCTTTTCACAGCCAGATCATCCGCGTACGCGACCAATTCTACCCCCGGTGGAAGGTGCTGGATGTTTAGGACGTCATCGTATGCCAGATTCCAGAGAAGAGGTCCAATGATTGAACCCTGCGGCACTCCGGCAGTCATCTCCACCTTGGTACGCCCGTTCTCTACCCGTCTATTGCTCAGGTAGTCGGAAACCAACCGCATCAGATATTGTGGGACATTCTTTCGCCGGAGCGTCTCGAGGACCACTTAACACGGGATACTGTTAAACGCATTTTTTACATCCAGCAACACCACTAGGAACAAATCCCTGGCTTTCCGAGTAGATTTCTTGGTAAGTTCGGCCTTTGCCACCACTTTGTGGATGGCCGACAGAACAGACCTATGCTTTCGGAATCCGAACTGCATTGTTGATAATAGTCAATTTTCCTTGGCAAAGGTTCTCAGCCGATCCTCCATGATGGCTTCTACACCTTTGGCTAAAGTGCCAGTGATCCTCGTCACAAGTGACGAATACTCTCCGAAGAGGAATTTCACCGCTTCTGGGGGTATTCCATACAAGCCAGGCGCCTTTCCAAGCTTAACCCTGTCTGCTGCAGCTAAAATTTTGCCTGTAGTGACCTCGGGGACGTCGCCATCCGGTAAAGTCTCAAATTCTGTTCGATCGAAATGCGGGTGCTGTGGGAAAAGAGTGTTAATCACCCGAAGCTTCTTGTCCTCCTCCAAATGCTCACGCTTTGCTCCGCCCATCTTGCCCCTAACGATCTTGTATGGCTTGCCCCAAGGATCCGACTTTAGCTTCTCGACCAAATTGCGCGAACATGCTTTTGCTAATCTTTTCTTCGTAGACAGCCCTTTGCCCTTTTGTACTCAATGCCCAGTTGGCGAGTTCGCTCGGAGTCCCCTTCACTTCTACGCGCGCGGGTGTAGATACGTCTGTACCGCATGCACTCTGTACGAGCCGAGGCAATAGCGGTGATCCACCAGAACACTGGCCTCGGTTTCTTGCTGGGTCGAGCTGGAGGAGTAGATGCTTTTTGGCACGCCTTCTAAAAAGCATCTACTCCTCCAGCTCGAACCACTGCTGGTGTGAGTCAAGTGGACGGCGGTCCACAACATGAAGAGACAGACCGTGACGAACCAATGGACGACGGAACAGAAACAGTGTAATTGGACGGTAAGGAGTGAACTGCTAAAATAGACACTCACGCAGATAACACGTGTATATCTCAAAAGACAGCCAAGCAAATGGGACTAATTGTTCGGCCGACCAAGGTGAAGAGCGTCAGAGACGCCGGCGGTAGCTGGTGTTGGCCAATGTTGGACTGAGAGACAGAGACGAAGAGATGCTGCGTCTTATTTTATTGACTTTATTGACTACCTACATACCTACTATATATTTGTAATAGATGCTTCAATTCCACTGAATCGAAGAGACAGCAATTAATCTGTCTGATGCTAGTCTTCCATCTAATTACTACAAATATATATCTTAAACCGTCACTACTATTGTACATACTAATGTGCAATTTTTAACTTCTACTTTCGACGCTATTTTGCATAAATACAGTACGTGACGAAATATGACATAGTGCTCCCTGGGTAGAGACAAACAGAATGATGGTCTAAAGACCGCTTCATCTTAGCGATTTTAACAACAACATCTGCGTAAAATCGCGCCATCGTTCCCGTACGAAACTTTTAAAAGAAATCTTACCACCACTGTGGACCAAGACAACGATGGCATCACGTGACGGCAGCAACACCGCCGGAAGACTCAGCTGTATTTGTTGACTCAGTGTTAATTTCGTCCGCATTCAGGTTGATGACAGTGGATCAAGCTCTGTTGTGGTAGAAGATAAAACGCCGTGCGGGGTGTTATTGATTTCGGTGCTGATGGAGATGCCATGCTGGCCGTCCTGAACTATAAAGATGTGGACAAAGACCCTGAGGGAGGAGATTCTTGTCAGGAGGTGGTGCTACACAACAACAGGACCCATAAGCAGTGGTTCGGCAGGTACAACGGAGTCGTATAGAGTGTGATGTCTGTATGGTTGGAGAGCCTCCAGGCCCTATCGGCTGTCGTGTGTTAACAGGGAGGCATGCTGAGATTTCATACAAGAAATGTTGATAGTTGATATGATAATGAAATCAACCTTGCCGTATGCGAACCCGATGATCCGGAGCGTTTAGTGAAAAAGAAGACCGTCTAGAAATAGTTCGTTGAATTGTTAGACAGTAACTGTCTGCCCTTCATTAATGATGTTTTGGATGCTGTGGCCGGAATGAGGCTGTATACTACTTTTGATATTGCATGGGTTCTCCCCACGCAATGGGGTGCAAAGCCCTATGTCACCGTCGCAAGGCCGTCTCCTGGACCCCGGATGACCAATATAACCTCGTGTTATGAGGATCGGTTTATAAAACGCTCTAGCAGAGTTCTAGCAGCTGATGGGTCACAAGCGGCATAAGACATCATATTGCGTTCTTGTTCATGGTTGCAGCATGGTACAGCGGCTGACGACTACCGCAACTAAACGGCGGCTATTTAGCGCTTTTAAAAGAAGCAAAAAATCAGGCGTGTGATCCAACAAGTGTCGCTTCTTTATGCAGTAGATAGATTTTATCGGATATATGCTGTCGCAAGATGGAGTGCCACCGGGCCACAGGAGCAAAACCGAGCAAGTCGGGATTATCCTCGACCGGCCAGCGCAACAGATGTATGGCGGTTTCTCGGAAGTAAGTTGCGCCGATTTCTAAAAAGTTTCACAACGATAGCAGCCCCGCTAAGTCTACTGCTTAAAAAGAATGCTACGTTTTAGTGGAGCAATGAATGCGAGGAGGTGTTATCGACATCGAAGAAGGAACGTGCGGATCTTTGTTGATCAACTTTGATCGTGGGCGACAAAAACGAGCTACACTGACGCGTCGTTAGACTAGTTGGCGCGATGTTGATGCAAACGGTCGACGGTCACTTAAATATGGTATACGTTGTCAGCCGTAAACAGGTTTCGTCGGAGATGCATTTGCACTCGACGAAACTCGAACAGCTAGCGGTGGTGTGGGCGTTAACCAGATTTCGCTATCATTGGCACGGCTAACTATTCATTGTGGTAACCGACTGCACAGCGGTGGCGACATTAAAGGCTACTTCGGGTAGTGGGGTGTCGAAGCAGCTGGCGAGGAAACAACGACGAGAGGAAGGATGAGGAAACAGTTGTCGATGCCGTGATATCGAAGCGAGTTAGTGCCGTTAGTATTGAAGCGAAGGTGGCGATAATCCAAGCCAGTTATTCAAACTCCCTGTTGGGCCTGAAGGAGCAGGCCCAACAGCAATCATGTGTAGAACGATCTGCTTCAAGGCTACGTATTGCAGAATCAAATGCTGTACAGGGTGTGGAGGAGAAAAGACGAAGGCAGTAACGATGTGGGTGGAGCACGCCAGGGCCGCAGGTTACTCTTCATTGTACAACGCCAGTACCGGAAACCCATTCTCGCCGTCATCCATATAAACGCCGATAATTTTGGAATAGACAGGACTCTGCGGATTATACGGGAACGTTATTGGCTCTCTCGGATGAGAAGCTATGTTGAGCAGCAGGTGCGGGCCGGTATAACGTACATTTTTCTTTATAAGGAAAGAAGCGGCAAACTATAAGGATTGCTTAATCCAATCCCACTGGAGCGTCGGCCGTTTCTAAGAACATCTGCTAACCATGTTGGGTCGCTACTGGAAACGGCTGGCAAGGAGCACATTCTGATTGCAATCGACGGCTTTCTCGAAGTTTGTACTGTGAGAACCGGCGCGCTCGACAGAGATTTGTCAGAAGTTGATCCATCGATTTGGACGTTTGACAACTATATTGTTCGAAACGAGGATGGCGTTTATGCCTGCGGTTAAGGATCTCCTAGACAGCAACTTTGTTCGCCACGGCCTCATCTGCACATAGCATCCTTAGAGTAACGGCTAAGTGGAACGCATGAGGTAACGCGACTTTTAAGGACGTAAGTTGCCGGACAAAAAGGACTGGCCACACAGGCTGCCAGTAATTTAAAGAATTAACCGTGCGCTGTCGAAACATAACGGTAGATCACCGTTTAAAAAATATACATGGCTACCTGCTACACAACGACCAGCTCTCGAAGTTTGTCGATAGCCAGCAACCGTAAACGAGGTGGATGCCACCAACAGATATGCACACGCGGATTCGTGCGGACATTTTGAGAGCACAGAAAGCGTATCGGCAACAGTATGATAAGAAGCGTTCATTGCATAGAGTGAGATATGTCGTTAACGACGTGGTCGTGGTTCGCCGATTGCCGATCCTAATGGGCGACCCGACCAAGCAGTGAAGGTTTAAATGTTCTATGGTGGTGACCGCTGTCTTGCCTAGCGATAAATATAGAATCGCTGAAATGTTAGCTAACAGTCATGGTTGTCCAAGATATGCAGTTCTCACGAACTCTAATGCCCTAAAGATAATAGGGAAGACCTGGAGGACCTTGGCAGCCTAATTATTTCTGAGTGCAGCAGGCGGCTCTAGAGGAACTGAAGCCATCGACACTCGCGAAAGGAAAGGATATCCCCCTCCAATGTATATCACCCTCAAAAGGCCACACGACGCGGAATTAGGTTAGATGATTGCCATGGCACTCCCTACGAAGACATTCCAGCAGGACGAAATGTAGATGGTTCATTTATATTCTTTCACTAAAGCTTGCTACCGATGCAATGTGTCACGAAAGACCAATTTTGCGTTGTGTTCTTCGCAAAGAGGGCGAACGTTGCTGTATTCTGCTCCCCAATCGCACACGATACTGCGGAGGTTGCTGAGGCTGTAAGTTTTGCACTTTCAGGATTTAACTAGGATGACTATGCCAACTACCGTCGGCGGTGGTACAATAATGAAACGATGATAATGGAAAGGTACTGCTTCAAGTAATGAAAAGTATGGTGTAAGATCTGTAAATGCGCGTAAAAACTATACGCATTTTATCCACAAGGGAAGCGGCACCATGAACCTGTTTTTTCAGGTTCTTAATAACCGTGAAGTTAAAAGCTTCGATATTCTAGAAGAACGACAAGCCATTCTTTGTAAGGCCAGTCCGAATAGGGTCTAATTAAATTATCCTTTTTTTCTAAGGGCGGTTAGGCTTACACCATAGAAAATCGGTAAACAAAATGACGGTAAGTAACCAATGAGTACTGTGGACACAAAGGTACTCAGTTCATTCAGTAGATGTTTTGAAGAGAATATCGTCTGCTCGGGCATGGCACGTGCATGTGGAGGACGCAAACCATTCAAACCGGCTTCACCTGTGAATAAAAAAAAATCTAACGGCCTCATGAGCCTGAAGTATCTCAATCTTATCAAGGTTTGAGAACCGGTTGTTGGATCCGCTCTAAGCGCTCTTGGCAATTAGTTGGGGAATCAGAGACTCTGTGTGCGCATCGTATGGTGCGATTATGTCTAAAGACAGCAGAGTTCGGGCGGCAGAACGAATATCACTTTCTGGTAATTCCATCCCTGCTTGACGTGTACTATTTTAGTCTCCATTTACGACACGTATCTTGTCGATTGTGCTATATTAAGTGCAGTCGAGTCGGTGACACTTTAAATAGTCCTGAGATCTATCTCGGCTACACTCTTTTTAACTGTTTTGGTCAGCGTCATTTCTTAATTTTTTGACGAGGTATAGCAAACATCAGCGACGGGAACATCATGAGATGGTTCTAGCTTATAAGGTTAAGCCTCGAGTTGAACTTGCCCAATGCTGTGGTGTTTGCTACGGCGCAGCATTCTTTTGCTCCGCGGGCATGACTCTGGCAAATCTTAAATTGATTGGCACGTGTCAGAACCCGTACAAATGAACTCCGATCAGACTAAAGGTCAGGGTCTGAGATGGAACGTATGAGATTATCCGGTCCCGGACTATTATCGATAGGTAGACTTCAAGGACGAATCGGGCAGACCTCGAGGACGAAATCATACACAACGAACACATTGCGTGCAAACATATGGGGTCTGAGAGAGGGGAGACGCCGTTGTTGGGTCGTTATCGGTTGATTCATTGGTGTTGTGTGATTATTGGCTGGTCATTAAAAACGATTGTTTAGGTAGAACTACGATTAGCAGCTCCAGAAGGTGTTAGGAGCTCTGGCTCTTTAGTACTGTCTACTCCAGCCTGCATAAGAGCGATGCCAATCTTAGACTCGACATATGATAGCACGCCTTTGATGACTGGGTTCTCGTCGAGCCATGTTAAGAGCAGGGATTTAATTTTTTTCTATATTCTTAGGATTGCGGAGACGATATGTGAACATTTATTTAACAAAGGCCTTTTATTTTCTGTCTGCGGCTTTGCATTCTCTGCGAGATCCGTTTTTTTCTGCAGCCTATTTTTTCACTTCAGCGGGCAGCGGGAGGTTACAGAGTACGGTGTCGCCATCTTTGTGCAATTTCTGCTTGAGTTTTTGTGCGGATGCTCGGGCAACATCCGCGTAGGAACTCAGTTTTACGACAGGCTCAGAGCTGAGATCATTGCGTGGCTCATTTATCAGTGATGGGAAATCATTTTATACAGGAAGACGTGCAGAGACCTTTGCGTTGAGTTTGACTCGTTCAGTTTCTCTGTATACTTTTCTAACCCCACAATTGTTGTCGTTGGACGCATGGGCACCTCCGTAATTAATGCAACGAGTTTTATCTTGACATTCCCACATCTCGTGTTTGACGCGGTAGATTATTGAAGATAATTTCGTTTCTGAAATTCTAAGGCTTTTTGTTCATACTTATAACACCGTAAGCACTGCAGCGGCACACTGTCGGAAGCACTGTCGGCCACAACCCGCCACGGCACTGTTGGTCACAACCCGCCACTGCACTGTTAGCCACAACACGCCACTGCACGTTCATGCACTGTCACGTTGCCGGTCGCCGGCCGTATAAAAGGGGATGCGCGCCATTTTGTCACTCTCTTGCTATTCCGAGCGTTCGGCGTAACGCGTGCTGTTGTCAAGTTCAACGGTGGTCGAGAGTTCTTCCATCCATCCAGTGACGCCATCCGAGTCTTCGTCCACGAAAAGGAACGAAGTGGTTGCAGCCAGGTCAGCCGTGCATCTCGTAACCAAGGCCGCGGAGTTCCTGAAGAAGCCGTCGACGCAGTACCCCGCCTTCCAGCCGGGGCAGGGCTACGACGAGCTTCCAGATATTCGGGTGTTTGTCGCAACGTGCGAACCCCCGCTAATAGACCCGGCGGGGTGTTCAAGCTTGCGCAAACTGACCCGAATCGTCTCCACCGTCGCCCAGGCTGGAAGATGGTTCCATCGGCAGGATGCGAGTTGTCGACTCACGGCGGAAGAGCTCGCGTGGGCGAAGCAGCACCCGCTGCATGAGGCCCGGCAACCGTGCTTGGGGGAGGACGTCGCGAGCACCTCTCGTGTCGAGCCGCTCGAAGACGAGGGCCTGGCAGAAGTGAATCCCGGGCTGAAGCATTTCAAGACAGAAATGGTCATGAACGTGTCACGAGGAGGTGAAACGAAGAGTTGGGTCGCGGTAGTCACATGCGCCGCGATCGAAGCAGCTTACCTTGAAGGCAATGGCGCGCCGAGCATCTGCTGGTCCTGACGATGGCTCTGCGGCGGCGGGGAGACCCCATGTCGAGCCGTTCGCCGCGGGCGCCGTCGTAGTACTACTGGAAGAAGGAATGCCGCGTGCATTTTGGCGCCTAGGTCGTGTGGAGAAGCCCTGGCGACCAAGAACGGCGTGAAGGGTGCACCTCGGTGGGGACCGCTACGTCAAGAGAGCTGAACGCCTGTTGGTGAATTGTTGTGAGCCAAAGTTGAATTCGCATGGTGCCACATAATAAATGTTAAACACAGCCAATGTAACATAGGTATTTTTGAGGGGCTACCGCCGCCCTCAAAAAGGGGGAGGACTGTTGCATATTGGATGGCCGCGAATAGAAGTTTGTATTAGTGCGCCATGATAATGATGATCTCTGCCTGTTGGCCACAACCCGTTACAGCACTGTCGGCCACAACCCGCTACGGCACTGTCGGCCACAACCCGCTACGGCACTGTTGGTCACAACCCGCCACTGCGCTGTTAGCCACAACCCGCCACTGCACGGTCGTGCACTGTCACGTTGCCGGTCGCCGGCCGTATAAAAGGGGATGTGCGCCATTTTGTCATTCTCTTGCTATCCCGAGCGTTCGGCGTAACGCGTGCTGTGCAAACCCTTAGTCCGGCGGCGACCGGGACGTGCGACGGCGTGGCAGCGACAACGGCGTGAGCGTGGCAGTGATACTGTACTAGGGTGGTGAGTGATCGTGGCTAGCAGGCGCAGGTAGATCTATATATATATATATATACATATATATATATATAAGAGGTGTGTTCAAAAAGTATCGCGACTTTTGAATTTTCGCGGGTTACGTATATTCGAATTTCGATTTTTTGTGGCGTTATGTTGGTACTCAGGTCTCTCACTTATGCCGACAAGCTCGGCCATTTTGAATGTTCACTTAATTGTTGACAGCTGCTTTGCTTGCACGTGTTTTGGATCGTCTTCGATTTTTACCTATTCAAAAAAATGGATCAAAGAACCTGTATCAAATTTTGTGTGAAAAACGAAATTAAGTGCGCGGATGCATTCCGAATGCTGACTGTGGCATACGGAGAAGCTACCTTGGACCGAAGCAACGTTTATCGGTGGTACAAAATGTTCTCAGAAGGCCGAGAAGATGTGAACGACGAAGAGCGTGCCGGACGCCCGAGCACTTCAACAACAGACGAAAAAATTAATGAAGTGGAGAAAATGGTATTGGCCAATCGTCGAATCACCGTTAGAGAAGTTGCTGAGGACCATAAACATATCGATTGGCTCGTGCCATTCGATTTTTATCAATGATTTGGGCATGAGACGGGTCGCCGCGAAATTCGTACCAAAATTGCTCAATTGCGACCAAAAACAGCATCGCATGAACATTGCTAATGAGATGTTGGACTCTGTCCGCGACGACCCAAATTTGCTCCAGAGGGTCATAACTGGTGACGAATCGTGGGTTTATGGTTATGACGTGGAAACCAAAGCTCAATCATCTCAATGGAAGCTGCCGCACGAACCAAGACCGAAAAAAGCGCGCCAAGTTCGGTCGAATGTGAAAGTTTTGCTGACAGTTTTCTTCGATTGCAGGGGCGTGGTGCATCACGAGTTCTTGCCACAGGGTAGAACGGTCAATAAGGAATATTACCTGCAAGTTATGCGCAATTTGCGCGAAGCAATCCGCCAGAAACGCCCGGATTTGTGGAAGAACAAAAATTGGCTTTTGCACCACGATAACGCCCCTGCTCACACATCGTTGCTTGTGCGCGAGTTTTTGGCCAAAAACAACACACTAATGATGCCGCAGCCACCGTATTCCCCAGATCTGGCCCCCTGTGACTTTTTCTTGTTCCCTAAACTGAAGTGGCCCATGAAAGGACGACGTTACGCTACGCTTGACGAGATAAAGACGGCATCGAAGGAGGAGCTGAACAAGATAAAAAAAATGGTTTTTTGAAGTGCTTCGAAGATTGGAAAAACCGTTGGCACAAGTGTATAATATGGATAAAGGACAAAATAGATATTCATGAATAAATGAATAATTTTTGAAAAAACACAAAAATCGCGATACTTTTTGAACACACCTCGTATATATATATATATATATATATATACATATATATATAGATTTATATATATATATATATATATATATATATACAGGTAGTTCAATAAGTTCTTAGAATGAAAACCAAGAATTTTCCAAATCATGTTTTTAAATTTATCTTATTCGATATACTCCCCGAGATGCTCAATACACTTTTCCCACCAAGATTTCAGAGCTTTTATACCTCTTAAGTAGAATTCCGCGTCTTTAGACTGAAAATAGGCATTGACAGCAGCCTTAACTCTCTTCATTGCTGGAAAAACGCTTTCCACCGAGACTATTCTTCAAATGTCCGAAGAGGAAATAATCAGAGGGGGCTAGGTCTGGAGAATAGGAAGGTTGTTCAATAAGTTCGAACCTCAGTTGGGCCAGTTTTGCCGATGCTTGCCGGGACTTGTGTGCAGGAGCATTGTCTTGGTGAAACAGGACAACCTTCTTCTGCAAAGCGGGCCGTTTCACGATGAGTTCTTGCTAAAGGCAGTCTAACAGTCTTGCCTAATATTCTCCTGTGATCGTTTTACCGCTCTCAAGGTAGTCGACCAGCATTATTCTACGTTGGTCTTAAAAAACTGTAGCCATCACCTTTCCGGTCAATGCCGTTGTCCGCACCCTCTTCGGAGGTCCTTCATCAGGTGCACACCATTGGCAAGATGCTTCTTGGGTCTCGGGAGTGTAGTGATGGACCCAGCTTTCATCGACGGTCATGAATTTGCGCCAAAAATCCGACGGATTGTTCGACATCTTGGCCAAATTTCGCTGTGAAGCGAAAACAGGCGCGTTTTTTTGGCCTTGGTTGAGCAAATGCGGCAGCCATTTTTCTCTGAGCTCTTTCATCTTCAAGTTTTCGTGCAGGATGAAATGCACACTACCCAAACTGATCCCCAAGGCCTCCGCTATCTCCCTAATGTTCACTCGCTTATCTGCGGCAACGATTTTCCGCACCTTTTCCACGTTTTCCTAATCAGTTGCCGTTTTTGGGCGTTTTAAACGTAGTTCATCCCGGTGCTCCTGCGACCTCTTTTTAACTCATTAATCCAGTTGGAAACAGTGGCAAAACATGGCGCAGAGTCACCGTACACCTCGTCTAACTCAGTTTTTACTTGGGTCGCATTCCAACCTTTGAAATAAAATGCTTGATAACCACTCGAAACTATTTTTTCTCCATTTTTCAAAATCACGCCGATACGTTGCGCGGGAAAAGCGATCAAACGAAATCGCAACGGCCAATCACCATAATATTTTGACTGCTGGCAGTCGAAAAGTTGCAGTTCCTAATAGCGGTGGAAGCGCGCCAAAATTCGAATTCTAAAAAGCTCATTCTAAGAACTTATTGAATATATAAGTTATATATATATATATATATATATATATATATATAGAAAATATTGTGATGATTTATTAATCATTTACAATACGTTTGCACACTCGGCAGTGCTCGCCTTAATAAAAATGGTGGTAAAAAGGTGTCACGTGAAGTTAAGAATCAGTTGTCCGTGTCCTTGCTTGATGGTAGCCCCCGCTCTTATGGATCCGGTGCGAGCGATATATCCTCAAGGTTCCTTGCAAAGTTAAAACGGTGAGATCCATAAGATTCCTCTTCGTGACGCCGAGCCCCAAGAGCGTCCTCGCCGATTCGGAGTCCCATACACCACTCATAGAGATAGTGATGGATCCGAATCTGCGAGGTTTTTGCGGGTAGGGGAGCACCGCTCTTAGGAACTCGACGTCATATTTGGCGATCTTGTCTTGCCGTGCTTTTGCCAGGTCCCGGTTCGGGCCGCAAACCTCGGCATCTAAAACCCAGACCTCGGTAGGTGTTGTTATTACGAGGTCGGGCTTTAGACCCGGTGCGCCCGGTCGACGGAATACTCGCTCACGAACCACCTCATGACCCCTTTCGCGGAGAAGACGCGCCACGCGATCACAGACGTCGTCATGTCTCTTTATGGTTTGTTTGTGTGTTATATCGCACATCTGAGCGACATGAGCCAACGTCTCAGGCGCATGACACCCGTGCCTACAACGTTTGTTGTAGCCCGGGCGTCCCCTGGCCAATCTGGCACGCGTTGGTAGTGCGTTGATCCTGAGCTTTAGTAGGTTTAAATACTCCTTACCAGATAGGTAGGGCATACCCTTAATCCAGTAATGTACAAAGGGCGTTTCGTGTGCTTTTTTAAAATGTGCCCCATCGAACGTGTTGTGTAGTTGTTGAGACCAGTAATCGGTCTCTTGTGTAGCGGTCTCAATGGAGGTTCCCAAGCGCTCGCAAAGAAGTCTTGTTTTCGCAAGATCTTTTTTAAAGTGCTCGGTGGTTAGCATCCATTGGACCCCAAGGTGCGTGGAGTGTTGTAGTGCTGTCAGGCGGGAGAGGCGGATTCTGGGAATGAATGTTTGGAGGCAGGGGATGTCCAGACCGCCGTGTCCTGTGTGCGTGTACAGGTAGGCGTTCGGCACCGAGTTTTCGAGCTTAAGCCATTTCGACTTAACAACCTTTCTGATCTCTTTATCTAGGTCACTAAGGAGTGCGTAAGATGGTCTGGGACCGGAGACCAGTTTATATAGGAGACGGGGAATGAGAAAGTCTTTCAAAAATATGAGTCTTTGGTGGGGTTTAAGGGGAGCTATCGTGAGTCTGTTGAGTAAGTTAAGGAGTATATCCTTGGTGGAGTCAACTCTGCCATTGCTGTCAAAGTCGACTCCAAGATATCTCCATCGATCGCTCATACCTTTAGCTGGCAATTGCCGATCTCCAACGTTAAATTCTGATACGGTATTGATAAAACCTTTACCTTCCTTCCTATTAAATAGGTGGGAGATAGTAAAGCTTTTATTAGTATTAATTTCAAGGCCTCGGGATTTTAAAAGTGGGTCCGCAATATTAAGGAGCCGTTGGAGAGTGGATTTCGTGGAGGCTAGGAGGATGAGATCATCCGCAAAGGCTAAGCCCATAAGGCGGAAGTCATCAGTAAGTTGGTACCCGATATTAGTTTTGTCTAATTTTGAAAGAATGTCGTCGAGAACTAGATTAAATAAGAGGGGGGACAGAGGATCTCCCTGCCTAACACCCCTAGTTGGCCGAAATGTGCGACATTCTTGTCCAAATTCTATGAGAGTTTTAGATGAGAGGTACAAGCGTTCGATATAGTTAATGAATACCTCCGGGTATCCGCGAGTCCGGAGTGACCACAGGACGGAGTCATGACTCACCATGTCGAACGCCTTACGGAGGTCGATTGAGGCAAGTCCGAGCTCACGTCCTGCAGACTTGGCATCGTTAAGGATACCATCCAGAACCGCAAGATTCTCGAAGGTACCATTATAGGGGAGAAACGCTCGCTGGATTGGGAGAAGCTTAATAGAGTTCTGGAGGCGTCTAGAGAGAATTTTGTTAATTGATTATATATATATATAGATTTATATATATATATATATATATATACATATATATACACATCATATTTATTCATCATAGTTGTTGGTAGTAGGATTGGATTGACACACATGGCCTGCTACGAAATTATAACAATATCTCGTTCACACGCGCCTGTAACGAGTAAGAGTCTAATGCCGAACATTTTAGAACATGATATCGACAGATATTGCACTCGCCACAAAACTTACATACACAGTCGTTAATATCATAACATTCACCTTTGAGGCACATATAATGGTGATAACCATGCCATGTTACCCTGCACAATAATAGTCGGTTACTTTGGAGGGCACGTTTCCATTTCTCTGAGCGAAAAGCAGGTCCATCTGTTGTTACACATAACAAAATGTACGTTTCGGTCTTCCCTAAATGCTCTGTACAGGTCGAGTGTATTTGTACTGGTCGGTAATTTGTGTAGGACTAAGTTTTCTACCAGACTAGGTTCTCCGCATAATTCTAGTGCTAGGGTAGCTGACGCGTTCTTGGGTAATCCCAGCACGCGCTTCACAAAGCACGCCTTTACGCAGTCTAAATTTTTGAGATCGCGTAATGTTAGGTGCGGCGCAATTACTGGGAGACAGTACTGGAGTATCGGGGTAATTTTCATATTAAATATTTTCTTTGCTGTGTCAAGATCTACGTCTCGAATGTCCCCGAGTAGCATAATCGCCGCCGTGGCCTTTGCTCGCAGTTCCTCGCTGTGTCTCCTAAAAGTCAGCCGCGGTTGATATCGTGTCGCGCATTGCAATGGTTCGCAGGGCGCTCCGTGTTCCAACACGCTTCATGCACAGAAAATACCGTTGCCTTTGGCGGCACGATCCCGCGTACAACGGGCATAGACCCGTGTCGAATGCAAGTGTGACCTCACCTGTGACGACGGACCCCACAGATGTATATGTTTATATATAGAAAGTGATTGACCGACCAACTTAACTTGGCTAACTAGCTTTCTGCGGTGCACAACGGATACGTCTCGACAACTCGTCAAACACGATTCCTCGTCGCTATTTGCCGTGTTTACGTTTCTTCTGTTTTTGTTTCGTGTATCTCAAAGCAGCGCTGTCTGCATAATTATACCCATCTATAATAATGCATATACGTATACATTCATACATACAAAAGCTACGTGTTTTGTTTATTCATTCAATATTACCGCGATTGCCGATTCAAGTAGCGTATTGCGCTGTATATCACTGAAAGCTTGTCAGACAAAGGGCGAGGCGACGTCTCACGTGTAGAGGTGATGCAAAGGACCACGCCCTACCACCAGTACCAGACGCAGGTGATGAAGTCCTTAGGAAAGTAAAGTGTCAGATTTTTGAGCTTTTCGGGAGTTAGTGCGAATGGAAGAAAAAGAGCCTCACCATTCTCGAGAGAAACCAGTATCATTGATATTCTCAATTTCATCGTCGTCGTCGCGGTGGAGCTGGACATTGGACGCGCTTTTAGGGATTGTTCCCTCTTTAAAGTGGATGTAGCTCCCCATGCCATCAAACGGAACTGTGTCGAGTGTCAAAGCTGAACATTAACACACATACGTTCGATGCAACAACTCACAAGACCGTCCTGGACACTGAGTCCTGCGAGTAGAACGGGACAGGGACTAACTTTACCATGAACAACAAAATTGCCATGCAGCACATCCAAGATCGTGGACTGGTTCGCTTCGTGGGACGTAAGCGGACTGACCAAGGCATCGTGATGGAGTTCGTTCTCGGCGGGATTGCCGCAGCGGGGGCTGGCTTCTTTACGAACCCCCTTGATGTGGTCAAGACTCGAATCCAGCTGCAGGGCGAATTTCAACATCTAGGCTCCTATACGGTGCACTATCGCAACACGTTGCACGCGTGCTACGCAATCGCAAAACACGATGGCAGCAAGGCCCTGCAGGCAGGTATGGGACCGGCGTTGGTGTTTCAGGTTGTCATGAACGGCACGCGGCTCGGCACGTACTCGATCATGGAAAGCTTCGGGCTGACGCGCGGCCCCCTTCTCAGTGCGGCGAGGGCAACAGCAGCAGCAGCGAAAATGCTGGCGGCCACAACAGTAACAGAGGCAGCAGCGGCAACGACAAAGATCAACAACCGCTGTCGTATCTACGGTCAGTGATCTGTGGCGCGATGGCGGGTGCCGTCGGGTCGGCGATCGGCAGCCCGCTGTACCTCGTCAACACACAGATCCAGTCGCAGTCGCTGAGTCAGATCGCCGTCGGCTATCAGCACCGGCACGCGAGCGTGACGAAAGCCTTCATCGGCCTCTACCGCAAGAGCGGCTTCTCCGGGCTGTGGCGAGGAGCGAACGCGGCCATGGTTCGCGTGTCGGCTGGCTCCGCTATCCAGCTGTCGACGTTCTCGACGACGCGCGCCTGGATCATGGAGCACGAGACGATGGCGTCTCTGCCGAACACGTCGACCCTGGCCGCCAGCCTAATCGCCGGCGTTGGCCTGTGCGTCGCGATGACGCCGTTTGACGTCGTCTGCACGCGGCTGTACAACCAGGGCCTGGACGCCGCGACCGGTCGCGGCCTCTACTACTCGGGCCTGGTCGACTGCCTCGTCAAGATCGGCCGAACTGAGGGCTTCTGGGGCTTCTACAAGGGCATCGGCGCGTCGTACGTACGGCTCGGCCCTCACACAGTTCTCACGATGATGTTCTGGACCAATCTCAAGGAGCAGTACGCCAAGCTAACGAAAGACTACGAGTTTCTTGCGTTCACGCAGCTCAGTGCCGCCACCCCGGACAAGCATAAGTCGTAGAACTAGAGAGCAGAGAAGACGACATAGTGAATGCATAATGCTGTTGTAAACACGGTACTCCCCAGGCATACCTAAATGAGTACGATCGAAGCATTGTCACTCTTTTACGAGGACAAAACCGGTTTAGTCAGTCGGTGGTGTTGGTGGTGGTATTGTAAAGACGTTGCATGAGTAGTTATGGGGACAGTGACGGACGACACACCGGTTTGGGAGGAGAAGGAAACAAGGGTCCTTCAGCACGTTTCCGCATAAAATCCTCACTGTATAAAAGAAACAGCGAAGCGAAGTAGACCAACAAACCGTTAGGCCATAAGACCAACAAACCGTTAGGGCTCAGCACTGAGCCTTTCAATCTAGGTTACCATGTATATCAATGTGAAGTATGAATGAAGGACAGTGATAGGCAGTGTACACAACCTACGTAGATGTATACATTGAATTTGTTTTATTTAACGGCAAATACGAAGTGAAATAAACCCAAGTGACACTGTTGGAACGTGGTTATATACATATATATATATATATATATATATATAGATTTATATATATATATACATACATATTATATATATACATATATATACATATACTTATACTTATATATATACATATACTTATATATATATATATATACATACATATATATATATATATTTAGTTGAGTAGCACAGCAGTATTGTTAAGTGTGTACTGTGTTACTGTGTACGGTATTGTTAAGTGTGTACTGTGTTAGCTGTGAGCTAGGCTAGGCAATAATACGAAGAGAGGCGGCGCTGCCGTATCGCTCTCTTGCGTATCGTGAAATATAATAAATAAGAATCAGCGTCAGTGAACCCGCGCATTTTCGTCTGTCTTCATTCTACGATTCCGTTGGCAACACACACACTTTGTCCCGCCTTTTTCCCGCTTGCATCTGATTTGGGCCTTTTAGGCATATCACCAATTTCACTTGCGTCGTAGATCGGGCGTTGGCACCCGGCTGAGCTTACGGCTGTCTTAAAAACACTAAGGAATCGTAGTGCTTCGGGATTATGCGGGCAGTAAAACGATAATTCCGGCCGGGTCTCCGTAGGAGTATCCTTTCGTGCACTCTGAATAACTGTAGACGCAGTCTCTTTGGCTACTTTTATTGCGGCTGTTTTCACTGCCTTCTCTTGATGAGTTTGACGTTGGCTCAAATTGTTTTAGATGGCTCATCGCCACACTTGCTTTCTTCTCCAATCAGTTCATTGCATGTCGCCCTCTCCATCCTCTCCGATAGCCTGGCTTCTCGACACTGACTTTCACTTACTGCTGCCCTCTCCCTCGTCGACCTGCGACACTTAACAGTGCCCCTAGATTCCACTCACCTGCTCGTCTGCAAACAGGTGACACGCGGGATGACTGGGGCAAATAATCAGTACCGACTGAATGCGTATTATTATTATTATTTTTATTATTATTGCACTCAAACTGACAAAGGAGCTTGGGAAGAAGCTCTTCGAGGCCACAGCGGAGCCAAAATCGACCGCCTTCCTCCGACAGAGAGTGTCATTAGAATTATAGAGAGGCAACGCCAAGATAATGTTGAGTGGTCACCGACACTCAAGCCATAAGAATAATATAAGCAATATTGTAGATATTATATAAGTAATATATTGATAATTGTTATACGTGTACATATTGATAAAATAAACCCTTGTTCCCAAAAAAACAAATTATTATTATTATTATTATTATTATTATTATTATTATTATTATTATTATTATTATTATTATCATTCAGTTATTACAATTGTGAGGTATGAACGTTTATGCCAGGTTTATCCTGCTCCGGTCGCTTTCTAAAAATTCATGGCGCCTATGATGGAAGCCACATTTCCTCTACAAACGGCCAAAGACATTATCTGTCTCAAAAACATGGCCTCCCGTCGATCGCCCGTAACTTCTGCTCTGCGTGTTCCGATATCTTTCAGGATTTTCACTGTACCTGAGCTGATGGGGCCGAGCGTCTCTAATGTAATGGGTACAAAGTGGTGGCTTCTAGATAGCTCGAGATACTTCCTTCGTCTTTCACAATCCGCGCGCTCGGCTACCCATCCCGACTCAACGGCGCTGTGGTGTAAATATGATAAGGCCGCCGTGCATGACACCGTTACATCCCATACAAGGCTTTTTCCGTGTGACCACAGCGGGATGGTGACCCCGTGAGGCCGCAGCTCACTGCTGCCATTAAGGCCATTCGGCTCGGGTGTAGATGGTATTCCTGCCCTTCTAAGAGCTCTTCTAACTATGGCGTTAAGTTTAGCGTGTCTTGTAATTCTGCCGGAACTTTTCAGACAGCTTAACGGAAAAAGCTTCTTTTCTAAAAATTCTTAAAAGAAGTAACCCGTCAGAGTCAACAGGTTGGCCGCATCGCAGACATGAGAAGGGCTGGCAGACGGGGGCGCCTATTCTAAGGGCTGACACCATGCGGAAAGAGTTTGGGTCCAGCATGGCGCCAAGCTGACAGGAGGGCAGCGCTTGAAGCCAGTCCCCGCTGAAGGGATGTTGAGCCGCTAGAAAGACGGCACGCTCTCTTGCTGATGTTAGGCTATCTGTTATATCTCGTGCGGACTTCTTAGTTTTGCAAGCGTCGAGAAGATTTTGACTCACGTGTTCTTTGACTTCTGACTGTGGTATCCGCCACTATTGCTGCCTTTTGTAGTTCAATCTTTGCTTCCTCGTCAATGAGTGATTCCGCCAGGAAGCTAAATTGATTCAGGGATGCAGCATAGCACACTGCAGCTAGATATGTGGCTCTTCTTATTACAAGGCCTCCGTTTCCGATAAGAAGGCTAGCTCTGTTCCACGTGTTTCCTTCTAAGTCAATGTTTAGTATTTCGCTTAGAATGTCTCTGGTGGTCTCGTCGTAGGCTGCAAGGCCTTCCATGTGTTTTAGAGTCTCGCAAGTTCGTAGCAGGTAGACAAATCTTGGTGAACTAAGACTGTGTCTCCAAAGGCAAAGAGCCACCTGCGGGTGCATACTTGTCAGTCGTGGGTGAATCTTTACCAGGGTCTCTCGTTTGGTATCAAGAGCGCGTGGAATTCATTCGGGCATTACAGGAGAACCTATAACATCTAGGTTATCCTGAGTTACACGAGATATTTCAGGAAGTGCTTTCATGATTGTTTGTACGGCCTGCGCTTGATCTTGAGATGTACCTCCGACAGCTAAAACCTTGCACTTGGCCGCGTTGAGGGTCAGTCCTCCCGGTTCCTCGAAGTTCAGTATAGCCTGCAAATCCCTCGCCACGACGTTTGCGGGACCTCCCAAGACAGCGTCGTCTAGGTACCAGACATGGAAAGGGCTCTGTAAGCTAGATACCAGATCAGAAATGCCGAGGCAGAACAGAGCTGGTCCTGAGAGAAATCTCTATAACCCTGCCATATCGTTGGATAGAGTCGTGGAACTTTTCTCTTTACTTCGTCGAAAATCTTGTCCCTTCTTATTGTGTTGAACGCGTTTTGGAAGTCTAGTTTGACTAGTACTTTTGTCGGACCTTTTTTTTCCAGAAAAGCGCGTGTAGCATGTACAGCCTCTGCTCCTCCTCTAATGGCAACACTCATTTGATGGAGTGAAACCGCAGCAACTATGGTCCGTTTGTTCATAGCCATCGCGATCTTTGACGCCATTCTTCGTAGAGTTAGTCCGCATGCTATGGGCCTGATGGAATTATCCTTCTTTCGGAGGGCAGTTAAGCTTGCGCCATAAAAAACGGGTTGGCAGAACGATGGCAAAGCCTCATTGAGCACTCTAGCCATTAAAGTGCCTAGCTCTTCCAGAAGACGCTCTGAGGATGGAATCGTTTGGCTAAGCATGTCCCGAAGATGTCAAGGCCGTAGGCCGTCTAAACCGGCTCCACTTGCAAAAGGGAAAGATCGAATGGTCTCTAAAACAAGAGGTCCTTCAATTTTATCCAGGGCTAGAGTGGCGGGCTGTTGCAGAAGGTCTAACTGTTCTTGACACCTGGGTGGACTAACTGGGTGTTTGCTACGTAGTTCAGACTCGGTATGTATATTTTGTAATGCCAATGTGTCTGAGGAGAGTAGCGACCGAGCAGCAGAGCGAATATCGCCCTCTGCTAATTTTATCTCTGCCTGGCGCACGCTGTATTGGTCGTTGGTGACGTGAGACCTCTTGCCGATCGTGCTAGGTATGGTCGAATCAGCGAGACTTTGAAGTGTTCGAAAGTCTATTTTCGCTACATTACTTTTAATGATTTTAGTAAGTGTCTTCTCCTGATTTCTTTGGTGAGGTAGTGTAAACATCAATGATAGAAGCATCATAAGATTATTTCAACTTTTAAGATCGAGCTTTGTATTAAAGTTGCTTAATGCTGCCGTATATGCTGCAGTACAGACTTCTTTAGCCCCACGAGGTATGATTCTGGCAAGCCTTAAACTTCTGCGGACATGTGATAAGGCTTGTACTAATAATTTCGAGTCCGGTTGGGTTTCGGTGTTTGATGGAATGGTTATCTGGTTATTCGGTCTCGGATTATTATCCGTACGAAGGCTTTGACAAGGAGCTACAGAGTGTTTTCGTGTTATGTGAATTTTCAGGCCCTTAGATGATCGTACGGCTCGCCCACAGTAGTTGCAAACATATGGTGTCTGGGAGAGCGGTAAAGCCATCTCCGAGTCGTTCTCGGTGGCATCTCGAGTATTGGGGTAATGTTGGCTAGTCATTATTATTATTATTATTATTATTATTATTATTATTATTATTATTATTATTATTATTATTATTTATTCAATTGTTCAGTATTTTCCTACAATTGTGGGACCCAAACGTGTACCCGCGTAGGCTCACCCCCCCCCCCTTCTCAATCCATAGAGCCGATGATAGCGGCGGCGTTTCCCCTACACACTCGCCCTCGCGCTGGTCACCCGTGTTAGCACTAATTTTGACACCTAGGTCTTTCAGGAGGATACTTGTGCTCTTGCTGATCGGGTCCATCGTTTCCATGGCGACGGGTACGAAGTGATATCTCCTCCCCAAATTAGAGTATTTGCGTTTCTTTGCGATCTCGGCATGTTCAGCAACCCACCCTGACCTGGTGGCGCTGTGCATAAGGTATGACGGAGCCACTGTACATGATACCGTGGCATCCCATACCAGGCATTTGCCGTTGGACCATGGCGGGATGGTGACGCCGTCTGGTCTTTTGTCGTCGTCGAGGCCCAACCAGGGCTCCAGGGTGCTTGGTATGCCGGCTCTACGAAGAGCCTTCTTTAGGATCGCGTTGATTTCCGCGTGTCTGGGAGCCCTACCAGGGCTTTTAGTGCAGCTCAAAGGGTGCAGTCCGTCCTCATCTACTGTTTTTCCACACGCCTTACACTCGTATGGCTCACATATGGGAGCGCCTATTCTCAGAGCGGCCACCATGCGGAAAGAGGTGTTGTCCATCATGGTGCCCAGCTGTGATGAAGGAAGTGCTCTTAGGAAGCCACTGCTGAAAGTGTCTCGGGCAGCTATGAATACCGCTCTCTCTGTCGGGGATTGGATGTCATCTAAGATCGTGCGAGCGGTCGTTTGACACTTGTAGCTGTCAAGCATGTGCTGTGTAGGGTGTTGCTCCCAGGTTCCAGGGCCTATCGATTGTCTAGCTGCCAGCTTAGCTTCGTCCCTCCTTTCGCGCAGCACAGAATGAGCATCCGGTTCTAACAACGTCCTCCTCTCAAGCCCCGAGAACTCTATGATAGAGGCCGCGTAGCACAACGAAGCAAGCTCCGCCACGGACCTTAGTCCCAATCCTCCTTCGGTGAGAGGAAGTGTGGCCCTTTCCCAGGATCTGTCGGTAAGGGCCACGTTTAGAACTTCACTCAGTATCTCCTTTGCCACCTCGTCAAATGCTTGCAAATGATCACAGTGATGACCTGTGGGGGACGTGCGTAGAATGTAGTTTAGCCTAGGTGATTTTAGGCTGTAAATGCATAGGCATAAAGTAGCCTGTGCGTGCATCGCCAGTAGCCGAGCTTTGATATACCGGAGGGCGTCCCGCTTATCCAGGATAGTTTTCGAGATCTTCCGAGATCCAATGGGCGCTCCCAGGACTTCCAGGTCAGGCAACTCAATTATCTTTGTACCGGGCAAGGCGTCTGCAATGAGCTTGCATGCCCCATCCTGCTGGTGGGAGGTTCCACCTACAGCTATGACCTCGCATTTTAAGGCGTTAAGAGTTAAGCCTCCTTCCTCAGCAAACTGTAGCACTTCGCGTATGTCGGAGGCCACTATGTTTGCCGGGCAGCCTAGTATACCATCGTCTAGGTACCACACATTTAGTGGACTTTTCATGCGGGACACTAATCCTGAGATTCCTAAACTAAATAAAGCGGGCCCAATCGGATCTCCCTGTTGTACTCCGTTGGCTGAGAGAGGAGGCTCACTCTCTCCCCAGGACAGCAGTGATGGCGTGCCGTAGCTCTGCCACGCTAAGCGAAACATTTGTGGAACTTTCGCTTTAACTTCATTAAGGATAACATCGCGTCGGATGGTGTTGAAGGCGTTTCGGAAATCTAGTTTTACCAGGACCCGTGGGGGTCCCTCTGCCTCCGTGAAAGCCCGAGTTGCGTGTGCTGCAGCTTCAGCTCCGCCTTTAACTGAAACGCCAACCTGGTGCGGTGCCACCGCCTTCACGATTGTCGTCCTATTGATGGCAATCGCTACTTTGGCAACAAGCCTACGTAAAGTAAGGCCGCACGCTATCGGTCTAATGGAACCGTCTTTTTTCTTCAGGGCTGTCAGATCTGCCCATAGAAGAGTGGGTGGCAAAAACTTATTCAAATACTTATATCAAAAGATTATTATTATTATTATTACTATTATTATTATTATTATTCGGCAGTAAGCTGGCTGATGACCACTTCCGTGCCGCCAGTGGCCTCAAACTTGGCATTGCCATGTTTGAGACAGAGGCATGCCCGTGTGGTGGAATGGTGGATGAACGTGGCCTGCACCGACTTAGTTGCACTAAGCTGGCCGGGCTTACGCAGGGCTGCCACGATGCCATTAATGACATCCTCGGGCGCGCTTTCAGACAAGCCGGCTACCGCGTCACACTGGAGCCTGGTGGACTACAGAGCGACGACAAGCGTCGACCGGATGGCCTTACCAGCCGAGACTGGGACCATAATCGGCCGCTGGAATGGGACGTCACCGTCTCCGACACGTACGCTCTCGGCTATCGTGCACTAGCCAACGCGGGCGTCGGCAACATTAGCCACCAACGGGAGATGCACAAACGGCGCCTATACGCGCATCTCCTTGAGGACCACGTTGTAATGGCGTTCGGCCTCGAGTCATCTGGCGTTTGGGGCAAGGATGCACTCAAACTGACAAAGGAGCTTGGGAAGAAGCTCTTCGAGGCTACAGCGGAGCCAAGATCGATTGCGTTCCTCTGACAGAGAGTGTCATTAGAATTACAGAGAGGCAACGCCAAGATGATGTTGAGTGGTCACCGACACTCAAACAATAATAATAACATAAGCAATATTGTAGATATTATATAAGTAATATATTGACAATTGTGATACATGTACATATTGATAAAATAAACCCTTGTTCCAAAAAAAATATTATTGTTATTATTATTATTATTATTATTATTATTATTATTATTATTATTATTATTATTATTATTATTATTATTATTATTATTATTATTATTATTATTATCATAAAATGTATACTTCCGTGTGCTATGTTGTGTGCAAATTTACGACATTTTTTTATTTCAAACATTTGGCGTAAAACAGATCTTGCAAATATTTGCGGTTTTGTTTGGGCGTAGTACCCCATGGACTTCACGAGACCTACTGGAGGCTTATGCAAGCATCAGAACAAGTTCTCCTTTCGTATCCTGCGGATACTGTTTTTTGAATAGTATAGCATTTACGTTCTATCAATATTAGTACTTATATCTAAATTTTAAAAGTGCAACCATGCTTTTTTTATTATTTTAATTGATTTTTACTGATTTGCACTGATTACATTTCACGTACGAATGTTCCGTACGAAATAGACCATCCTCTTAGCAAAGCTACGTCGAATTCTGTTTGATTGATTTTGTGTTGACGAAACTGTTGCGACAACTTGAGGCAAATCAAAACTGTGTTCGACAGGAACAAGGGTGATTGGTAAACCTTGAATCGTTCTCAGTCGTATCTGGAAAATATTAGTACGGATGGAAGGCCGTAGGCACCGACTGCCGCAACGGTTTTCGAGCGGCTCCGTCCACAAAATCCTGTAGTAGGGATGATCGTTGGACCATCTTTGGGGTATATCCTTCTACAAGGTCGGAGATAATATCACTGGATCATTGGCATGGAAGATGGCCGAGGCCTTGGCAGAGGTAGCGCAGTTAGATGTGGACTTCGCCAAGGAGCTTTGGGATGAAATGACATGCAGTAGTCGGCACGTGCACACAAAGTACATTGTGCATGGCTCCTATCGCTTGGTATGTTCGACCCAAAATGTCACCAGATTGACGGTTAATGTATTCTGATCACAAACGAGCGCTAAATACCACGCAGCAAGCTACCAGACACTCCGGCGATCTCTGCACTTTTTCGCCCGGATGGGACGGTCGCTGAAGTGTTTAAATTGGATAGAATGATGATTATATTTTAACTACGTGAGCATGCATTTATGTAACTCATATTGGGGTATCAACAATTAATGAATCGATTTATGATGAAATACAAACTCATTGTAAATAAACTATAATAAAGTTGTTGGGCATGACACCAAAGCTGGGTTACAATATATATATATATATATATATATATATATATAATATATATACATATATATATATATATATATATATATATATATATATATATAATATATATACATGGTCATTCATATCGATATGTACTTATTTCGAACTTTGGTACTAAGAAACTCGGCAAGAAAATAATTTTTCCCAATGGAAGGAGGGCGCGGAAACGTCTTGTTTAGGAGAGAGAGAGTAAAGTTTATAAAAGTAGTTTTTCTGCCTTTTTTCTCCTACATAGTAGCACGAAACCTACGTTTGCGGGACAACCAGTCAACGCATGAAGGAACCGATTATACGAGGCTTCCTCGCTAGAGCTCCTCGCCCCCGACGCATTGGATGGACTTGACATCCTAGTGCTGACGAACACCTGGGCGACCACCCTTTTCCACCTTTCGAGTTTCTATGCAGTGCACTGCGTCGCTGAAAAGCGCAGCGGGCCAGGGCGGCCAAGTGGGGATACCTCCGTTTTCTACAATCATAAGCTAGGGGACTTCACGACGTGTATAGCGGAGAATAACGTCATAGCCCTACAAAACCCGACAATGTCCGTAGTTGAAGCATATATCCGACCCGCAGATTCGGGATCTACATACACTATGGTGGAGAAGCTGGTCAGCGGTCTGGAAGCAGTATCTCCCCTAGCCGGTGCGCCCCTAATAGTCGCTGGTGACTTCAACGCCCGCCTCGATTAGCCAAACTCGAGCCGCACCATAGCCCTCCGAGACACCCTAGCACATTACGGATGCTGGATAGTCAATTCCAAGCTATCGCCAACATTTTTGAGGTGCTCCGGAAGCTCGGTCATAGACGTATTGGCCACCAACGTGCCCAAAGAAGTGATCAGGGAGGAAACAACAAGCTTCATGAAGGCGCATGCATTCGAGCCCACGTTCCAGTGGCCGTGGACCTCACGGTTCAAGAAGGGTCAACGAGAACGCCCAGGCGACTTGCCCTCCCACGCCGGCTCAATGTGAGCATGCTCCTAGAACGTGCTCATAAAGTTCTCCCTGTGCCTGACGAGATAGACACGGAGGTGTATGTGCACGCCTATTCGAAGTGCTGCACTCTAGTATACAGCCAGCTCCCTTTTCCAAAAAGCACAGGGCATGGTTCGAGCACAGCTGCCGGCTTGCTCGCCGAGCCCAGATTGCCTTCAGGTTCTTAGCGGAATCGCATCCGGGTTACCATCGGCTGGCCTTGATATTCAGAACAGGTCCTACGAGAACTTCAAAGTCTCCGCAGTAATAAAGCCTCCGGCCCTGACAGAGTACGCAATGAACATCTAAAATGTGCACTCTTCCTTGCTCCATGCTGGTGCGCGCTATTCAACGAATGCTTGCGGACACGCTCCCAGCAAAGTGGAGGATGCAAATCTGCTAGTTATACCTAAGGGTAAGGGAAATCCGGCCCTACCGTCATCTTGGCGGGGCATCGCGAAGAAGAGCGTATGCTATAAGCTACTCTCTTGTCTGCTGACATGGAGACTGTGTGACTACCGGGAGGGCGCAGGAGTCATCCCGACCGAGCAGCATGGGTTCCGCAGAGATCGCTCGACAGAAACAGCCTGTACGATTCTGATGAAGGACGTTAACAGGGCGTTAGCCATAGCGATGAACCCACTTTATGCAGTCTTCGTTGATTTCAAGGCAGCATTTGATTCGGCGCCTAGGGACATGGTCTTACGCACGTTGGTATATTTCGTGCCAGTCAAAGTGCTCAACGTTCTTGCGGCCATCCTACAGGAGAACAGAATACGGTCGAGGATGGTATCACCGAACTCGAACCTTTTGTCCAAACAACAGGCCTAGCTCAGGGTGACAACCTGAGGCCTCTCCTGTTCTCTATTCTACTGAAGGACCTGCCCGCCCAAATAAGAGGCCGATATAAGGCCCGAGAAATCTAGTCAAAGTTATCTTATACGCGGACGACTTGGTCCTATATGGTTTCTGGTACAGCAATCCTTAGCCGTCTTCACGTCGCTGTAAATGCTTTGGGTCTAACGGTAAACCAGAGAAAGACAGATGCAATGAAATTCAGGAGGGGCGGCAGGATCACTGGCACTGACATCTTGCGATACGCCAGTGTACCGCTCGCTTACGTAAATAGGTTTCCAAACCTGAGGCCACTGTTTTCTTACAACGGCCGCAGCTTCACCGCAAACATCGCCGAGAAGTGCAGAAAGGCGGTGACCGCCGTATGGGCAATAAAATCGCCGCAGCTCATGTCACTCGGAACCGCCCTGAGACTGTTCGATCTCGAAATAGCCTCGATTGCGTCGTATGGACTACGTGTCATTTGGGAGGACCTCACAGCGCAGAACCTCGAACAGCTTAACCGTGTTAAGGCCTCCTTTCTCAAGAGGGCTCTGGGATTACGCGTCTCGACCCGGAAATGCCTAGTATATCTTCTAGCAGACACACCGTTGTTCACCGAAGATCTGCGGCACCGCTTCGATCTGTCGGCGACAACGGCTTTCAAGAACAACCTCGAATGCTGGGAGATAAAATTCGCGGATATCGATGATAAATTCTTCGAAATTGGAGCTATAACACGTGACGAATGGAGAGGGGCGTACCGTCAAAACCAACATGTCGTGACCCGCTATCCCGTACACGGCTTTCATCATAAACTGTGTATCGTGCGGGACTTCCACGAGCCAGATGATCATTGCAGGTGCTCTAGATGCGAAGCACACTGTGGAAGATACCACGCCGTCTCCTGTCTTGTGGTCCCTTCCCTAGGTGGCCTGACTGGCCCCATCTTAAAATATTCGCGATGAGCACTTCCTAGTCTATTTCCATATAGGGGAAAAAAGGGTTGTAGTCATATAGTCCGTGTAGAATATAGTTATATACCGGGTGTCTTGTGGGCTCAACCCCCAATGTGACACGACCATGCCCAATGGTGCAATCTTAGCCGCTATTGTATACAGTGAAGAGATATCTATTGTATTTATACTACCTGGCAAAGGTGAGTAAATGTTTGAATTGTATAAATATATACATATGTAATTATAACCAACTGTCTCCCTTATGTGCAGTTGCGCATCGGGTACACCCTGCCCTGCACATTCCCACGCTGCCGTATTCTTATCTACGGCTCCTCAGGCGTCAAGTCACGTTTCCTTGAGAGGGGGAGTGGACTTTAACGGATATATGAACCGCTCTCGAAGCCACTAGTTCAGCGCGAAAGTGGTTGACTCTTAACATCTTGGCATTCAGGTCTCTTCCCTGAGTAAGCGTGCGGGCATTTTATCCTTCATTAATCTGCATCTATCTAATACAGTTATGACGGATATATTACCTAATTGCCTCATAGCTTCTACAAGCGTAAAATTAGCTTGCCAAATGGAATCTTTCGATAGGAGATGGCGCTAAAGGGGCTATAGCAGCACTCCAAAGGGTAATAATAAATAAGACCAAAATAAGCACCACCTAGTCCCCGAAAAAAAACGACGTCTTATACATTACAGGACGGGAACCGATACGCAAGATACAACTTATTGTCGCTGGCCGCCGGGTTAACATCTTGCGTAAGGCCAACTACATGGGAGTCGTGCTGGACTTAAGTCTCTCAGGACCAGCCCACGTTAGATATCGCGCCGCTGAGGTGCTCAGGGTGTCTCGGAACTTCCTCCAAAGCCAAACGGCGTCTCCTGGCCTCCTTAGAAGCAACGCAAAAAGACCGGAAGGTCACACCCTTATTCCCTTTGAAAAGGGGAAGGTGTTCATTTGGGATGCGACGTTCATCGACACCCTTGAATCTAAAGGTCAATACTTCCGCCGCTAGCTCCGCGGTAGGCAAGGCTGAACGACTAATGCTTAAATAATATGCCCAACTCCCCAACGAGCTCGTTTCTGTGCTGCTAATTTTCGAGACACTGTGTGCTATGCTAGATCAGATGTACTATAAGCAGTGGGTGCAGTCTAAGCCACTTCTGGCAATTCATCTTTGTGATTTCTTCAACGAGATCATGAAAAGGGGTCAAATGGCAGAAGCTTAGCATATCGCCAGGCTTTCTCTGTAATTTAAGAGCAAGCATAGTGATGGCAGACGGGACAAAAACTCATATCGCTGTAAAGCATCTGAAACGGCGCTGAAAAAATATTCTGCAAGCTGGTAATAAAACGGATCGAGTACGTGGTCGTCCTGACGATTTTGCCGGAGCAATTAGGCTTCTGGAAAGCCCAAGGAGCGCGTAATTCATGTGCTCCACCCAGAGATAGCAAAATGTGGGAACCCCGCAGGGGGGTCCACTGAGCTTCCAATTTGGTCGGCTATATTTGACAGAAGTTTCAGGAAGCCATAGTTGTGATGTACGCAGGTGACATATTGGTCGCTCATCAACACCTAGGTGTGATCAAGCTCATCTCCTCTCTGGCAGGGGTGTTCCTTGTCTCAAGGGGGCTGTAAATGAACGCCATGAAGATCAACGCTGTGAAATATAGAAGAGGAAGCCGATGGGCTGCCAAAAACGTTACACGTTGCGGCGGCCAATCTTTAGAATTCGTCAACGTTCTCCGTTATCTGGGGCGTCGGCCCCATTATATTGGGACGACCTTCACTGCGCACATCGTCGAGACAGTCCGCACAGCTCTAATCTCTTTCTATGGAAAGGTCTGCGACGTCCAGTGACTGTCCGTTCCGACGGTAGTGGCACTCTTCCATCTCAAGATTGTTCCAAGGCTGATGAATGGTCTTGATTAAGGACACATCACTCGGGCAAACTTTGGCTTGCTTGAAAGACGTTTCACAATGTACATGAAGCGGGTACTTTGCCTGTCAATGCGGGTAAGGAGCCGCTGTGTGGTAAGAACCTAATCTCAGGCTGGGCACCGGCTATTAAGATAATTAGATTGAGATTGGAGGTGCTGCGTACAGCCATTTGAAAGCTTCTTCTAGGGGTAGAGAAATCAAGTTGAACAGGTTTGACGAGAGGTTAGAGAATTGGATATTTTCAGTGCCTCTCACCTCTGGTCTTGTCTTGCATGTGACAATCGCCTCAACTATGCCAGATACATAGCTCATGGCTATCATCACCTGGTCTGTTCGGATACGAAATTCCACGAGGAGAACACGGAGTGCGTCTGTCGACTGTTTCACGAAGTTTCATGGGTCTGTCTGCCTAGCCGAAGAGGTTACTGCGCTGCCTCTCGCGAATGACATCCTGACAACTGTACAAGTGTCAATGTTATATGCATACGCAATATGAGTGGAATAAATGTGATGATGATGATTATTCAAGACGCTTGGTAGACGTAGTTTCGACGCAATGTCGCTTCTCCAGAAGATTGGCAAACGAATCGAACTGACGAAAAGGAGAAAAGGATTTTGAGTATCTACTTCGACGGCTATCACTGGCGGTTCAGAGCGGAAATGCGACAGCAATAATGGGCACAATGAAGCCTCGAGGATAAGCTCGACAAGTAACGCTCTTCCCAAGCCCGTCTGTAGTGAGTTAATCACATATTCCTGTAACCTTACAGTTGAATAATATATTTATATGAATAAAAAAATATATGTAAATATCTACTCAATGTTTACGTCTGCTGTAATCGCTACATGAATATATATACATATATATATATATATATATATATATATATATATATATATGATGCATACGAAATGTATTTGGATTGGCCTATAGGACAACCACTGAGAACATATGGAGAGATGAAAATATATTGCACTTTTATGGAATATACATATATAGCATTCTGACACACTATAGCAGGAACCGTACCCCTTTTGGAGCTACTTCTAATAATGCTTGTCCTACCAGAAGTGCTGTAAACAATGTTGTAACACACCTATATACAAAGCTTGTGACAAATTATTTGATGCTCAGTTATCGCCTGGTAAACATAAATGCCAGATTTCCTCATCTGTTCAGATGTGTATTCGAATGATCTACAAAAGGAATGCAAATCCAAACTTAAACAATAGTTTCGTTTAATTTCGCCGGATATATTAAAAGCATGTGTATTTGGATGAGTCTTTCAGCACAATTAAAGCATAAATAAAACATTCTACTAAGCAGCGTTATGTAATATGAAGGATGTTGACAGACTCACAAGAGCGGGCAGACACGGGCGATAGCCTTTTCTGCAAAATTACCTGAATAGTTAATATAGTCTGAATTTATGTAATAATAGAAATTTCATGCTTAACGAATAATTATTAAACTTAAATAAATTTGCCGTCCGGAGAAGACGGTCCCATAAAATATTATACATATATATATATATATATATATATATATATATATATATATTTTTTTTTTTTTATAATTAATTTAACAGTTTATAGCGTTTGATTTGCGGTCTTGTCAGTTATCTGCTTCTATTTTTGAAGAAATCTATGAATGAATAGCAGCATGCTTGTTTTCTTAATTTCGACTATTGTTTTTAGAGATCATGTGTTGAATTTGGAAATGTGTGCGCTATTGGTGGTTCGTCGTCTTGACTTTTGTTTCTTCGTTTTAGGTCACTCTATCTATAAATAGGAGTGAGCCCGTAGGCAACGTCATTATGGCTGCTGCTGCTGCTGTTGTTGTCGTTGCTGCTCTCATCAGCATGTTGCACCGTCACTGTTGTTTGCTCTGACTACTTCACCACAATGTTGATGGCGTCATACGCATCATCATCATCATAAATAGTAGCGGCAGCAGCAGCAGCAACAGCATCGGCGACGTTGTTGCATTGGCCGCTAGAGTGGTCGCGTGTTAACGTCGATTGTCCCATTGGCGCCACAGCGCTGGCGTTGTTGATGAATGATGATTTTTTTATCCGTGCATGAGTAGTAAGTAGTAGTAGTTGGCTTGTCCGCCTGACCGTTATTACAGTTGTGTTTTTATTGCTGCTCTCTTTAACCCTGCCCATGTTCCATCCCCCATCCCCGTCCCTTGATTGCCGCACAGGTTGCAGGTATAACCAGCTCTTATTCTTGATGGTGATGATGATGATGATGATGGTAGTGGGGTCATTGATCTGCCGTCGCCACCACCGCCGCCGCCGCTGCTGCTGTTACTGTTGCAGTTGCTTCACCAATGTCAGCAGCAACGACAACAACACAGCAGCGGTGGTTTTGCCGTGTAGTAATAGTAGTTAGTCGTAGTAGTCGTAGGGGCAGTGGCGGATGGGCTGCGGAAAGAAGAAAAGCAACATTGTCGATCGTCGCCCGCCAATAACGACGACGACGACGGCGACGACCGGAAAGAAGTCGGAGGCGTGAAGGAAAAGGGAAAGTGAAAACAAGGGGGCGCAAATCAGGGTGGCAGCGGTCGTTGCCCCCCAAGCCACCCCCCTCCGTCCTCCCCCGTCCTCCCCCCGGGTTCAGCGGCCGATCGACCGATCGACCGCCCGGTCGACCGATCAACCAGCCGCCTGGTTGCTGCTTACAATGACTACTTCTGCTGTTGCTGCTGCTGCTGCTGCTGCTAGTACAAGTGGTGCTGCCGTCGTCCGTCGCAAAATCTGTCTGCGCGGCCGTTTGTTTGCCTGTTCGTCTGTCTGTCTGTCTGTCTGTCTGGCTGGCTGGCCTGGCGGTATTTGCACATCTTAATCATCACCATCATCATCATCATCATGTGCAAGCGCTTTCACTTTCCAATCATGTCTGCCATTCATTCTGCTTAAGTCTCCTCGTAGCGACGACGGTTCTCATGTGTCGACCACCCCACAAACCAACAGACCGACCGACTACCATAGTGAGAAGCCAACGAAAACATCAAATAGACAACAACAATTTAAATCGATCGCGCTTGACCGAGCGCCGCTCGGTAACCCCGACGCCACTCAACCACCCATCCACCCACCCACTCACTCACTCATACTGACAACAGCTGCAGCAGCAGCAGCAACAACAACAACAGTAGCAGCGGAATGACAATGACGAAAACGACGACGACGACAACAACAACAACAACAACAGCCAAGAAGCAAGCAACAGTCAAAAACCAGCTAACGAGAAACTACGCAGCTAAGAGGTGGCTGGCTGGGTCAATGGGTGGGTGGGTGTCTCGGGTAACTGTATGGGTGGATGGATGGATAGATGGTTGGAAGAATAAGTGGGTTTGTGTGTGTATATGTGTGCTGTGCTGTGCTGTGTGGGTGGGTGGGTACGAGGGTAGATAGGCAGATGCGTTAAACGCGAGAGCTCCGCTTTGCCGACAAGGGCCGAATGCAGCGGCCGGTGTGGTGACGTTTGCGGCGACCGCAATAATGACAACTTAAATGCGACAGCTCGACGTTAGGTGAAAGTTGGACAAGAAAAGCAAAAGTTTAAAAAACACGTTTCCAATAATACATCGTAAATACATGCATGCATGCACACGCGTTGATCGAACTAATTTTAGAGACGATAACCTCTGTGTCAGCTCGCAGTTAGATAAATGGCGTCACTTTCAGACAGACAATCGGTTGCACACATAAGACAATTCCCTATAAGTAGAACATGCATTTTGCTGATCAATGCAGATATCATATCGTTATTTCCTTGCACATATTAGGTGAAAAACGTGCATTTATCAGAAACAGAGGAGCCTTCTCCAAAATGACTGCGCTGTTACCCGTTGCATATAATAAGATTGAAATTAGTGTAAGGAATTCGTTCTTTTCACTACAACCCCATTTAAAAACACACATCCTTTTCCTAAAACGTCTTAACCACAACATGTCAAATGTGTTTACTTAAGCGCGCTCGTGCAAGCCACTTTGTTCCGAATGACATACCGTAGAGTTTTTAAAAAGATCCAAGCATTTACAAGATACTTTTTTGACTAATTTGGAACTTTCACAATGACTTGAGCAAGTCATTCATTAGGTCAATGAATCCTGGATTGGCCCATAAGTGTTCGTTGAACTCTTTGGCCTAATGCCGAATACACACTGTCAACAACAACAACAGCAGTAAACAACAAGAACCGGCAGATCAGCCGATGAGCCAACACTCAGTCGGTCACTCGGTAAATGAAATAGGCAAAGAGATAGAAGAGAAATAGAAGGCAGTCAATGACCGGGCCGTCCGTCCACGCGTCGGCCACTGTTTCGGCGTGAAGAAACTAGTCTAAAAAGCCTAGTGTCGTCGTTGTCGTCGTCTTTCATCACTCTCAAGTCAACGCCACGTATGAGAGAAGGGGGGGGGGGGTGGTACTGCACCATCTCGTTTTATTGAGACATCTGTGCTCCCCGTTTTTTTTCGATCATGGTCGATTTTAGTCCACTCCGGCATTCACCTTGTTTAAATTGGGAACCATGAATACTAACTTAGGAGTGGCCGGTCTGGGCCTCGAACCCAGGCCTCCCGAATGCAAGGCAAACGCTTTTGCCACTAAGCCATCTTGCTCGGTAAATGTATGTATTACATACAAAAAAACTTTTTTTTTTCAAAACACTTATTTATTTGTTAACAAATGATTGCCAGCCGGTAATGTGCAGACTAAACTCTTTACATATACTCAGTACACTAAATATAGTCAGTTCTTCCTTAAATTAAACTCCATAAGTATACTCAGTACACTAAATATAGTCAAAGTATAGTAGTATACTAAATATAGTCAGTTCCTTCTGGCCTCCCACTCTTGGGAGCGTGTGCAAAACCATTTTTGCGTTGCCGTTGTAATAATAACAATAAGAAGTGGAACGTTCCTGCATCCTATATATAAGTTCAAACAATAACTGTCCCACCCAACGCACGTTATCGTATCACCCATTTGAGGTATTTTTTCAGGATATGAATAACACATATCGTTCGTATCGAGCAGTAAAAACTACTCAATTCTTGCATTATAAAACATTGTCACCAAAGTTTAGGAACTCCAACAGTGGCAAGCCGCAGGGTCTTATATTCATATAACCGATGCTGGGACTGCAAATACACGTTGCTTGACATTTCAAAAACATCTTAATGGAATGGTCGCATGTCAATGCTGAAACAAGTGAAGGCCTAGTAAGGCCTCTCTTAAGCTTTAAAAATTGCGGTTAGCTTTCCAAATTTCGTCAAACCTTCGTTATATTTGCTAAGATGCGTCAATAAGACATGGAGTTCTATCGGACGCAAGCTATAATGAGTATTTCGTGGAGGGATGCCCAATACGAAACTCGCCACTTTATTATGCGTCATACAATGCACGGCTTTCACCATGCAGTGTGCACAAAAGTTTGCTTTCATATGGTAGACGAGCAGTGTACCTATCGACAGTGTGGAACAACTTGCTTAATCTATCATCTACTGTAATGCCGGAATATACACAGAGGCAGATTTATATTTAGCATACACTTAACTTGAGTCATAAATGATCTTTAGTATTCCCTGTATTTGCTAAGATATACATGCTTCATAAATGCTAGCTAAACGCTAACGTTCATCATATAGCCAAAAACATCTATGATTTAAGTTATCTATACAGTTTTCTAGAAAAGTCTCTTGCATACTGTTTTTTAAATTCTAGATCATGCTCCGTTCCCTACGGGCTTGAAATCGCCGTGCGGCATATCTTCAATGCACCGAGGGCCGGAAATGTATAAAAGGGTTAACTATAAGAAGTTTCTTTCTTTCGTTTGTTAAGCTTTTAGTTTTCATTAGGCTAAAATATGTTTACTGGAGCTTAAGCCTTTTTAGAGCCTAGTTCTCTCTATATTTTTGTGTTTTACGTGTCATACCTTTCTAGGAGGATTATGATTTAACTGAAAGTTACTACTAAACTAAAAATAAAGTATAGTTAATTCCCCTTATGCTTGTGGCTATTATTCACCTTGTTTCGAAGATGATGCATCAAGTGTAGAGAAGAGCACGGAAGTATGTCGAACAGCATGTGCCTTGATCATGAGTGAATCGTCACGAGGAGAAGATGGCAAGAAGAGTGCCGGCAGAGAATTTCCACTGTCCTGTTGTTGGGCTTTGTACGAAGAATTAGCGTCCGATTGGGGTGACGAAGCGGGCATTGCATGAAACGCCGATACGGCTGAACCAACTTGTGGACATATACCCACAGGGGCAACGCCCAAACCAACAAACGAAGGACCCATTCTCACTCGACATGAGATGTCTGTAATGACATAAATTGACGTTGACATTATTATTTTGTATTAGCAACACTTTTGTATATTCAGCTAATTTACTATATTATCGTTAGTTACAGAAATGAAGCTCTGCTGCTTCAGTGGAGCTGCCAGTAGCTCACTGACGCGTGACCGATGCTTGCATTCCGTCTGCCCTGATTAGGCTAGAGCCTGGCTGTCTAAGCCTTGACATATCGCCCCTAAAAACGTCGACTGCACCTTTGGAGATACGGCAGTTGCATTTAATCTTGCCGCACTTTTATTTGCATGAGGTCCTTTCGTTTTGCCTGCGAAGCTAGACGTAGCCGTATGACAATTGACAGCCTATGATGCAATTCTGCAAATTCAAATGACTTTGAGTCTCCGGTTAAAGACTTAAGAATTGTTAGCAACACGCAGGATTCGCTTATGTGTAAGAGAGCCATAATCTCCTAACGTTTCCAGTATAACGGGCCCAACTTGTAAGGATAATGAATTTCTGAGTATATCCTGCACATGTTAGGCTCGGCTAACTTGGTGGACTACGCCGACCGTCGAAACGGCTAGCGAGTCGGCAGCGTTTGCATCTCACGGAAACATGCGACGTCGCTCAAAGGGGTTCAGGGTGAGTCCATCACATACACATGTGAAATCGGAAATCGGGCAGTTTTCAACGCCGACTGATGAGCTCGACCGCCCGCACTCGAGACGCATGAGGGAGGGGCCGATAAGCTAAGGACACTACATGATCTTCGCATTGACATGTATGCCGTAAAACAAAGCCGGCACCCAATCTAAGACCAGCATCATCTAACACAGACATGGTGATATAAATAACACTAATAATAATATGCCATTATTGGAGATATTTTCTAGTATAATAGCAGGAAATACATGCGAATATAACAGCAATATACTACAATAGCAATATATAACAACATCGAAACAGCAAAGCTGTATCGTTCTTACCGATTGCTTTATTTTTCCGTTACGTTTTTAGGCGCAGATAACAGGCTACGGGTAACAACACCAATACTACAATTAAGCAAACATTGGTACTAGCTGTACTAATTTAGAAAGATTTTTAACTTAAAACTAGCAATACAATAGAGACCCTGATGGACTGTCTAGCTGCACAAGACGCTACCTAACTCAAGATAGTAGATAGAGTTACAATTGCACTATAGGTTCCACGCATAATGATATGAAAAACGTATAGTACTCGCTAAAAGACCATGCGTCTTGTTACGTCATTTCTGCACGCAGCGCGTTTACAGATGTATTTACGCCGTCAAATTGACAATCATTAGTAGACTGCTTGAAAAGTAGAAGCGTATGTCAACAGTCGGTGTTTAACAGGTGACGGTTTAAAATCTTGTTCTGAGAGCTGTCTGTAATAAAATCCCTTGCCGATTGAGTGTATAGCTGAGTCTACAATAGGTTACGTTTTCCATTAGTGCGTGATCATCTTACGCTCATGAAATCGCTCTTTACAGGACAGAACTGGTCGATTTCCTCTCAAACGATAGGATTATTTTGCCTGCACAAACGCATGCCAATCTGTAGTGTGGCCAGATGCCTATTTGCACCGCGAATAGAGCAGTGTTTTCTCAGCACTTTATTATCACTATTATTATTAATTGCAAAAAAAGCACACCCATTTGCACTGTTGTGAAAATAATGGTCTATCTAGGAATGCGTAAAGTATATATATATATATATATATATATATATATGGGTGAAACCTATGACGTGAATGGCGGGTCACAGGGTTGCAGTAGGTGTGCCAGTTCTGCGTGACCATTGCTGGTAATTCGAAAAAGCTTCCGTGAATAGCTTAAACTTTATTTATAAAATTCATTGAACTGATGAAACAGTGGAGAACAGCGAGTGAACCAGCCGACCTAACATCCCGGAAGCAACCTTTGGCAATATATATATATATATATATATATATATATATTACAAGCAAGAAACGCCATACAAACCCATATACAGTGGTAGAAATACTACAGATTTCTTATAGTGATCAAGCAGTGACCCTAAACACTGTGTATACGTGATACTGTCGATTCCGCGATGGACGTGAATAGACCGAAGATTACCCCCATTTGGGAAGGCCTTCGACGTCATTCACAAAGGAAAAACATGAAATTTAGTGTGGAAAAACGTAGTATCGTACTCAACGATCGCCGAGTCACTATCAGGGATATAGCTGAAGAGTTAGAGATATTGTAACGGTGGTTGTATGCGCCTGTCAGACGTGATTGCCATTTCGCACCCTCGCACCTCTACTTCTAAACCATTTAAAAATGACACCGTGCGCCAGTCCATTATTAAACTCTCCGAAGGTGATGTTTCTGGTGCCGCCAGACTTACTGTATCCACAGATACTTTAACGCCGGGCATCGACCGTATAGAGGCCTTGCGAGAGCAACACCCATTAGCTCCCGAGGACCTAGAATGGCCGACACTGACCAGATCCCCTCTGCCATTCGTCACATCAAAGGAAGATATCCAGGCGGCGATTAAGAGCTTCTCCAAGAGCTCTGCCGCAGGGTTAGACTTTATGAGACCCCGGTTGTTAATGTACCTTCTTTCCCCGTCCCTCGAAGGCGTCGCCGCCAGCTTACTCTCCGCGTTGGCAAAGATTGTAGACATCCTTCTTTGGGGCAGCCCTCCTCCTTGCCTCCGGCCCTTGATATTTGGCGCAAGACTATTTGCCCTTCAGAAAAAGGACGGTTCGGTACGTCCTATTGCGTGTTCGTCTGCGCTACGCAGGCTCGCCGCGAAGATCGGATGCAACCACAACAAAGACGCCATTTCTCACGCAACCGGTGCACACCAATTGGGATTCGCGACGCCGGCCGGAACCGAAGTAGCCATTCACGCCGCCCGCGCCTTTCTCGACTCACGCGAACCTCCAGGGGTCTTTGTAAAGCTCGATTTTAAAAACGCTTTTAACTGTATACGACGCGATCACTTGATGAAGGCCGTCGCATCCCACGCTCCTCATCTATTAAACTACGTCGAACTGGCATATCGGCACCCTTCCCATTTTGTCTTGCCTGAACATGTGATTTCGTCCGCCACTGGACTGCAGCAGGGAGACCCCTTAGCACCACCTCTGTTTTGTCTGGGCATCAAGGATCTGGTGGATTCTTTCAGGAGCCCGCTGAACCTCTGGTATCTTGACGATGGTTTATTAGGAGGAAACGTTTGCACAGTAGCCGAAGATATTCAACGGGTCCTGGATTTCAGTGTTACATCCGGGCTGGAGCTAAATCCGGCCAAATGCGAGATATGCCTCTTTGGCCCTACCCTTGAGGCCCCCGAAATACAGTCACTCCAAAACCTTCTGCCTGGCTGCAAGCTAACCGTCAAGGACGATCTGGAGCTACTGGGTGTGCCAATTTGCCCCGAGGGGCTCCCAGCAGCAATCGAGCGTTGAAGATTGAAACTGGAAAACGCCGCCGCTCGCCTTCCTCTTCTGGGAGCTCATCGGGGACTTTTCTTACTCAAGTCCTCCTTTTCGTCCTCAAGACTAATCCACCTCCTTCGAGGGGCCGATTTATCAAATCGATCCGACGAGTTGCAAAGGCTCAACGACTTGACACTGTCCACCCTGGAGTCCTTTCTGAATACATCTCTACCGCCTAGCGCGCGAGAACAGGCATTGCTACCCGTTTCAAAAGGGGGCCTCGGGGTACCAAATTTACTGACCCTGGCCGGGCCTGCTATAGTCTCGTCAATGCTAAGCGCGCAAAACAGGGCAACCCCTCTTTTAGATTCAGCGGGAGTCGACCAGTTTAGAAACCGCTTAGCCCATCTTCAAGAGAACCTTGAGGCGCGCTGTGGGGGTAGGCCAGCGTGACTGGAGTTCCCCTCTGCACGACGAGGTACAATGACGTCTCTTTAACGAAGCTGCCGACGACGCAGCCAGAGCTCGCTTAAACGCCGTATCCGCCAAGGATTCAGGGGCCTGGTTACACGCGCTTCCCAGTGCCCCCATAGGTACCCTTCTTGATAACGAGTCGATTCGCATAGCAGTAGGCTTACGACTAAGGGCAGATATAGTTAGCCCTCATCGGTGCCAATGTGGTCACCCCGTCGATAAACTAGGACATCACGGACTATCGTGCATTATTAGTGCAGGGCGACGCTCGAGACATGCCGCTATTAATGAGACCTTTAGCAGAGCCCTTAGGTCGTGCGGTCGTCCGTGCATTCTTGAACCCCCAGGTCTCTGCGCGGAGGACGGCAAACGTCCAGATGGTATGACACTCACACCATTCGAGCGAGGCAAAATGCTAGTTTGGGATGCAACCGTTACCGACTCCTTAGCTCCTTCTATGGTCGGTGGCGGCGCATCCGAAGCTGGTTATGCAGCCCACCTTGCGGAGACTAACAAGTTGAGAAAATACTCATCAATCGGCTATCCCCATGAATTTTGCCCTCTCGCGTTTGAAACCCTAGGTGCCCCTGGCGTTCGGACCAAGCAGCTGAAGAAGCAAAGTTGGGACCTTGTTAAACCTGTCATCCGGTGATAACAGGTCATCGTCCTTTTTTAAACAACGCCTGGATCTTGACATACAACGTGGAAACGCTGCCTCCGTTCGGGGCACACTCCTGAAGTGGTCTCGACCTGGCCTCATCGAAACGGACACGTGACAGTCACAATGCGCATTGGCTTAGCTAGTTGATGTGTGTAACATATACCTAATGTATTATACGGAAAATAAACATTATTATATAGCTGTATGTATGCATTCACGGTGGTTGTTACGCTAAGTTGACTGGGGAGTGTAGACTCCGCCGGTCGGCTACTACAAGGCGAGGGTCTCGGAAACAATGAATGACAAGACACGAGGCACGCCTAGCGCATAACGCAGCCAGGCGAATAATGGACTCATAGGCCATGCTTCCTCGGTTTATTTCCTCAAGGGCCGCCGTAGCGTTCGTAAGTAGTAATAATGTTAAACGATGGAATCGAATCGTCTCGAGCATTCGACATCGAACGTTTTACTTGTCCTCTTCGCTGATTGGTCGGTTCAGACTACGCATTATCACAGTGTGCGTTGTCTTCGGCGGTGACGCCGCCGTAGGTCAGGTACGTAAATCTGATGGTGGTGCTGCTGCTGATGTAATGTTATGGTTGTGGCGCAACAGGTCGGCGGTGGTGCACGTGCCCTATTGTCACCAGCACGCAGATCCCTATTAGCGGTCTTCGTGATCGTTGCGGTGCACGTTGGATTGGATGCTCGGTCGACTTGCTAGCGCCGTCGGATATCGACGGCGTAGTAGTTGGCTGTTCTGTTGCTACGTTGTCTCTAACTTCCTCACAATACCTTATAGGACAGTTGCAATCGTCTTTATTGCTATTTTATGCGTTAGAAGACTGGCAGCCAAACTCATTCCAAAAATGTTGGATTTTCAATAAATGAATGCCGGTCGATAAATGTCTGAACTAAACCTCCAGGTGTTAGCAGAAGACCTAAATTGCGTCAGAGAGCGATTACGGGACACCACTTATTAAATTTTCAACGTTTCAATGGTTACATAAATTGAAAGTTTTCAATCACGGTCAGAATCCATACTACAACCGCACTGTATATTTTACACACATTTACTTACGATCTTGGTACAATATCGATGCCGGTACGCTTTGTGAAATGAGTACCGTAAGTTGTTTTTCCCGTGTTGGCTCATATATCGATTGACCTCAACCATTTTATTTTCATTGCAGCGCTGGACATAAGTAAACATTTATGTTAGTGCTGCCTGGTGCTTAAAAAAAACCTGGACTATAAGTTCCATCTCATGTCCTGCGAAGAAGGCAAATAATGTAATTACCAATGACGATGAAGAAGTCCATTTAAAAATATAATTTATACGTTATGCAGAATTTATATTTTCACAAGTTTAAACACATCCTGCATCTTTCGAGAATAGATCGCAACAAAACACGTAGTACTTTTCACGAAAGACGAGTGTGGCATCACACCCGTGTGTAATGCCTCGCTCGCCGTATGTAACACGCCAGGCCTTACAATGAAAAAATAGTTGTTTGACTTGGACTGTTTGAGAGCGAGTCTAGCGCAATACGCTTAGGCTATTTTACGCTAAGCTAAAAGTGGAGATCAAAATCGTTTTTCTGATGAATGTTTTCCAGATTGGTAGCACGAAAAAAAGGAAATAATTGGGTATCAACGATGTTGTGGACTACTTTAGAGTTCTAGATGCCGGTAGGAGGATGCACCAAGCGCTTTTAACGCGAACAACAATACATCGGCTTAGTCGTACAATTATGCAAACTACTACAACTTGTTGAAAGCATATTCGAAGCACGATCATATACATTAAATGCTCCATCTTGCATCATAAGTGCCATTCAAGATAGACCCCATATGGTTATCGGCACTGAGCTACGGTTATATATAAAGAATTATTGCTACGGCTATATATAAATAATAATTGCTGCTGCAGAGATGGAGCCTTGCGCATTTTACCGACATCTATTCCAAGCAACCACTGAAGAGAATGTTTCACTTGGCGGAACGGTAAAATGCCCTGTTACTTTGCTTGCGGGAAACAATCAGTAAACTAAGAAGTTATGTCCCTCGAGGGAGGTCCTCCCTTTGTCAACAATGGACTGGCTACTGACGAACCGAGATGTAGAATCTCATGCTGGTTCTGATCTTACGTACTTTTCCGTTAATTTAAAGCTACAATATTGCACTTGCTTTTTTCCGTGTATGTCTTCACGGGTTGACTGGTTCCTCTCTCAAATATTGAATGCATGTGAGAAAGTACAGCTGTATGTGTTGACATGCACGATGTGATATTTATGAAAGTGAAGTCATCCAGCAGAGGACAAATGGTTTCATCTCATCAAGTAAAAGCATTACTGTCATTCCATGCCTGCTTCATGTTGAAATGTTCAATTCGTTGTTGTTCTTCAGCAAGGATATTAATATTAGTATTATGCAAGTCAATTGTGTAATCGGACTACCGATCTACGCTCATAGTTAAAAATAGCACCAGATAGCACCAGCAGCAGCAGCAGCTACCACATGGTAAAAACAGCAGTAGCAGCAGCTACCAAGACATGATGACAGCAGGCGCCGATTATGATGATGATAGTGATGGTGATGGTGATCTTGGTGGGGTGGCTGGCGATTGCGGCGGCGGCGGCGGCGGTAGCAACAGCGGCGCGGGACCGTCGACGCTGGGGAGAGACTTGTGTGGTGTCTGTGTGTGTGGGGGGGGGGTGGGATGGGGTGTTGAGAAAGCTGGTGTTGTTCTATGGTATCTATCTATCTATGTGTCTGACCGTCTGGTGGCGTTGCGGCCACAAGAGCAGCATGATGCATGATGGGGAAAATAGCGCGATGCCCACCACATAGCGGTGGTGGTGGTAGCGGCGTTATTGCGTTTGTTGATTTGCCGATGGTCTTGGTGGGTGCTGCGGCTGTCTGTCGCTGCTGGAAAGGGTCTTCGTCGACTCCGTTCGTTGAACTTCCGCACAAAACGACTATTCGCGAAAGTGAAAGCAGAGGGTAGGCTTCTTTTCGTGACATCACTGCGGTCAGTACAAGTCAAAGCCGTTAGACAGACGCAGCTGCTAAACAAATGACCAATCAGTGGGCGGTGCTGTTTGTATTTAGGCTTCGCGGCGGACACAACATCCATCGCGTAATGTTTTGTTTGCCTAATGTTGGTATGCAACGGTGAACAGATGGGCTCATTCAAAAATAATTTACAGCAATCACAGTATGTGTAGACCACTTTAAACTCAACTAAAAATCTTCAACTTCCAAGAGTGTCTAATTAATGCTTATTCATAAGCAAAACGATTTATTTTGTGGTAATATTACTTACTTTTTGTCTAGCCTGTTTATTACACTAACCTAGTCCTATTACAAGCGGACGGACACGATTTCCAACACCGGCGAGTTCATTTTTGTTAATGAAACTGCAGTCATGTTAGCATTACTATGTGTCCACTAGTCCATTAGTATTTATCAGTGTGTAATATTTTTTTCATATAAATAATATCACATATAACATAGTCAAGCAAGGACTATGCGTATATATATGGATCCGATCAGTGTTCGTTACCGCAAAAATACGCTAAAACATATGACGTTGCTAGAGAGATTTGCAGACATCAACGGTGTAATTGCAGTAAGTGTATCGCAGTCCACTGTACCATGTACAGATTTTTTAAAGAAAGCCGTTTATTTATTCAAATAACACTGACAGCGCTATCCATATCAGTAGAAAATTTTTAAAACAAATATACAGTATGTTTATGAAGTATAAAACTATGCTTAACTATTTTTAAAAAAGTTGAAAAAAGGCAGCTAAAGCGGTAGCAGAAGCTCTATCAAAGCAAAAATAAGCTTAGAACATGAACTTGAAAGTTTTTTTTGTTTTATAGAGGACTAACTGGGAAACACAGTTGCACACGCGGGCACCGCGGCAGGGGAACTCCCTGCAGATGCGGGCCGGTAGTGTGCGGCTCCAACCCACTAAAAACCAGTCATGTCCCCGTCCCCCACACTGACTGGGAACTGCGTTGCGCATATCATCAAACAGTCAGGGGGGGCGAGTCTTCTACTTCTAGCGGGTGTGTTCCCCGGAAGCCACGGGGAGGGGGGGCGCCGTAGGTAGTTGGCGCTCGTTTTCTTCTGTAGAATGGCTCTGAAGACTCCGGCTGTGGTGATCCAGTTTAAAAGCGTTTCCGTCATTTTTTTGCAGACGTCGCGTAGGTTAAAATCCGTTGTGTTCATTAGGAGCAGTAGAGGTACGCGCTGTTCCGCCCGTGCTGGACACTTCAGTGCCGTGTGGTCTGAAGTGTCTTCCGGTCCGTCGCCGTAGTGGATGCACTTGCGACTGGGAGCCTTCCCGATCCTGAATAGGTAGGACTTGAAGTCGCCATGTCCTGTCAGGATCTGGGTCGTGTAGAAGGTGAGTTTACCCCCCGGGCGGTTTAGCCATTCTTTGATGTCGGGTATAACGGCGCGGAGACTAGTGCCAGGGGCACCCTCTCGTAGGTCGGCCCATTCTTCCTGCTAGAGGTCGATAGTATGCCGACGCTCCTCGTCCTTCTTGCGCTGGGGGTTACTCCATAAGCGGCGGCGTTCGGCAGCTTTCAGATCCCAGGGAATCGTTCTAGCAAGGACGAAAGCCGCCGCTGCGCTCATCATCCGGTACGCCGCGATCACCCTGAGGGCTCCGACCCTCTGGGCCCGACGCAGGCGCGTCCTGTTGACGGCAAGCTTTAGGGTGTCGGTCGGCCAAGCCGGAGCTCCGTACAGGGCGACTGACTCGGCCACGGACATGATTATTCGCCGCTGGGATTGTCGTGGTCCATGATTATTAGGCATAAGCCGTGCGACGTTGTTTGCTGTCTTGGTTGCCTTCTCCGTCGCCCGCCGCACGTGTTCAATGCCGCGGAGACCCCTGTCTAGGGTGACCCTGAGGTACCTGACCTTGTCAACAAGCGCAGTCTCTTGGTCTTCTAGGCGAAGGTGAAGGGCAGGACAGTTTCTCCGTCCTACCAAGAGTATGGCCTCGCTCTTGGCGAGGGCGGGGGCGAGTCCCGCCGCTTGCATCCAGCGGGCGACGTCTTCAAGTGCTTCGTTCGCACGGCTGCAGGTTTGGTGTCCGGGCCTGGACGGTGAGGACGAGGTCGTCGGCGTAGGCTAGGAGGCTGACCCCGGGGGGGGGTCAATTAGTCGCAGCACGTCGTCGTACGTTATGTTCCATGGCAGGGGGCCAGGTATGGAGCCCTGTGGCAGCCCTGCATTCATGTTAAAATCGATTCCGTGGGACTGTACTGTCCGGTCCTTTAGGTAGTTTGATATAATTCGCCGTAGGTAAAAGAGAGCGTTCTTCCTGTGGAGAGTCTCCAGGATGACTCTCCAGGGTAGGCTGTTAAAAGCGTTTCGTACGTCCAGTAAAATAGCGAGGTAGAGGTCCCATCGTCTTGGCGGGGATTCGTGGAGGAGTTCGGCCTGCGTCTGAATCTGCTTTATGGCGCCGATTATTTAGTGGTCTTTGCGGAACCCGTGCTGGGCCTCTGACAGCAGTTCGTTCTCCTCCGCGAAGTCCCGGAGGCGTGCCTCCACGATGGATAAACTTGAAAGCTGCAAAGGTAACATAAGCTCGATAATACTAAGGAAATCTTAAGAAAGCCTAGAAGATTGCCTGCGTATTCTCATGCTTGTTTAGTCTGTATTTGTTGCAAATTATGGCGATAGATATACTCGTGTACAACAAGATCATGTATTTATTATATATACATATACAACGGTATGTTATTTCATATATTTACAAATGTTGCACTGAGTCGACAGTAATGTAAACCTACTGCAATTACTATTGTGTTGGCAAACCGTTGCAGCCGGAATGAAATACTTCTGTTTTCATCTATGCGAGAGACAATTTAAGCAGACTAGTTACCCATTAACGGGTTAATAACTGTGACTTTTAATAACCCTTAAAGTTTTTTAAGGATTTCAAACAACGCAAGCTGACAGGGAAAGTGTTTCACTCCCTGACAGCTCGAACGCCAAATGCTTGGCTGCCTTTGCTGCTTCGGTGCATGCAGATCTTTAGTGTGACCGTGTTAGATGCCCTGGTCTTTGCACCCCTCTAATGCGATCAAGTTCTAGTATCTTTGGCCCAATCCCATGGATATTCTTAAAAATCACTGTCAGAGTTAAGTAGCGCGCGATATTTTTCAAGATATTGTATTGTTTTGCCGGCGAACTCAATCATATAGAGCGTATTATTATTAAGAGTTCGTACGCGATTTCATGGATATTCTTAAAAATCGCTGTCAGAGTTAAGTAGTGCGCGATATTTTCCAAGATGTTGCATTATTTTCTCTCTTGAATGACCGATCCCCGAAACATACGAAGAAAGCACCTCTGTGCCACACTCAGTCGCTCCGCCCAACCCTTACTGCAGGCAGTCCAAAGATCAGATCCGTGCTTAAGGTGACTCAAAAAATGCGTTGTAGGGCAGCTTGCATGAAGATGCTCCAATTTCGATCTTGATGTATTTTAATGAGTATGTGATGATAGCAAGTTGACAGATAAGAAACTCGACATACGCGTTACCAGAAAGTCTTACATTCACTGTTATATCCAGGATCCGTTTATCATTCCTCGACCTATGACTGGAATGACAAGTAAAACGATATATGAACCACGAATGTTCTGTAAGGTGTAACGTGTGGTTGAAGATATTAATAAACTGAACTGATTGCGTCTCAACAACGATTCTACTCACTAACTCTAATGTGGTCAGTTCTACCGCCACCACATTTAGGTCACAGATCGGCAGGTCACCGACCTGCCGTCGTTGCTGTTGCCGTAGCTTTTGCTTCTCCGCTAAGTGCGCCGCTACCAGTTACTATCGCTAAGCTAACAAAAACAATGCTACTCTACAAGCTTACACAGATGTAACTGTTTTGGTATCAAATACGACTACAATGTTACGCTTTGCCGAGAAGTCGTTTTCACAGCTTATATAAGAACAAGTGTATCTTGCAGAGTAATATTTAGCCTAGAGTCCCTCTGGAGGTAAAACGTCACAAAAAAACTAGCTGTGTTGCACATTTTCTTCAAAAAAGTCTATAACATGCATTAATCGGTGATACGCTGAATCAACTTTCAGTCTGCCTCTTGAAACGATCGGAGAAGTTCTGAAGGAAATGATTTGTAAAGAATTAGTATTAAATTAAAAACTATTTAGTTAACAGAACAACAGAAATGCGATAGTAAACATGCACAGTTGACGGTAATACGTTCTGCTGCATGCACATATAAAGTAAAATAGTGTTCGTTCTATAAATATTTGCAAAACGTCACATGAAAGAAATTTCGAACACTTTTAAATTGTCATATAGATGAAAAAACATGACAATGCGCATGTACATTATTTTATGTAAACATGTTATGCAAATGTATTAATGAGAAAAATAGTTTATTTACCGTTACATACATTTATTGGACGAATCTATAGGGGTTTTATACTTTCCATGGCTAGGTCACCTCCGTGACACCTTGGTATGTAGTGCTTAAATATGTTTTTATTCGCAGCTTCTAGGCGTGCTGCAATACGTTCCCGCTTAGTATGTGGACAGTCAACTCTTGTGTGCACTAACCACTGTTAATACGATGTATAGTTTGCTAGTGCTCATCCCTGTATTTCAAGTGTGAAGTTTCTTTTGGGGTAAACGAAATCATCTGAAAATCGAAATAAATAATAATCGTCTCCTTGGAAAGATTAAACAAGTACGTCGGGCAGACCATCCCGCACCTTATTTGAGGAATTCATTAGGGACCTTAGTATAGTTGTAGCAAATTCTAAAATCGGATTTCACTAGATTCCTCAGTCAGCAAAGCTCGCAAGTGTTCTTACTCAAGTCAATTAATGTCTGTAATTTTTTAGCTCTCTGATCCATTCAAGAATTACTACTCGCCTACATGGATGCCCTAACTCGCTAACATAGATGCCCTAAGCAAACGACGATCGACAAAGTCGCTGCTCATTCGGAGTTTGTACACGATATGCACGTCTGAAAGGGATAATGACGGCTGGGCTCACAGGAACATTTCGACGCATCAAGCTCTAAGACTGTATTTCATCATATGCATGTTTAAAAGCATTGTCTAAAGTGGGCGTGTCTTATACAATCCCTTTATCGCAAATAGCGGCTTTGAACTTAATTCGTAGTCAACATGCTTCCTTTCTTGTTTTCCTCTTCCATCTTTTTTTTGTTGTAACAAACGTACTTTGAATCTAAGAACACCAGTAATGTTTGACATACTAGTAAAGTTTTCGGGCTAACCCTCAGCCAAGATTTAACGTCCACAGAACTGTTTTTCACAAATGTTTGACATACTGGCCCTTATTTTTTTAATATATATGCTCATTTTGCCAGTGCATTAATTTGACCCCTGGATTACTTCAATATATTAGCCATGTTCTGTTTTAAATGAATAAAAAGTCCACTTATATGCAATACAGTATCCTGCATTTGTTACACTATGGTAAACTTCGGTTGCATTGAAAACTCCACACAACCATTTGTGCGTGAGAAAAATCAGTTTTCACTCGATGCTGTGATAAATTAACTGTGAAATATCAGTATACTTAGTTTGCTCTATTTTTCTAAAATTCACTTAAATACTCTAAATATAATTGCACGTCAATTGAATAAACCACGCTTTGAGTCTCAAATTAATTTGTGGGTCTAGCATCTTTGCCGACAAAGTTTGTTGCAGACCATGTAAGTCCAACACTTTTATAAATACAATTAGCCCAGTTCTAGTGCATAATACAAACCTTCCATCTGAAGCATAGCCTCCTACGTATATAAGCGTCTGTCGATGTCGGTAGTTACTAATATCCAGCTGAGATTACCAGTTCGCCCACACACAATTAAATCCTCATATTGCACTGAACATATCACTTAATCCAAAAGTGGCTTGTATCACGTAGAGTTTCACTGCGAAGGTCACTGAGCTAAATAAAACAAACTTGGTCACTTGACAGCCGAGCAAAGAACTTTTTACCGGTTTAGTCCTGAACACCCCGGTAGAGCTACTTTGTTGCAAAACAAGGTGGACTGCTTCCATGTATATTCAGGCAGAGCTAGCTTGACTAATTGACTCAAATTATGTCGTTTTATGACGACTAATGATATGTATCTAGTAACCGTATTGGGTGACCCGAGACCAGCAATTTAACGATGAACTCAAAACGACACGAAAAACAAATAAACTACTGTCACAAAAAACTTTAAAATGTTACGGTTAGCTTTTTACATTTTAAAACAAACGAAACAGTACATCACGTAGTAACGCAGATTACACACTAAACAAGGCTTGTTGTTTCATCAGTTGTTTCAATCACAAAATTACATAAAGTTATTATCAATAGCATGCGACGAGGTTCCGAGTAGCCCAACATTTACCACACGGAAAGTCTTCGGACAACAAGAACTGATATACGGTTAGAGAGATAAGTAGACAAGACCCATATTCAATACACATAGACGAAGGGAGCTAAAGTGGCATACGGGAGCAAAACAGGAGCAAAACAACGACAACAAAAAGCCACGCAAAACACGAAACAAACACGTAAACACAGCTGGTCTACGGGCCCCGCTACGAAGCGCCGATCGTCGGTGCAGTAAAGACGGTCTGAACGAGTGGTGCTGCTGCTGCTGCGGTCGATCTCGCCAACAGCGGGATTCCGGATCCAGCGCGGAGAGGCGTAATCGGCAAGCGGAAACACACTGCTACACGTTGGCTGGACTGGCAAGGGAGGTTCCGGCTGCTGAGCAAGGGAAGGCCAACATGACGTCATCGGGGGATCTGCACTTCAGCTGTGGTTCACGGTGAACATTTCACGGACAGCCACCCGAAGCACTGCTAAGAAGAAGGAGAAGAAGACGCTGCCTAACGGCACCAAGCGGGGTGATGTCGCCGATTGGCTTATCCAGCTGTGTCATACGCTATTCGTTGGCGTGAACTTAAAGAAATATAGACATTTTATGCCGAAAAGTATGAAAACAAGTTCTCCACTCCGCGCCGGCTTGTGCACGACGCCGTCCCGAAACAAGAGATTGTTGACGGCGTTGACGAAACCAAAACGAATTTTGAGTTTTTGATTTCATTCCCAAAATCATGTAGTTGACGACCTATAGTAAATACGTAGTTTCACATTAAATATGGGCGCCAAGGTCGAGTTCGCCACAACAGCGGGTTTGCGCATCGGCACCGACGACCGGCCAGCCGAATCGGCATGTGACCGTCACCTCTACCTGCAATGTTGTGGTTTAACTACCTCGACTATGAGATCAAGTTACGCGTTACTTAACCCTGCGATTAAACTTCAGATTGTTAAAGAGCTAGCTAGAGAATGGACAGACGACGAGAGTTTGCAGTGGCTGTGTTAAAACAAAGCTATCAAGTCTCCGACGAGGGAATCCAGGGTGGGGACTAGACAATACAATGTTGGTGCGAATTCCAGACGAGGACGGCATCGCACTAAACCCGCCTTGTCTTTGATTTTAGACAAAAAATCAACATTTTAAGACTTCGTATTAAACTAATCGAGCTGGAGTCGCGTCTCAGTCTCTTTCAGGTTTGCGAGCACAGATCTTTTGGAAGGCCTCATGGTCGCAGCAAATGTATAGCTCATTTGTCTCTCAGCTCACTACAAAAAAAATCCAATCTGGCTTGTAACACAAACGTCGAAACTAACACGCAGAGAGCCAGCCACCCGCTTATATATATATATATATATTGTTTACTTACTAGACTGCGGCTACTCCGTCTATCCAAAGTCGCCGGAGGACACGACGTGCTCGAATATGTTTTTCATTTAAACATATAGCCAGCAATGCTTATAATCGTATCGTTTGAATTAAAATGCGCAACGAATAGCATCACAAGTAAACTTAATAGATACATGTCGACTGAATGACGTGCTTCTTAAAATGAACAAATCAGACGACTAGCCTCAATCTCGTTGTCACGGATCGAAGCAGCGTGGTTGGAAGATGTGAGCGGAGCGCTAATATTATCAGTCAAAAAGACAATACGGAACACTTACGAATGTAATAGAACATCTAGAGACTCGAAAACAAGATATGACTTACGCAGCTTTTATTGATTTTAAAACAGCTTTTGATGCAGTACCGAGAGATCGGCTTTTACTTACTCTGCGTGAAGATGTTTATATTAAAGGCCGAATGTATAACCTTATCCGAGATATTTTAGCCCGCCAACGTATCACAATTTTAAACGGAGCTCCCGCAATTGCCATGGAGGTCTCTTAAACAATTGGCGTGCCACGGGGTGATACAGCTAGCCCATTTTTATTCATACTGTACGCAGCTGGCCTCGGAAAGTGCCTCCGAGAAGTAAAAGCTAACCACGTATTTTATGCAGACGACTTAGTTATTATGGGAAAATCGAGACAGCACCTTCAATTTTACTTGCATGAGACTGCACGATGGTGTTGCAAAAATAAGCTGAACATCAACGTGTCGAAAACAACAGTGATGCGTTTTAGCAGAAGAGGAGCATATGCTCAAGATGACTATAACATAAAGACAAGTGGGTATGCACTAGAGTTGGTCAACAACTTCAGATACTTGGGAGTAACACTGACACCCAAACTGTGTTTTACTAGACATATTGAAGAAATTAGAGTAAAGTCGGTATCCTCAACCATGATGTTGAAGGATCTCCGGCAAGTTGATCTTAAGACTGTACTCACTATATTTGAGCTCAAGATATTTTTCACAGTAACATATTGCCTCAGACCTATATCCTCCAAGTTAACATAAGACAACCTCAAGAATATCGTTAAGATTAAAGATTTGTTAAAAGAGCGCTTTGTTTATCAAAAACTGCCTCATCTAAGCTGGTGCTGCAAATGTACAATGAGCCCACATTAATAAAAGAGTTAGAGCACCATAATTACCAATTTGATCACGAAGCGCTTGAGGCATACAAACAACACAGAGAACGGCAAAACTGGAACTTTATAATCAACAATTTTACAGACGGACCCGCTTTTCTTAGCAACAGATGGAAAAAAAGATCCTGCAACAGAATGGAGCAGTGATCTGCAAAATAACTTGACACGGATACCACCAATACCTCTACCTAAAGGAAAAATGTTTCCAAATCAACGAATGTGTTTGTAAATATTGTGGTAATATTGACATCGACCGATATCACGTAATGAAATGTATAGAACTGAACACCAGCTCATTAACTGCTACTGTAATTGACGTACTCGAGCGGGATAGCCCGTAAATATTATGAGAATCTACCAATAATGGTGAATAAACATCAAAAAGACAATATTATATGTTGTTTGTGCATGCGTAACAACTATACATTATGTCGGTTGGATTAAAAATAATTAAGACTAACCGCTGATATTAAGGCAAAAGCAAACGCTCACAAAAGGCAGCACACCAGCTCATTAAACTTGATCTTCTAGCAACCTAAGTCAGTAAACAACGCGAATGATAGCCGAAATAATAGAGTCGGTAGTATCTCGGGAGTTTTAAAACAATTCCGAGTTTGAGAAGGTGGGAAGAAACCGGCTGGCGGATTTGAGAGTCCCACACTAATCCCTGACAGCGGACAGTGGCGCGTGAGCGGACAGTGGCGCATGAGCGTTCAGCATGACCGAAATCTTCCACATCTTACCAAAAAATGATGTTTGCGCTAGCAAGTTACTGCCTCGTTGCTGCCAAAAACCCTTTAACTTCAATCCGGTTGGTGCACTACCGTAATGAGGGTGTTTGTACTTAAGCCTATAGTTAATGAGAATCGACTAAAGATATTTTAATATCAGATGTAAAATATTGTCGTTGGTAGAGCCTTAACATGACACTGCAGATCATCAAAAGAAATGAGCCTTTTTGCCGGCCAACTCAATCATATAGAGCGTATGATTATTAAGAGTTCGTACGCAATTCCATGGATATCCTTAAAAATCACTGTCAGAGTCCATTCCCATGGATATTCTTAAAAATCACTGTCAGAGTTAAGTAGTGCGCGATATTTTCCAAGATATTGTATTTTTTCTCTCTTGAATTCCCGAAACATACGAAAAAGCGCCTCTGTGCCACACTCAGTCGCTCCGCCCAACCCTTATTGCAGGCAGTCCAAAAATCGGATCCGTGCTTAAGGTGACTCAAAAAATGCGTTGTAGGGCAGCTTGCATGAAGATGCTCCAATTTCGAGCTTGGTGTATTTTAATGAGTATGTGATGATAGCAAGTCGACGGATAAGAAACGTGACATACGCGTTACCAGAAAGTCTTGCATTCACTGTTATATCCAGGATCCGTTTAGAATTACAGGTAGCATTCAAACGATCGTGTTACCTTTTCGAAGACCACCACATGAGTTTTCCTTGCATTGATAGCAATACGGTTTGCTGCACAGCAAGCGTTAAGTGCACTGACATCCTGCATCATCAGCCGATGCACCTCGTCACGATTCGTCCCAAAAATGTTTTCCTTACGCATACAGATGTAACGGTAAATAAATTATTTTGCTCATTAATGAGTTTACTTGCGCTAACGCAGGTACAAAGCGCATTAATCAGAGACATGCCAATACAGTACATGCGCAATGCCCTGCATTTGATTCATCTACATGACAACACTTAACTTAGTATAAGTACTGAGGTGGTAATGTTATAAAGCAAAATAGCAACTTTACATTTGTTCAAGGTTGCAGAACTCAGTCATGGTTATGCGTAGAAATCGAATGTCAAATGCTTAGTACATTGTATCTCCCCAATGTGCAATTCTGCAATAAACGTGAACAACTCCTGCAGATCGCTAATATTCATCATAATAATCATCATTATTTATAGTAACATGCCACACGATGGTGGGAAACGTTTGACGTTGTGCCGCTCCGGTAGAATAAAGATACATTTTTGCTGCTCGCGGTCGGAGGATGCTCGATATAAAGGCGATTATATCGATACTCTATCTAACTGCGTTGTAAGGCACCGCCCGACGGGGGCGTAACGCTGTCATAATAGCGATGTTTGTTTTAGATAAGAGTAGCTGCTAGCTAACTTTGGTTACAGCGGCCCGAACGCACTTAGTACGGGATGGCATACCAGTGCGTCCAACAGCAACCCAACAGCGAAGCGAAACTGGGTGTGATAAAGTACTTTGGAGAGCCACACCAGAGATATGGCAGACCATACTCTCTTGCTGTATTACACCTAATCCTCACTTCACCCTTGGGGCCTTTACTTAAGGTGAGTGTCCAACACGTTACTCTTCTGATCAGAAGCTTTGGGAGATTCACAAAAAGGCTACACAAGGTAAATGTGAAGACTCAAATTAGTGGTAGTTCAAATGCGTTAAAGATTCTTTGTTCTTTTGGTCTTCCATGGAAAAATGATTACCCATTGTTACGATGATCTGTAAAATAATTTTTTTTTCTATACAAGTATTGTGTATATATCGGCAAGGTTTGGTTATTTGTATTTTGCGTACATTGTCCCAAAAGTTGGCAAATTGGAAAAAAATCTACTGCAGAACAAATTGAGCATTTACTAACTTGTACTCATTGCTGTAAAAAGGCTTATGGGGATATATGTATGAAGGGCACAGAATAAGGCGGTATAGGTTTTATAATAGGTATAACTGTTTTGGCATACGTTTATAAAAAAAATGTAAGGGCCTCACTGGGTTGCTAGGAGAAAAACACGAATATTGACCAAAATTACGGCTGTAGTTTTTATTCTTGTCCGACTCCTCTACTACGCCGGCACAGCGCCGTCTCGCCGGCCTGTCTCACCACATTGCGATCCTTCCTCGACCTATGACTGGAATGACAAATAAAACGATGTATGAAACACGAATTTTCTGTAAGGAGCGTGTGATGGAAGATATTAATAAACTGAACTCAACTGAACTGACCGCGTCTCAACAACGATTCTGCTCACTAACTTTAATGTGGTCAATTCTACCTAAAACTGACCACATTAGAGACCACAATAGAGATGGCCACCACATTTAGGTCACAGATCGGCAGGTCACCGACCTGTCGTCGTTGCTGTTACCGTAGCTTTTGCTTCTCCGCTAAGTGCGCCGCTACCAGTTACTATCGCTAAGCTAACAAAAACAATGCTACTCTACAAGCTTACAAAGATGTAACTGTTTTGATATCAAATACGACCACAATGTTACGCTTTGCCGAGAAATCGTTTTCACAGCTTATATAAGAACAAGTGTATCTTGCAGAGTAATATTTAGCTTAGAGTCCCCTTGGAGGTAAAACGTCACAAAAAAAACCTAGCTGTGTTGCACATTTTCTTCAAGAAAGTCTATAACATGCATTAATCGGTGATACGCTGAATCAACTTTCAGTCAGCCTCTTGAAACGATCGGAGAAGTTCTGAACGAAATTATTTGTAAAGAATTAGTATTGAATTAAAAACTATACTATAAAACTTTTGTGATTAATTTATTAAAGTTACAGAACAACAGAAATCCGATAGTAAAAATGCACGGTTGACTATAATACGTTCTGTTGCATGCACAGTTGACTATAATACGTTATGTTGCATGCACAGTTCATGATAATATAGTGTTCGTTCTATAAATATTTGCAACACGTCACGTGAAAGAAATTTCTAACACTTTTGAATTGTCATATAGATAAATCAAAAACATGACAATGCGCACGTACGTTATTTTATGTAAATATTTTATGTAAATTCATTAATGAGAAAAATGATTTATTTACCGTAACATACATTTGTTGGACGAATATATAGGGGTTTTATACTTTCCATGACTAGGTCACCTCCGTGACACCTTGGTATGTGGTGATTAAATATGCTTTTATTCGCAGCTTCTAGGCGTGTTGCAATACGTTCCCGCTTAGTATGTGGACAGTCAACTCTTGTGTGCACTAACCACTGTTAATACGATGTACAGTTTGCTAGTGCTCATCCCTGTATTGCAAGTGTGATTCTTTTGGGGTAAACAAAAAATCTGAAAATCGAAAAAAAAAATCGTCTCCTTGGAAAGATTAAACAAGTACGTCGGGCAGACCATCCCGCACCTTATTTGAGGAGTTCATTAGGGACCTTAGTATAGTTGTAGCGAATTCTAAAATCGGATTTCACTAGATTCCTCAGTCAGCGAAGCTCGCAAGTGTTCTTACTCAATTCAATTGTTTTCTGATTTTTTTAGATCTCTGACCCTTTCATGAATTACTACTCGCCTTGATGTGTGCCCTAACTCGGAAAAGACAAGCAATTAATACATATGTGCGAAGGCTGTTCGTGGGCAACTTTTCGTAAAGATTTGGGGCAAACGGATTATTTGATATAATCAAAATATCCGCAATCCTTCGGCATGAATTCTCCATAGCCAAGTAAATAAGAAATTTGTTGTGTACTTGAATAATACACTTAGTAGCAAACGACGATCGACAAAGTCGCTGCCCATTCGGAGTTTGTACACGATATGTACGTCTGAAAGGGATAATGACGGCTGGGCTCACAGGAACATATGCATGTTTAAAAGCATTGTCTAGAGTGGGCGTGTCTTATACAATCCCCTTATCGCAAATAGCGGCTCTGAACTTTATTCATAGTCAACATGCTTCCTTTCTTGTTTTCCTCTTCCATCTTTCTTTTTTGTCACAAACGTACTTTGACTCAAGAACACCGGTAATGTTTGACATACTGGCCCCTTATTTTTTTTATATATATGTTCATTTTGCCAGTGCATTAATTTTACCCCTGGTTTACTTCAATACATTGGCCATGTTCTGTTTTAAATGAATAAAAAGTTCACTAATATCTGTCTGAAATGCATATCTGTTAATGCACGATCACTAGCCAAACCTGGAGCCGTCGACTGTCTGCTTGTCTTCATGACCACCGAAGATATCGGCGTAGCGTTCATCACGGAAAATTGGCTAAACGAGAACGTCTTCTCGGCCGAACTTTCGGCAGATGGCAACTTCGAAGTCTTTCGCAGAAACCGTGTTGGCCAAAACGGTGGCGATGTACTGCTCCTTGTTAGTTCGAAGTTTGCATGCTCTGAGGTTGGCACCGGCAATACTTCCTCTGAAGTTATTGCGGCTGATTTCATTCTTCCGAACGGCACAGTACGACTTATCTATACGTACTTTAGCCCTACGGGATCACGAATGGAGCTATCGACTAAAATCACTACTCTCTTTACCGATCTTGAAACAATTATATCGGATGAACATAGTGTAGTGCTTGCTGGAGATCTTGATCAACCTGGCATAAGCTGGACAGATTGGCACTGTTCATCCAGACGAGCGGAGTTACGAGCCCAAGATGGACCTCTGTCCATGGAAGAAATGTTTCTTCAGTACTGTTGCGAAGTGGGACTACTGCAATGCGTTCAGCATCCCACGAGAGGTACCAATGTTCTTGACATTGTTCTGGCTAGAGATGATATTGTTGACAACGTCATCGTTTTACCGGCGCCAGTTGCAACAGACTATCAGATGGTCTCGTTCACGGTCTCCAGTTGTCCCAGTGTGACGACGAGCCCCGCTACGAAGCGCCGATCGTCGGTGCAGTAAAGACGGTCTGAACGAGTGGTGCCGCGGTTGATCTCGCCAAGAGCGGGATTTCGGCTCCAGCGCGGAGAGGCGTAATCGGCAAGCGGAAACATGCTTCCTTGATACACGTTGGCTGGACTGGCAAGGAAGGTTCCGGCTGCTGAGCAAGGGAAAGCAAAAATGACGTCATCACAAAAAAATCAACATTTTAAGACTACGTATTTAACTAATCGTTCTAGAGTCGCGTCTGAGTCTCTTTCAGGTTTGCGAGCACGGATCTTTTGGCAGGCCTCATAGTCGCAGCAAATGTATGGCTCATTTGTCCCTCAGCTCAATACAAAAAAAATCGAATTTGGCTCATAACACAAACGTCCGAACTAACACGCGCAGAGCCAGGCACCCGCTTATATATATATATATATATATATATATATATTACTCATTAGACAGCGGCCACTCCTTCTACTCAAGTTGCCGGAGGATACGACGTGCTCGAATATGTTTTATATTCGAACATAAAGTTAGCAATGCTTATAATCGTATCGTTTGAATTAAATGCGCAACGAATAGCATCACAAGTAAATTTAATAGATACATGTTGACTGAATTACGTGCTTCTTAAAATTGCTCCAGGAAATTAGTAGCAGGTGTGCGACAGACCTGCTACTTCTCAGTGAGCCCAACGTCCGGTGGGCGAAAAACTGCACCCCGGACCTTTTTACAGAAGCAAACAATTTGACAAGCATTTTACTAGACAACCGCTGTCGCGAAGGCTTTCATAGGTTTTTAGACAATTTGACAGAGTCTTTTAACCGAAACGACGTGCCACTTCTAATCATAACCGGATATTTTAAGGCAGCTTCCACTACATGGGGCTCTACGGTCACCAACCAAAGAGGACACGCCGTCCTCGAGTGGCTGGCGGCGGAGGACCTAGTTGTTCTTAACACGGGCGCACTTCGTGCATCGATCTTACAATAACAACAAGAACGGAACAACCAGCGGGTCAACGAGATCCGGGAGTCCCTTAGGACCCTTATCAACTCGGACGGGATGCCAACAACACCCGCGGGCCTCCAAAACCTCCTCAAGGCCGTCTACAGAGTCGTCACGGGCCGCGGAACACACCGGTTGCATCGAAGGACCCCGAAGAACTGGTGGACGAGCGAAATAGGAGACCTCAGGAAAAGGTGCATCCGGGCACGGCGTCTCCTCACCCGCGCTCGGCGAGCCGCGCCTGAGGGGCAAGCCGTCCTGCAACACGGCGCGGAATATAAAAGGCTGCGAGCCTGCCTGCGTAGGGAAATCTCCAGGAGCAAGAAACGCTCCTAGAGAGCCTTTCTTGAAGAGCTGGAGGACGACCCATGGGGCCGCCCGTATAAGAGGGTGCGGGGTTTTTCCCCCTTCAAACGAAGGGCGGAGCTTACGTCGGAGGAAACCCGGGAAGCAGTCATGGCACTCTTCCCGCGGCACCCGCCCTTTGACCGAACCTCGTACTTAGAAGACACAGGGAAGTCTGAGGACGGCATACTAGAGTTAACCCCGCACAAAGTGCTCGCAGCGGGGGAGCGCCTCAAGCCGGGAAAGGCACCGGGCCCAGACGGGATCCCCGTCTTCGCGGTTAAGCTCCTGCTGAAGGAATACCCAAAGGCGGTGGCCGCCGCGGCGACGGAGATGCTTTGGACGGGCTTGTTCCCCACCGCATGGAAGGCCGCGGACCTCGTGTTAATACCTAATGGCCCCGGCTCGTACCCAATATAGGTTTCGTAAAGGTCGTTCCACCATTGCAGCGATAAAGAAAATCCAACTAAAGGCCGAAAGCATTTGCGACTCCCCACACGGACGCCGAGACCTATTTTTAGCACTACTACTGGACGTGAAGAACGCGTTTAATAGCCTCCCGTGGAGAGTCATCCTCCACAGGAAAAGGGTGCCCTTTTACTTAAGACGGATTTTATCGAGCTACCTACATGACAGGATTATCCATTCACACGACCAAACTTTTAACATGACCGCAGGACTCAATACTAGGCCCCCTGCTATGGAACATCACGTACGATGGCGTGCTGCGGCTGGGGGATCTCCCACCTGGGGTCGAACTCCTCGCCTACGCTGACGACCTGGTCCTCACCGTCCAGGCCCGGACAATGGGTCAGCTTGAGGCGCGTGCGAATGAAACCCTCTTCGACATTGCGCACTGGATGCAAATAACGGGGCTTACCCTGTCCCCCGCTAAAAGCGAAACTATTCTTCTGGTGGGTCGGAGGGGCTTGCCCCCGCCGCACCTTGTCCTGGAGGACCAAGAGATTGCTGTAGTCAATACTACAAACTACCTCGGGGTCTTCCTGGACCGGGGCCTCCGGAGTACTGAACACCTACGGCGGGTGTCAGAGAGGGCATTGATGATCGCTAATAGTTTCGCGCGCCTCATGCCAAACACCTACGGCCCTAAACAAACAAGAAGAAGGATTATTATGTCCGTGGCCGAGTCAGTCGCCCTATACGGGGCTCCGGCCTGGCCTGCCAACGCTCTGAAGGCTAAGGCAAATAGAGCCCGCTTACGGCGGGCTCAACGGGTCGGAGCCCTTAGGGTCACCATGGCGTACCGCACGGTTAGCACAGCGGCGGCGCTCGTGCTCGCGGGCACTATTCCATGGGATCTGAAGGCAGAAGAGCGCCGCCGCCTGTGGAGCGACCATAGCCTTAAGAAGGAAGAGACACGGCAACACACATTGCAGCTATGGCAGGGGGAGTGGGATGGCATGGCGGAGGGTGACCCATGTGCCAGTCTCCGCAAGCTGGTCACTAACATCAAGGATTGGCTATACCGGCCCGGTGGGGAGCTCACCTTCCACACCACCCAGTTTTTGACGGGGCACGGCGACTTTCAGTCGTACCTATTCCGGATCGAGAAAGCCCCCAGCCCCACGTGCGTCCACTGCGGCAATGGACTCGAGGACTCCAGAGCACACACCTCTGGCGTGTCCCGCATGGGCGGAACAGCGTCACCCCTTGAGAACTCTAAAGATCCCGAGATACTACCGACTCTATTATTTCGGCTATCATTCGCGTTAGTGACTTAAGTCGCGAGTATATGAAGTTTAATGAGCTGGTGTGCTGCCTTCTGTGAGCGTTTGCCCTTGCCGTAATATCAGCGGTTAGTCTTAATTATTTATAATCCAACCGACATAATGTATAGTTGTGACACACGCACAAGCGGCATATAATGTTACCTTGTTTACTAATAATTTTAGTGCTCCACTCATATCTTCCAACCACGCTGCTTCGATCCTATCTCTAATACGTTAATCTACGCGACGTCGTTCTGAAGATGACAGAATCCCTGGAACACCGAAACTTGACAAAAGCGGTTTTTAACAAGATTTTACAAGCTAAGACAGCGGCCAACAAGCTGCGACTTTTGCGATTCCCTGCGGCTCCCAGGGACAACTTTCGCCAGGAGTAAGAAGACTCGCATGCGTAAGCAGTTCCCAGTCAGTTGGGGGACGGGGACATGACTGGTTTTTAGTGGGTTGGAACCCCACACTACCGGCCCACACTTGCGGGGACTCCTTGCAGTGGTGTCCGTGTGTGCAAACGCATTTCCAATTAGTCCTTTAAAAAACATACATGCTTCTTAAAATTACCAAATCGGACGACTAGCCTCAATCTCGTTGTCGCGGATCGAATCAGCGTGGTTGGAAGATATGAGTGAAGCACTAACATTATTAGTAAAAAAGATAACATTATATGCCGCTTGTGCGTGTGTCACAACTATACATTATGTCGGTTGGATTATAAATAATTAAGACTAACCGCTGATATTACGGCAAGGGCAAACGCTCACAGAAGGCAGCACACCAGCTCATTAAACTTCATATACTCGCGACTTAAGTCACTAACGCCGAAATAATAGAGTCGGTAGTATCTCGGGATCTTTAGAACAATTCCGAGTTTGAGGAGGCGGGAAGAAACCGGCTGGCGGATTTGAGAGTCCCACACTAATCCCTGACAGCGGACAGTGGCACATGAGCATCCAGCATGACCGCCATCTCCCACATCTTACCAAAAATGAATGTTTGCACTAGTAAGTTACTGTCGCGTTGCTGCCAAAAACTCTTTAACTTCGATCCGGTTGGTGCGTTACCGTAATGAGGATTTTTTAACATAAGCCTATAGTTAATGGGCAACGACTAAAGATATTTTAATATCAAAGGTGAGATATTGTCGTTGGTAGAGCCTTGATTTGACACTGTGGATCATCAAAAGAAATAAACCTTTTTGCCGGCCAACTCAATCATATAGAGCGTATTATTATTATTAAGAATTCGTACGCACGGCTTCACGACCAAGTGAGTTTAATCGGCGCGATTAGATGCTAAGAATAAGTTATAAACGTGTAGAGCGTGTGATATACAAGAAGAATCTATCGAACATATTGTGCTGAAGTTCGACGAGTTAGGAGAAGTGAGAACAGTGTCCATAGCCGAGGCATTAGGTTTCGGTGATAAACCATTATGGCAAGAGATAAATGAAGCCAAACGCAGGCTAGGGAAATGGTACAGATTGTAAGGAACCATGGGAAGACGCCCCGGTAAAACAAACTATTGTGTAATTAGGTAATAATATAACCATCGTGAATATCCAATTCATATTATGAATGCACGACAGACGAGGATATCTGTTAAAATACATATAATTATACCATAGCAATTATATACAACTATATTTTAAGCCAGCAGCACGCTGTATGACATACTACACATCGAGCGCATCTGATTCAAAATATATTCCACAAGGAATGGTAAATAAAACTCATATAGAATACTACATACACTGGCTCTTCAAAATCTCGAATAGTAGCGACCTTCAAACTAACACGCATGAAAATGGGCGCAGAACAGTCGGAAGTGGCTCTATAAATTACCATGGAGCACCTCCGGTTGAATCACCATGGAGCACCTTCCAGTGTTGGCCGCCACCCAATCGATTTTTCAGTCGGCAGATGTATTGACAGGCCTTTGTTGTCTGCTCACACAGATAGTCAAGGGGTCGCATAGGAGACCCACGCTTCTTTTTAGGGGCAACAGGGGTCATTATGTGGGCAATATAAATCGATATTGAGGTGTTGCGCCAGAAAGATCGCACTCTCAAAAAGATCGTCGCCAAGATGGTCATAAAGGGAGTATCTCCAACGACCTTCGGACCATCGGAATAATTCGGGTTCAGGAAGGGTCACGGTACAAAAGAAGCGATTCAGTACCCTATTCCAGTCTGTGGTCTAGGGTACCAGTGCGCTAGTCATGGTTGCCATCTACAGAGGAATCGCCGGTCCGAACTCCGACGTTGATCGGATTTTCTTTGAGCGATGCTTATTGAGAATAGATGATAAACCACCACAAGGACTGTTGGGGAAACCTTGGATATCTAAACATGGTCGGCCCTCGGTGCATTGAAGATATATGCCGCACGGCGATTTCAAAACCGTAGGAGACGGAGGATTGTCTGGAACGCACTGTAGTCTGACGTTAGGTGTTGGAAAAACCGGAGGTTCTATTCTTAGAGTGATCTCACGCTTTGCCGAAAACTACCTATAAGACTATACAGCTGAGGCAAACCTTGGGCTCCCGCAGATAAACGTGCTTCTTTGCCTTGCGTTGGCCTAGCTCGATGCGAGAGGACATCATGGTTGCACACTGTGAACTCCAGGGCATCCGACATAATCACAGTCGCCGTCACTGATGCATACCTTAACGACGAGGGACTTCGAGTAAGTTTACGAAAGACGAAACAAATCGAGTTTCGTCGGGACATTCAATTAGCTGTAGCAGATAAAATTATCTGTAGTGTCCAACTGCTAGAGTTGGTCCACTATTTCTCATATTTGGGTTTCAGGGTCCACTATATTGGAGCGACCTTTCCAGAGCACATCGCGGAAAGATGCCGGGCAATGTCTGTATATAAAGAGGTGAGATATGTTCGAAGACTGTCCCTGGACGTTGAAGTGCGATGTTGACCTAAAGCTTTAGTAGGGTGTTTTTTTTCAGTATACATTAAACGGGTTCTCTTTCTAGTTCATATAGTTGCTTGCAGACTGCGGGCCAGCAGTGAAAATAATTGAAACCAGGCTGAAGTCACCAGTCACTGAGCCTTCCCAGAAATGTTTGCAGGAACGGCAAGGTAAAGTGGCGGAAGCTGTAGAAACGATTGCTCGTGCAAATATGTACTTGACCAGAGCCTATGAGACGGAATGGCATGCACTAGCCTTCATGTGTACATAACACATGTACATTGTGCACGGTTACCGCTTGGTATGTTTCACTCGTGTATTTCAGCAGGTGGGGGACGAGTGCCGTTGCCGACTCTGCTCGCAGGAATGCGCTGAGTATCACATGACAAACTGCCAGATGCATCGACGACCTTTGCATTTTCTCCCCCAGTGGGATGGACTCCAAAAGCCTTGAGAAAATAGATCGCTGCAATGAATATGCAAGCAAACATGCGTCATGCCAAACTGTTACGCATTTCACCCAAATATGTGCGGCCTACTGTTGCGGAGAAGCTTACTAAGGTCTTAACGGCGGGAACAACGATATGTACGACTGGTACTCTTCTCTTTCTCCTTTGCTCCGGTCGTGCTGCGACTCCCTCGGACCAAGAAGGACGCTCAATCTCTGTCTGTCCTGGTCAGGAAGACCCAAAGTGATGGCCCACCTCGAGAACGATCTTCCCAGACAAGTAAGGGCCTTGCCGAAAGACGATATCTCCGGTGCTGCTTGATTGATGAGCTCCCAGGATATGCTAGTGCGAGCCAACAAAAATACCGAAGCTCCCCGCTCCAAACAACCAGATGCGCATTTGCATGCCCTTATTCCTGGCGGTCACACTGCACTTCTTCAAGCGCAGACAGGCTTTCAGCAGGGCGATCCCCTGGGGCTCCACTTTTTTGTTTGCATATCAAGGAATTGGTGGATCCATTGCAGCCACCCCCCCCCCCCCGCCGTTGACTTTGGTGCGATTAACGGCCATGTAACTGACCGGACGGCATTGCAAAGGCATTAGCCAGAATTCGGACTCTTTTCGGCAACGAGACGAGGCGCATAAGCGCAGGACTGCGACTTGGTGTTGACCTTGTCGTGCCCCACGGATGTAGTTGTGGTGATTTTGTGGACGCGTTGGCCCATTATGGCCTGTCATGCGCCTCGAGTGCAGGCCGACAGGCACGTCAATCCACTTTAAATGACATAGTCGCGCATTAAGATCTGCGGGCTTCCCGTGTGTTATAAAACCCCCGGGTCTATCCAGGTATGATGGCAAAAGACCTGACGGTCTGACTCCTACACTTTTTGAGCGTGGCCGCATGCTTGTTTGGGCCGCAACTGTAACCGACTCATTTACCCATTCGATGGTCGGTGCCGGTGCGGAGCGAGCAGGTCATGCCTCCAAGTCAGCTGAGACTAAATCATTTAGAAAAAACTTTAGCGGCGTTTATCCGCACGAATTTTGTCCGTTGGCATTCAAAACTATAGGAGCTGCAGGGCCCCTTACACACAAGCTGATTCAGCGCGTAGGTAGAAACCTTAACCTTTCAACGGGAAACTCGAGAGCATCCGTTATTCAATTCTTACGTCAGAGGCTCTTAGAGAACCCGTGACCACACGTTCGCGCGGATAAATGATCCACTCTAAAGTGCTAATATAGCAAAGTTATATAAATAAATGCATCTATAAGGTTGATAGTAAAAATAGCAACGATACATTTTTTCAAGGTTGTTTTTCTATATCTTAGCCAAATTTTGCTGAGAAGAGAAAACACGTGCGTTTTTTCCCCTTGATTGAGCAAACGTTTTGCTCTGAACTTTTTCATCTTTAAGTGATCGTGCAGGATAGAATGCACACTGCCCCAACGGATTTCCAAGACCTCCGATATCTCCCTAATGTCAACTCCTCCATCTGCAGCACTTTTTTCCAAGTGTTCCTCATCAGTACTCGTTTAGAGCGTCCTGAACGTGGTTAATTTTTAGTACTCTTATGACCTTTATTGAAGCTCATTAATCTAGTTGAAAACAGTGGCAAACATAGCGTAGAGACACCTTGAACCTTGTCTAACTCAGTTTTTACTTGGGCCGTAGTAGTTCATTCTAAGAATATTCGTATACTACCTAGTATATACATTAAACATACTGTAAAAGCAAATCACTTGCCAAATAAGTAAAATAAACAACACATATGAGTAATCATTCATTACTTTGCCAATTATGAGGAGTTACTTATAGTAGCAGCAGCTGTAGTACTGGTGCTAGTAGTAGTCACAGTAGTTTTTGTTGTTGTAGTGTCTCGTAAACACCGTCGACGATGGTGAGGTTAGTAACGTGAAAAACAAAGGTTACAAGGCCGAGACCATCGTTACATGAGTAATTTGTAGTAGAAAGCAGGAGAAGTGCCGCATTCGGTACTCCTCACACCAAATGTCTTGGAGATCAACCTAGTCTCCATTTAATATTTACTAATATACATTACCCATTATTAACCAAAAATGCGTATTAGTCACTTCTGGTGCTCTAGGCTCACAAGAAACGTCAACCCAAACTTTTTCTCAAAACGGTCCGTAGATTTCGATGCGAATATAAAGCATCTTGCGCTGCCGGAACACCTCCACCCTGACTGACCTTCTACAAAAGTTCGATGCAAATGTGCTTTAATCCCTCGAGCTCATTATGACAGATTATCGTCTCGGCCTGTGTGTCAGAGGCGACCACACGGGCAACAAACAGAAATATGTGTCGCACTGCCAACGCGCAAACCGGAGCCCAATTCGTGGCAGAGCTTGCTAAAAAGAAAAATATTCAAGTCTTCAAAAGGCTGGATTCTTACATAACCCAACTGAAAAGCAAAGAGACGCTGGTGGCCGTAAGAGAAACCACCGCAACATTTTTCAAGTAAATGGACACAAACATTTCAGTTATAGTGTTAAATCATATTATATTAAAATGAAATGGTTCGAACTGAGCAATGTTCCTGTTTCATTCATTCTTCTTTTGTACTCCGCGATGTTGAGAACGGAATAATAAAAACACGTTTAATAAAACGTGTTTGTTATATTGTAAATAAAGACATTGATCTTAAACTTACAAAAACAACATAGTATTTCTGTAACCCAAGTTTGACATGTTCAACATCGTTAATTTAAGGAAAACATTGGTCACAGCCATGACAAGGGAATCGTGGAGAACAACTATCATGCTTATCGCAGTCTCATAATCCATTTAGCCATATATGACTTTTATCACAAGTTCTGCGTCACAGAGTTTTTCACAAGCTCGACGAAGACTGTATGTGCAGGTGTATCAATACCATGTGACAGTATGTGCCATAGCGCCATAATTTAATGAACTCAACCGAATGAGGTGAGCATATATTTGATAGTGTAAAACTTTATTGGCGGTTTGTTCCCTCCCCATCGGAATTAGAAAATGTTTTACAACATTATTTTAATATGCTTATAATAATATGAACGTTTGTAGCGTCCACATTACGTATACATTGCTAATATTGTGACATTACGACACGATTGTTATAATATCGTTCTACTATAATATATCAATATATTGTTACAAGAATGATTGTGTGAATAAACTCATTTGTGTCTTCACTGGATGATTTTTTCGGTACTGCGATAAAATCAGCCAGTCTATGTACTCTTTCGACAACTTTGCAACAAAACCAAATTGTACCACACCTCCAAAGCACGCAAGAGGAGTTGTGAAAATAGTTAGTCCATTTAAAATCATATTTGATCCTACCAGGACCCATAGACCGGCACCATAAAGATGGCGACACAAATTAGATTTGGGCATAGAGCCGCTTGATAGGAGTATATGCATATTTAGCGGAAGCGACGTTAGACAAAGAACGAAGAGAACAGCAATCCGTTTAAGGTTTACCGAAACTAAACTTGCTCCAATCACGGGTCGAATCTGCAGATCTTTTAAACAAAAATAGCATGCTAGGTTAGAAAAAACAACGAATAGGAAATGATAAACAACAATTATGAAGTGAGATATTTAGATGCACGTTCCTTTTTAACGCGTCAAATGTTGACATATGTGTATGGTGAATATGTAATTATGCTGAAGTTCAACTCAATAATAGATCATCCAACCCATTGATTATATATATATATATATGCATATATATAAATTGGATGAATTTTGTCCACATACGGGCTTTGATTGGTCGGTCCTTGTCATTAGAAGCCGTTGGATAGCTAATGTATATACCAATAGAACATCAATCACATTAAAATCACGGCACGAAATTAAATCATTTTCGTGTTAATAGCAAAAAAATCCAATAAATATCATCAAAGAAAGGCATTAACTGGCGGCTTATTACGGAAAGGTATAGTTGACTTTGGAGAGGTCTATGGAAATAAATCAATTAAACTTGCCACCGGAAAGTACCGACGATCATGAAAACAGCATCGAGCCAGTCCAGGTCAAGCGGATCGACTCAAGTGTCAACGCAGTGAGGTACGACGTGAGTCCCGTTAAAGCAAACAGACAAAAAACCCGTAACGTGACTTTAGGACGCTTGTGCCTGCAGTTGTCCATGTATCAAGCTGTCTTCAAACAACTTCCCACAACTACTCTGCTCATGAAAGCCCAATTAAATTTATAATTGTAATATATAATCATATAGCATTGCTGCGTAAACAACGTCGTTACAAGTGTATTGAGGTTATGGCATATGTGATGTATTATAACACTGAGGGCCACAATGTTGACATAATAGGTATGATATTACAATGGAAGAAATTATACTTATTCGCCATAGAACTGCAACTTCGTGCTGCCCGTAAACTATATTTTGTAGCTCAGATCGGGTGCTCACCCGCAATGCCAGATGGGCATTCGGTGCAGATTAAATCTTATAACTCAGACAGTTATTAATTGAGACTTAGACCTTGATACCGTCAGTCCCCCTTAGATGAGAAATTACAGGCTAAATTGAGACAAGAGAGCCGCACAGTTCTTAAGCCAGTAACAAAAGAATATCGTTCGGTGTTTAAATAGCAGAACATGTGAAGGTATAACATGGATTGAAACATAATCGAAAAATAGCCCAGAAAGCGTTTCACACCGGCTTAATTAGTTAAACTTCCTCTATGGCGAATAAGAATAATTTCCTCCATTGTAATATCATACCTGTCATGCCAACATTGTGACCCTCAGTGTTATAATAATTCAATATGCCATATATTGAATACAATTGTAACGACGTTGTTTACGCAGCAATAGTTTATTTAAGCCCAATTAAATAATTTTATTATCTCATATATAATACAATTATTTAATTGGGCTTTCATGAACAAGCTGGACACCGAAACGAACACTCCAAAAACAAAGCAAGGGAGTTCTGAACACAAAGCAATTGTTCAGTCACAGGCATGCCACCGACAGACGAAAACTACAAAAACAATAAAAGAAGGATCACCAGTCTAAGAGAGTAAAAGCGTTTCGACATTTCATCACCATTTGAGATAGAGCTCATAACTGCTAGTCACATACGGAGGCCTGCAATCTGGACAATCCAATTGCATGTAAAACAAGTGCTACTGAAATTATCTAAAATATAATTCACCAGACTCCCGAGTGAGCATATGTACAATTCGCACCAGCATAACATAAGCATTTTGTGATATAGATGTAAGTATGTATACATGTGTCACCTAAACCAAGTATTAGTTATGACCATTGTGCGAATGTCGGCAAGTAGTGGACGAACACTCGTGTTACGATATAACACCATCGAACGCATTGTCAAAATCATCGCTAGCAATTTCTCGAAGGGTTTTCATTTCTTCATCGAGTTTGGCACATAGCTCACGACGCATGTCCCTCAGAAGGGCGATCTGAGCACCATTACGAATCCGCCCATCTTGCGCCTCACGCTCCAGCGCCTCTTGTAACATGTCCAGCTGACTCCGATAAAAGTGTTCCATACCCTGTGCAATACAGAAACGCATATATGTATAGGCGTATACATACTCATTAATAGTATATATGCATTGCATACGAGGATATTCGTAAAAATGCACATTATACCATAGTAATAATATAATAGTACATGATGTCAGCAGCACGCTGTGTGACATACTGCGCAGCAAGCGCCTCTAATTTAAAAGATATTCCACCAGTAGTAACTTAAACTCATATATATATATATATATATTAGGATCGCAAATGCACCATATACGATTTTGTCTCATAATGCTGGCTTCATCGAAGTTTTCGATTTGATAGTGCTTCTTTCATTTTACATCAAGATAGGGCCTCTAGTATGCCTCTCCTAACAAGATACGACAGCCCAGAAATAAAATGGAAGAAAGATGAGAAATGATACTAATTAACCGGAAATATCTAACCACAAAGGAACGTACGTCAGTGTTAATTCTGCATATTAACAAGACAGAAGATTAAACTGGAGATGAGCTGACACACGATGGTACCTAATATTTCCAAACACTCACATGGTTGTTTTAAACCTTCGGGTCACATAGACTAATAGGAAAAATATACTTCGGGTGAACCACGCACATATTGGAACATCCTCCTGATAGAACATGTACACGGCAGCCAAAGATAAGTGTATTTACTATATATATATATATATACCTGCATATAAATGCGATGTCTATCCCGTTCTCGGCATCGCTGTTCCGCCAGATCACGATGTAGATCTAGGAGTTGGTTCTTTTGTAATCGCATGGCTTCTATGAACGTTTCGCGGAGAAGCTTCTCTTCTGCCTGACGTCGACGAATCTCTTTCGATCGACTAATTCGCTCCATTTCCAGCTGAGCGTGGGCGAGCTGCTGTTCCTGCGTTTTGGCGTAGACACGAAGATTGCGCACACTGGCCGCAACACCTAGCGACGTAGAAGTAAACACGCATGGCATCCATTATTCACCTAGAGTGGTAATTCGACCTACATATACATATATATATATATATATATATATATTATATATATATATATATATATATATATATATAATATATATATATATATATATATATATATATATGAAGGAAGATCGAAGCATTCAGATACATCTTTATAAAAAAAAAAAGTATATTAAATTTTCCAAAGTGTTGTTGTTTCCTTCAAAATAGCTCCCACTCGCTGCAATGCTGAAATTTACCCTGTATATAGCTGATAAATGGCGCTTCTTAGCAAAACAAATCGGAGGAACTTGGTGGTTTCGTTCTGGCGGCACACTTCAAAGTTTTAAAGCTTGCCGATCCCACTTTATTATATATATATTTATTTTTGAACAAGGTCATTTATTTATTTTACACACAATTACAACGGTATGTTGTTTCATACATTTACAACTATTTGCAAGGAGTCTATAGTAATTTAAACCTACTACAGTTACCATTGTGTTGGTAAAAAGTTACAGCCGAAATGAAATTACTTGTGTTTACCTCTATGCGAGAGTCAATTTAGGAAGACTAGTGTATCCATTATTGACGAGGTAATAGGTGTGACTTTAAATTATCCTTGAAGTTATTTAAGGATTTCAAACAACGCAAGCTAACCGGAAGAGTGTTCCACTCTCTGATAGCTCGCACGTCAAAAGCTTGGCTGCACTTGCTGCTTCGATGCTTGCGGATCTTCAGTGTGATCGTGTTAGATGTTCTGGTCTCTCTCGCCCCTCCAAGGCGATCAAGTTCTAGTATCTTCGGTCCAATCCCATGGATATTCTTAAAACTTACTATCAAGGTTAAGTAGCGCATGGCATTTTCTATATCAAATATATTGTGTTGTTTTCTCTCTCGACTGGCCGATCCCCGAAACATACGAGGAAAGCGCCCCTGTGCCACACTCAGTCGCTCCGCCCAACCCTTACTGCAGACAGTCCTGAATTCCGATCCGTACGTAAGGTGACTCAAGAAAAAGGCGTTGTAGAGCAGCTTGCCTGATGATGCTCCAATTTGGTTCTTGATGTATCTTGATGAGTTTGTGATGACAGCAAGTCGACGGATCAGGGTCTCTACATGCGCGTTGCCAGGGAGTTTTGCATCTACTGTTACACCCAGGACCTTGACACAGTCGCTGGGTTGTATCAGGTGGACATTTATGATTACAGGTGGCATTCGAGGAATGGCGTTACCCTGTCCGAAGACCACCACTGGAGTTTTCTTTGCATTGATAGCAATACGGTTTGCTGCACACCAAGCGTTGAGGAGCAGTGACATCCTGCATCATCACCCGGTGTACCTCCTCACCAGACTGACCAACATATTTAAAAGTGCTGTCATCAGCATAAATGATAGCGGCTCCTCGTGCGATATTTTCCATATCATTTATAAAGCAGAGGAAGGCTAGTGGGCCAATGCACGAGACCTGAGGTATACCTAGAAAAACCGGGAGCAGTTCCGACCGGGTTCCCCCCACGTCCACAAGCTGATGACGCCCGAGGAAGTACGCCGATAGCAGTTTAATGGCGTGATCGTCAAAGCCCAGGTGCTTGAATTTGAGTAGGAGAATATCTAAACGAATACTGTCAAAGACGCGTCTAAGATCTAAAGAAAGTGCTGCACAAAATAGTCCTTCATCTAGCTCGAAACGGGTGCCCTCAGCTAGCCGCATAACAGCATAACCTGTGCTCCGGTTTTTGCGAAATTCAAATTGGTTGCCCCAGAGCATGTTGTTGCTTTCGAGATGCCTCGTCATTTGGCTATCAAATGTTTTTTTTCAATAATCTTGTTTAAAACAGGTAAAACACTCACTGGACGGTATTTTGACGGGTCGCTCATACTACCACCTTTGTGGATCGGTACCACTCTGGCGATCTTTAAGCGGCTATGATACGCTGCTTCTTCTATCAGGGCATTAATTATGTGTTATCAGGGGATCAGCGATGTGAGATCTTACGTAGTGGATAATGTGAGACCGCAAATCGTCGTAGCCGGCTGCTGGATCCCCAATACCACTAAGTAAAGCTAACACTTGTAGTTTCGTCAGCTTTTTAAAACTGAATATCGTCGCGGTGTGTTCTGGCAGATTTTCTTTAATAGCACGCTCATTTACGGGATTATTTGGCAAGGATGAGGCGACACTATTAGTGAAAAAATGTTAACGGCCTCTGAGACCTTCGCGGGCTCCATGATCGCTTCGCCGTCAATATCCAGCTTGAGCACCGCGGGTACTTTGTCACCCTGTTTTGCACGCCGCACAACTTTCCAGATTGGTCGGTCGTTGGTCGAGTCCCTATCGACCATACCCCGAAGTCGATGGCGCTCCAGTTTGGTCCGTCGATTTTATACTTCATTTCTCATCTTGTTGTACTCTTCTCGTAGTCTCAGTACGTTATATATATATATATATATATATATATATATATATATATATATATATATATATATAACGTTAAAAGAGCTTAAAGTTTCTATTATTCCAATGTGGCAAGTTTTCCGACTCGCCTTAAAGTAATAATTTATTTAACTGGATATATGTACACCTTCCCAAAGGACTAAAGCGGGCTATTTATTATAAATTACAGGTATGTATAAATCAACTGTAGCTATTCAGCAGACAGTACGTACCTTTTTGGGAGTTGAGCGCAGATAATCTAGCCTGACTGCAGATACCCTTGTGAATCTGTTTGACGCGGGCAGCATGTCTTTCAAGTAGTTCCTCATAATCTCTCTCCAAGTTTTTGAGAGCTGCTTCGCTAGTGCCATGGGAGGCCATCCATTGTAAATGATTTTTGTACTGCTTACGGAGCACTCTACCAAGATGGGGTGACACACGAAACGACACTCCTGTTGAGCTATCCTCTTCCTCGCCGGGCAGTTGGATAGCCGTCGCTGATTGTGGAAAAGCGGACTCAGGTGGAGCCATGTGTTTAGGCCGTAAGCCCGTAGGTTTACTCTTAATTACATTGGTTTTGTACTCTGTTGGTGATTTGTCTCTCTTCTTAACTGGCGACAGTTTCTTCTCCTCATCAAACTTTCGCTTAGCCATCCTTCCCATATGCCACAACTCCCGTCTCTTATCCGAAGTAGACTGAAAAGCTTTTGAGGGTCGAACAGGTGCAGCACCCGGCGGGCGGTTACTTCCCGTAGCCTTTGCTTCCGTCGCTAATGTAGGTGGCGGGATTACCGATATCCCGGCTCCCGCCACTTGATTGCCTACCATTGCTTGGTTTGCCACACTATAATTCGAAGCTGGCCCTGACATTGACTTTTGCGACGAAAGCGGCTTCTTTGTACTAGTCTGAACTGGTTCGTTTTCCACGTGTGAATTATGGGTCGCGGTGGAGATATCAGAGCTGCTATCGGACGTTACGTCAATATCTATGAATGGTCGCGACTCAAGAGAAAACTGGGCCAAGTACTGACAAAGACGACACGGTAATGAAATATCCTGCGAAGGCTCTGAGAAGGTAGAAGCCAACGTCGACAGCTCTGCAAAGAAAGGCACATTTACATACCCAAGATTTGAGTATTTTTACACATAAATATATATATATATATATATATATATATATATATATATATATATATATATATATATATATATATATATATATATATATATATATATGGGGAATGGAATAACAGTACATATGGGGAGAGGGGGTTCAATACATATGAGTAGAAGAAGTACGATCCGTAAGCAAGCTAATGCGTCGGGCTGAAAACTTCCACTTCTTAGGCCACACGCAATAAGAATATAAAGGCAGGGGAAGCAAAAAGTAGTGCAAAGAGTAGCATAGAAAGAGAAAAGCAGACCAGGTCTTGTGATGATGGGACCCACCCTTGATCGGTGATGATTCGCCCGCAGTTTCGGGACTACCCCCGCCAAATCCCAATCAATTCGTTGGAAAGCTATTCCTCCCGAATCTCCCCGTAGTGGGCTCATTTAGCCCTGAATTGACCCAGGCCCTTCGTCAATGCGTTATAGTGTTCCAATGTTGCCCCATGTCTGAAAGCATTAGTCTAGGACAGGACACGAATATGTCACCGTCCCTGGTCTGCATCCGCAGCCCCGTTTGCGGCAAATCCTTCATAAGACTCTCGCGCCATAAATCATGTAAACACAAATCAGCGCCTTCACCTACAGGAACACGGTTGAACGGAAACCCCCAGCTCCATCAGAACTTTTACGGTCACACCAAAATAAATTCGATTAGCTGCTAACGTACTCACAAACTCTTTAAACTTAAAACTCTAATAAATGCATTACGAAGTAGCGCTTAGTAGTAGTATACATTAGTAGAAGTAGTAGTATACATTATAAATAAATAAAACTCAGCCATCGCAAAACAGCCGCCCTAAGATACATCAATCCGCGAAGAAAAGTACCCTAGGAGAATTGCAAACTAAAATACTGCTGTGCAGGTGAAAACGTCACAATTTACCCGTCTGACTAATAATACCTAAATGGGATTTCGCATGGATGAATAGTGGTCATATACAGGTAGTTCAATAAGTTTTTAGAATGAGCTTTTTAGAATTCGAATTTTGGCACGCTTTCACCGCTAATAGGAACTGCAACTTTTCGACTGCTAGCAATCAAAATATTATGGTGATTGGCCGTTGCGATTTCGTTTGATAGCTTTTCCCGTGCAACGTATCGGCGTGATTTTTAAAAATGGAGAAAAAAAGAGTTTCGAGTGGTTATCAAGCATTTTTATTTCAAAGGTTGGAATGCGACCCAAGTAAAAATTGAGTTAGACGAGACGTACAGTGACTCTGCGCCATGTTTTGCCACTGTTTCCAACTGGATTAATGTGTTAAAAAGAGGTCGCAGGAGCACCGAGGATGAACTACGTCCAGGAGGCCAAAAAACGGCAACTGATGAGGAAAACGTAGAGAAAGTGCGAAAAATTCTTGGCACAGATAAGCGAATGAACATTAAGGAAATAGCGGAGGCATTAGGGATTAGTTTAGGCAGTGTGCATTTTATCCTACACGAAAACTTGAAGATGAAAGAGCTTAGAGCAAAATGGCTGCCGCATTTGCTCAACCAAGGCCAAAAAGACGCGCCTGTTTTGGCTTTACAGCGAAATTTGGCCAACATGTCGAACAATCTGTCGGATTTTTGGTGCAGATTCATGACCGTCGATGAAAGCCGGGTTCATCACTACACTCCCGAGACCCAAGAAGCATCTTGCCAATGGTGTGCACCTGATGAAGGACCTCCGAAGAGGGTGCGGACAACGGCATTGACCGGAAAGGTGATGGCTACAGTTTTTTAAGACCAACGTAGAATAATGCTGGTCGACTACCTTGAGAGCTGTAAAACGATCACAGGAGAATATTATGCAAGACTCTTGGACTGCCGTTAGCAAGAACTCATCGTGAAACGGCCCGCTTTGCAGAAGAAGGTTGTCCTGTTTCACCAGGGCAATGCTCCTGCACACAAGTCCCGGCAAGCATCGGCAAAACTGGCCCAACTGAGGTTCGAACTTATTGAACTACCCTCCTATTCTCCAGACCTGGCCCCCTCTGATTATTTCCTCTTCGGACATTTGAAGAATAGTCTCGGTGGAAAGCGTTTTTCCAGCAATGAAGAGGTTAAGGCTGCTGTCAATGCCTATTTTCAGTCTAACGACGCGGAATTCTACTCAAGAGGTATGAAAGCTCTGAAATCTCGGTGGGAAAAGTGTATTGAGCTTCTCGGGGAGTATATCGAATAAGAAAAATTTAAAAACATGATTTGGAAAATTCTCGGTTTTCATTCTAAGAACTTATTGAACTACCTGTACATGGCCTAATAGTGCGTCATTTTATAACTACTTGATGCATGCTGACCGATGGGGCATGAACCCATGTTGGAGAGGACTGAAATTATTGTGGCCTTAGCCGGGAAGAAAATCTAAAACAAAACTTACCAAATAATATATATATATATATATATAATTTAAAAATGTACTAAATATTCTGTTAAATATACATAACAGAATGTCTAGTAAATTTTTCGTACATTTTTTATAAAATTAAATTTTTCCGGCAATTCCGACATTAAGTATATTTACCCAATAGCCGACAAAACATTTTTCTGGTGGCATAGATTACTAAAATAAGTAAAGAAAAGCAAAACATGCTACGGTATGTCAAACTCGTACCTAATGAGAGTGAATCGCAGCTACTGCAGCTTGCCGATGATGATCCGAGACTTTTTCTGAGGCCTGTGGCATCCGGTGACGACAGAGATGATGACGAAGCTGAGAGGGAACTCCACGATGAGGTTAGACTTTCGCTAGATGAAGTCAACGTAGCAACTTCTGAACTCAAAATAGACGCTCTTGAACTACTCGAAGCTGCGGAAAGAATCGAGACGATAGTACTGCTATCGTTGTCTCGAAGATAAACGCAGGCCTCCATAATCTCCAATAGGTCCTAAAAAATCGGATCGGCAAAGATCGTGCAAGGCATGTAGAGCACAGTTCAGTAAATCATTTTTTCATTGCAACTGCATATTCAGGCAACGACTCTATTAGAGTCAGTCTATTTTACTTACTAGATTGTATCTTTAGTCAGTGCAACTCCGCCTATCAATGGCACAGATCACGATTTGCGTTTGTTCATTAGAATACAAATATTTAAAAAGCTTAAACTGCCATATAATGGCCGATTTTACATTTGCCAATTAAATCGCAATTTAATTATAACAAGTAAATTCATCAAAACTTGTAATACATACATAAATATTTGCATTGATTACCCACTACGCACGAATACAAACCTGCACGGCTTCAGGCTGTCCCTGAAGTAGCTCATTTTCGTCCAGATGATCCAGTGGAGCACGCACCACATCTTCACTAAGTATTTGAAGAACTCGACGTATAAGCTCTAAAGGGGGCAGATCTTTCTGAAGCTCAATGCCCGTTAAAGCCGCAAGGAGTATGCCAAGCAGTTCCGGTGAAAAGCATTTAGGTGGCTCAACATTTAGCTGCAAGCATAACTTCCGAAGGAGAGATCCGTCCAGGTTGTGATCTTGAGCATTCCCACCTTTACTGGTCGATGTACTAACAGCCTGCATAGCTGACGATTTGCTGAATAATGACAGTACCGTCTTCACAAATACTCAGCGACAGCACCTTGCTGTTTGCTTGTTTCCATCAAACAAATAATCATGCAAGAAATCACATTGCTCTCCATGAATGGATTCTACAACTCCAGTTACGCAGGTCACCGGGTATAGTTGACAGCTTATAACATGGGCACGACAACCGTACGGTGAAGTTTGAACCACCTTCTGAGCCACGTCACCGCTGAAACAAATATGTGTTTTTAACAAATATAGATGATACAGTGCAGATACGGCGGGATCTCTCAACTATGATGTAATCATAAGCAGTCGTAGTTTGTATCGTCACCCCACACAGGAAACGCTGCCTGTGTAACGTCCTGAAAGTAACGCAAATAACAAAGCTAACACCTATATTGAGGTTTCAAGAATACCCCAGATTTAGCATACATTTGTTCACTATACAATAGGTACAATATGTAGGATTCTCTAATTACAATAATATATGTAATTGAGAAGGCCACATAATAAGTCTCATTAGCAATTTCCAGACACTTTCAAACGGCAGATTTTTATATTGCCCTTGATGAACGTACAGATAACAAATGACCAATCGTTCGAATTGTTGAGCAGGGCCGGACCAATTACGCGTATTAACAAAATCTGCGAGCCCTCAACATATATCCGAATAATTCTATCAACAGCGTCCGCCAAGCAAATACAATCTTGAAAACCAGCGCCAGACATAACTTACAGTAGTCACAAGCAATGATACCAACACGTTCGGTTGCATACAGCTTGAAATCCAATCTTACAAATATATTAATAGCATCGAAATAACACTTACAAAAATTAGCACATGTAAAACTATACCACATATGATACAACGCCAACTACATATTTTATTGAATTATGCACCTCGATTCCTCCGATACCTCCTGTACGTTTGTAACAACTGAGACATATTCTTCTAAAACGTCTTCCGACTGGTTCTCACCCTAAAAGTATGTCCGAATACGCTGTCATCAGTGTGTCCTCCGCCGGATAACGATTTGAACAAGCTAAATTTCACAACGAGCTCTACAACTCCCGCGCTAACGGCTTTAGGCTGTTGACTGGTACGTGGTATTCCAAACAAACAAGTTTAGTACCATAAAAGCACCACAAAACGCAGACCGCTTTTCTCTTCGCATCAAAACACAACAACAATAACAAAAACAACAAATATAGCGGCATACTCTACCGTTTGGGCGTACCGCGAGGTTCCTGCTGAGAACCCCTGCTATGCGCGATGTTTGTTCTAGATGTATATCTTAAGGTTTGAAGTTCACACGTCACGTTCATGACATACATGCTAACAAATCGGGAACGGGCGACACACAGTAGTATGGTCGATCTGGAACTATCGAGAGACCATGTTCCTTACTCATATTGTAGATGGTATCAAGATGGTGGCACCCTTCTGTTGGACGCGTTACTTATCTGTTCTTCTAATACGTTAGTTCTGGTTCGAAGTTATGCAAAAAAGCGAGAACGCGCGTCAGTATTTGTTTGGCTGAACCAATGTCTACGCGTCACCTGGACCTCTCGGTCAACTACCGAGTCTTTAAAGATTGCAACTACCGAACCTTTAAAAAAACCTGCGGTTTGGCCGTCACACCGTTGGCATGCAAAACTGCAACTGCCAAACGTCTTTGCTGGCGATGTTGAAATGAGACCCAGTCCCCATCACATGCAGTGATCAAATTTTTTTCACGTATCTGTGAGAGAGCTACAGCAAACCACTGCACAGTCACTGCTCTTCAAACATAAAAAAAGGATTTACATATATATATATATATATATATATATATATATATATAGTTTTCACCCCATTATCAGCTCAATATATATGTATATGTATATTATTTCCTGTTGAATATTTTTTAATCAGATGCGCCCATTTTGTAGCATGCCACACAGCATGCTACCGGCTTCGTATTTTATTTCGAATTTCTCTTCTATGTCACATGCTCTACACCGAACGCTTTCAATTTCCGAGTATGCGGCCACCAGCAATCGGTTATTGAGCATACCGACCCTAAAAACTTTTCGGGCTGACCCTCAGCCAAGATTTAACGTCCACGGGACTGCTTTTCGCATTGCTTCATAGACGGACCTCCATAAATAAAAATATGCAACGATAGGGCTCGAACCCGCGCACCTATGGGTCTCCTCCGGTCGCGAGGCGCAGGTGAATGCATTACGCCACTGGGCTCGACGAGCATACCGACCCTGCAGTCAGCGAACAGCCCTGAGGCTTGCGAGTTCGAGTACATACTACCTTTTTGGCCGCACTTCTTTTTTGCCTGTACAATCGCAGGGACTTTCTTTCCATCTTTCCTTTCCGCTCCCTATCTCTCCTCGGTTGTTTCGTTAACTTTCTTCGTCGTATTCTTAGTCATCTGTTTAACTGACACCACCTCGTACTCTCTATAGTCCATCGTATTGCACTAAATGTACGTTCAAGGAACTTAACCATCTATCCGATTTGCTTATATTTCTCTCAGTCGTCTTTGCTGTGAGCATTAAGCCGCCCAGTTTTGGGTTTTGTTATCTGCAGCCGTATTTTTAGACGGCTTACATATTTGCGTGTGCTTCTTTGGTTCCAAAGCTGGGAACTCTGAACTCACCGTTGGCACAAACATGCTTTTTCAAACCAAAGTGTCGTCGTTGGCACAAGCATGCTTTCCAAGCAAAATGTCACCGTTCACTTCTTGAGCAGATCACAATCTCATTAGACCGGGAGAAACTTCCTTTCTTAGCGACCTTTATCGATATAAAATCTGCCTTCGACATCGCACCCCGTGATATTGTCTTCAAGAAGTTGGGACAGGCTGGAGTTGGATCACGAATGCTTACTCTACTCAGCGCACTTCTAAGGCCTAACCAGATTATCCTCGATGATGGTGTGTGCTAGCATACCACGTTTGATCAGACAACTGGGTATCCGCAAAGCGACAATCTCAGCCCATTGCTATTCATAGTGTTACTCAGCGATCTGCCATGCATCATAAAAGAGCGGCACTAAACAGTCATGATCCTGCTATACGCAGATGATCTGGTAATATTCGGCAGAATCCGCACTGATCGCTCATAGTAAATGTGGCAAAAACCAAGGCTGTAAAGTTTCCGCGTGGCGGGTAGCAAGCCCGTGCAGATAAACTGCGATTTCATAGCGAGCAAGTGCGGTTTGTAGAAACCTTTTGCTATCTCGGGGTAATTTTCTCGTCTCGAGGAACAACCTTTATCAATCAAAAGCGCTTATGGCGGCAGCTGGTATCAGAAACCCAACACAGTTGTCCGATGGACGGCATTGACATTATTCACGCTCAAAGTGGCATCTGTAGCTGCTTACGGTATCCAAGTGACATGGAAACATCTTAGCACTTCGCATTTATGACAGTTGATCTGGGTGACGCCAGCTTCCTTAACGCGAGTACTTGGCCTTTCGTCGAATTGGCGCAATGCATGCTTGCGGGCTCAATATAATTTATCGATAGACTCGTAGTTCGCTTTAATTTACCGCAGACAGTCGCTCTGGAAAGTTTCGGCATGAGTATTCTCAAACAATTTATGTAATTCCCCGAAAATTTTATTTACCACTACCTATGACAAATCAGGCCTGGAAGGTGTCTTTCCGCCCATGTCGTCACCTTACCGCTCGCTACAGTGTTCACGGGTTCAGTCATTTAATATGCCGGTCTGCTGTGTTTCATGAACCCAAAGAGGACTGTAAATGCCGCCGTTGTGACGGTCCATGTCCCCTGTATCATCTAGCCGATTGTGCTGAATCCGTGTCGCTCTCTCAGCTCCATTGTTACCATGTTTGTCATACATATTATGTTCGTATTTACATACCCAAACAGGTTATATTTTTAATAAACAAAAAATGTTCATTGTTGGCACAAATATGCTTTTCCAAAGCTCCTTAATTACCAAGAATCTGTTGCAGCTCCATAAAGCCTTTTTTCTTAGAACTTTTTCTCCATTTTTGCCGAAGTCCTTTATTTGATTTATATAACTCGGATATGTTCTTCCCGATTCTTGCGAAGATGTAACTCCTGTCGTATATATCATTAAATATACGGACCCATGCTGGGCCTAATCTGCCTTCTATCAGCTTGTTCTAAAGGGCATGGAGGCAGCCCTCCCTGCTAACCATGCTTAAATAATCTTCTCTCTAGCAAGTATCTTATTAAATTCATCCGCCAGGTATGCGTACATTGACATACCAATTTTTTAATCGATTTAGCAATACCCTATCCCATCCACACGCAGTTTTTCGTCTCTTGAGTTAATAACCTTCATCACCTTCTTTCGCGGCCCCCGCAGTTTCGACTCCCCCGTCCCCTTGTCCCAGCATACCCGCGGTCCTCCTTCTGTGGATTCCCCGTTGTTATTCCTATTGTATTCCTTATGGTGTTTTCATAAAAATGTTTTTATGGTAGCTGTGATACCTCTTCTCTTCCTGAGTATTGCCGTTGTAATTCTCTACACGTATCTCTGCTTTTCCCGTGCACTTGGTGGTACGTATCAATTCACTTGGTTTAAACTTGCCGCCCCCCTGTGGTTGCAGCTCTTGTTTCTGTTGCGGCCACGCCGGAGCACTGGTGGACAGAGTTTAATTCTGATGTTCTTACGGAGCCCCTTGACCACCTCGAGCGCCATGATCGCTCCTCTAACCAAGCCTATATTGACGTCATCCCTTACTAAAAACTAGTGAGCCATTCTACATATATGCAGCCATTCTAGTCTCGAATTTTTCCACCAACAGACTATCCGCCTACTTAACAGTATTACGAAAAAGTTTGTTAAGTTCATCCGCGAGTGCGCGTACCTTTGGTATTTGGGACTGTACAGATCGATAGGTCCATTCCTCGCTCGGCGCACATGTTTATTATACACTGTACGTCTTCGTTCACACTCATGTGCGCCATTTGTTGTTGGCGCTTGTCAGTGGCTTTAAGTAAATTGTTCAGTCCGCCATCACTCCTTCCTGCCGCCGAAACACTTATATATGACCCGAGCAAACGCACGTCTACGACGAATGTCTATGCCGGGGTTCGACGGCCAATAAGTGGGTAAAATGCCTCCTGCTTCCCGGTATTTGGAGAGGAAGGGGAAAGTTACAGATGCAATGACTTACAGAGGTATTGCCCTCGCTAGCGTTCTTTATATGATTTTAACATATTTTTTTGTCATTAGGCTATACGCCGTTGAAGAGAGAAGATCCCAGTCGTACAACAGATATTTATTCGAGAATGGCAGTGCAGTGGAATTTGTCTTATGCCACGTCACAACCTGTCACTTCGACACGAAAATTATATATGTAACATTTATTGATTTCTAGACCCCCTTCGACTGCGTACCTAGAGATTTATCATGTAAGATGTTAAGAATCAAAGTTAGATTGTTTAAATAAGTATAGACGGGCGACACATCGAAATAGTTAACTATTTCTCTCACCTCGAAGCTACCCTGACTCCCAGACTCTCTCTCTCTCTCTCTCTTAGCACGCTTACTAGGGAAGAGAATGCAACAACGACGATACTCCTACGGCATAACAAGCGCGAAGTAGACATAAAAACGCCTTTGTTTTTATTACTACTTAATCGTAGTGCACCTTTCAATACATTCCGTGGGAAGCGTGGATAGTGTTGTGTCTAGGCATATTCAGGTAGACACGACTGTCGGCACTACGCTACACTGTTGTGTCTAGGCATGTTTAGGTAGACACACGGCTGTCGGCTCGGCGCCACGTGCTGGCGGACGTGCAGTGGAAAGAGTAGGTACGAGTAGGTACGAGAAACGTCTAGAGGACTCGATAGAAGCGTCTACTCGGACCGAATAGATTCTACCACATTCGAGAACAATCTGAGAGGCAATAAATACAGCTGACGCGGAGAGTCAGCAAGCCACTCTACAGGTGACAGCAGGCGATCGTGTTTTCATTCCTTACGTACTCGGCTAGTCTAAGTTCAATAGACTAAGTCCTCCGGTCAGAGTGTGTACAGTTCACGTACATATTAGTGGCGACGAAGATGGGATGTTCGTAACTACCACATACGTACTTCACAGTTCAACTACATATTAGTGGCGACGAAGATGGGATGTTCGTAACTACTACATACGTACGTCACAGTTCAATGTACATATTAGTGGCGACGAAGTGGTTACGAACTGACCGACTTTCCTTCAAGCCTTACTTCTACTTTCGAGATCGGCAGGGTGCCATAGTTCAAACGGCAACGACTTTACCTGCTACGTCTGAAGGACGTGCCTGCTACTACTACAACTTCTACTTCTTTCGGCAACTACATCGCTACAACTTCTACTACTACTTCATTCGGTAACTTCGCTACTTCTATTACTTCAGTCGGCAACTACAGCGCTCAGAAATACTCCACGATGGAAGGAGACGGAAGCATCATGGAAAACGCCCGAGCATTGCCACAGACTCCCCCACGCTAGGTCTGCTGAACAGTTCGAGAGATTCATGGAAGAAGAGATGCCGTGGTCCACATATCGGTGTCGCTTCCGTGAATTTATACAGCTGAACGAGTACCCCGAGAGCAAGCGTGCTCTAGGTCTGCTGAACCACCTCTCGTCCACAGTGTACCAGAAGCTGCGGGACCAGATATTTCCAGAGGAGCCATCAAAGAAGACATACGAAGAACTTCTGGCGGCCTTGGACTTTATCTACACAAGAGGTACGTCAAAATGGGTAAAAAGAGTTGAATGCCAAGCCCTAAAACAAGAGGAAGGTGAACAGATTCAAGATTTCGCGCGTAGGTTACGAAGAAACGCGGAAGAATGCGAATGGCCAATGGAATTCCTGACGACAGTACTGCTAGTACAATTCATCAGCGGTGTCAGGGACGACCATGTTAAGGACCAAGTTTTGCATAAGGCAGATACTTTCAAAACACTAGACGACGCAGTTAAAGAAGCAGAGTCAGTGTTTGTGCGCAAAGAACGGTTAACGATCAACAAAATAGTTGCTGGTACACAGCAGCGGGAAGCCAAGCTGCCTTGGAAGAAGCAGCCGACGGGTTCAGGCAGTAAGAACAGTACAGCTCCGGCTCGCTCTAGACAGGGCCTGATGCCAGGCCACTGCTATCGTTGTGGGAAGCCTGACCACAAGGCTGACAAGTGTCCGCATATTAAGTCTACGTGCAATTCATGCGGAAAGACCGGACATCTTAAGATCGTCTGTCAGCAAAGACAGCCCGGTGGTAGTTTAACCAACAATTTCAAAAATAAGAAGAATGGAGCATTCGCCGTACAAGTTCAACCAGCCATGAAGAAGACTTCAGGTATGAACTTTGTAAAGCCAGTACATACAATTCGAACAGTGAGACCCGATATCGACCCGTTACTCGTAACAGTCGAGATCGAGGGTACCAATGCTACAATGGAAGTGGACAGCGGCTGTGGAGCCACTGTGATGCCTCTTTCACGTTTCGCGGCTGTTTTGCCGAAATTCATACACCATGAACCAGACATTACGTTAAAAGTGGCGAATGGCAGTGAAGTGAGACCACACTCTTTCGTGGAAGTTCACGTGAAGTACCGCAACATTACAAAATTATTGCGGCTGTACCTGGTCAACGATCCCCAATTTCCAATGTTATTCGGTCGCGATTGGATGAAGGCGCTGAGATGGGGGCACCGCGAAGTTCATCGAGTTGAAAGCGAAGCTAGTGATTTACTTTCCGCATACCCCAGGCTCACTCCGCCAGGCATTGGTACACTACCGGCAGTACACGCACTTACAGTCCAATTCAAGGACCAGCCGAAGACAGTGTACAAGCCCAGGAAAATACCTTACGCACTCGCCGAGAACGGTAAGAAGGAGCTACAGACAATAGAGATGAAATACCTTACAAAAGTTGGATCATCGGAAAAGAAACCCGGAAAGTTCAATACACTTCAGCGTTTCGAGAATCAGCATTCGAAAGCTACAGGAAGTAGCCGTGCATCCATATTCCTCGGCCGACAAATTCGCATATCCCAGCTAAAAGAGAAGCGACAAGTACCAACGAAGCCAGCTGAGATGGTCTCTCGATTCAGCGTGGGGGAGTCTGTGGCAGTCCGAGACTACAGAAAAAAAGACAAGTGGTGTGTGTCCAGTGTCGTACAGATACTTGGAAGAAGGCACATGCTAGTGCAGTCGCCCGAGCTCGGCACGGTGAAGAGACATTTCGACCAAGTCCGAAAGACGGACGTAAAAAAGGAAACAGGCTATACATTGCTCAAGCATTTCGACGGTACGGTCGACCATGGCGACAAACAGCCAAAACATTCAGAGGTTGCGAGCACGGGACTATCTTCTACTGCTAGGTTAAATACTTCTCCGGCGCCAGCACCGTCTATAAAAGAAGAAGCAGAATTCTCTACCGAGCCAGCTACATCAGCGGATCCGATTACGTCGACGCCGTTACAAGAGCCTAGAGTTCTACGACCAAGAACAAGAATAGATTATCGAAAGATGGCTGGGCGAAGCCGTCGCCGCACATAGATCTAAGTATTACTACTACATACATACATTATTACATATTTCATAGTTAGCGTGGGGGACTGTTGTGTCTAGGCATATTCAGGTAGACACGACTGTCGGCACTACGCTACACTGTTGTGTCTAGGCATGTTTAGGTAGACACACGGCTGTCGGCTCGGCGCCACGTGCTGGCGGACGTGCAGTGGAAAGAGTAGGTACGAGTAGGTACGAGAAACGTCTAGAGGACTCGATAGAAGCGTCTACTCGGACCGAATAGATTCTACCACATTCGAGAACAATCTGAGAGGCAATAAATACAGCTGACGCGGAGAGTCAGCAAGCCACTCTACAGGTGACAGCAGGCGATCGTGTTTTCATTCCTTACGTACTCGGCTAGTCTAAGTTCAATAGACTAAGTCCTCCGGTCAGAGTGTGTACAGTTCACGTACATATTAGATAGATTAAGCAAATACTTGGCTTTCCAAAGAACGCTTCGACCACGCTTACAGTCAAACTGTGTAAGAAGCTAATGCTGGTTGCAGATCTGATTCTGAGTAAATTACCGTTGAATTCCGAGAAATTTTATGATAATCGTATATTTGGAAAAAAGATACAGCCAAAAATTACACTGTACAAAAACAGCTGATAGCAACTGCAGCGCGGTCAAGTCGATCTGTGGTGAATCTTGTGATTTAGCGGCATTTCTTAAGCAAAATTATACCACAAGAGCTGAATACAGTTCTTGGAGCGCTATCAATAAAATGCATAGCTCTTACTACCCTGGAAGCATCCAACAAATAAGGCGAAACTTTCACGTTGCAGCTGCACTGACGCTGTACATGGCAGCTCCCGCAGCAGCACTGTCTCTGTTATGTAGGCATTTATGAGGAATGAAAATTTTCCGCAGGGACATCTGCTCGTGCCCATGTGGCAATCCCCTTTCAATAGATGCCTTTCTGATGGCACACCGCCAAACAAATAAAGCGAATGCCTTTTCAAGGTAATCCTAGATAAATAAAAAAAAAGAAGACCCATCAAACCCTTCCGCGTGGTGGTCGATGACAAAAAGGAGCTTTGCCCTTTTTCTTCTCAAAGTGGCGTCTGTAGCTGCCTACGGTATCTAGACGACGTGGAAACATCTTAACACATCGGATTTATGGCAGTTGGATAGGGTGAAGCTAACTTGCCTAAAGAGTGCCTTCCGTCATATTCGCGCAACGAATTACTATATATGTTCGACGGACTCAGTGTTATTTATTGATTAGAGCTCGTAGGCCGCCTTAATTTACTGCAAACCGCCGCGGGATTCTCTACGTCTATTTCGGTATTTCGTCATTCGTTAGTGTTCACGGATTTCATCACCTGCTATATGGGTCTGCTGGGTTTCATGACCCCAGACAGGATTGCAAATGCCGTCGTTGTGGCGTTCCACGACCTTTATACTACCTCACGGCTGAACTGAATCCGCGTCGCAGTTTCAGCTCGCGCGAAAAAAACTCATACATATATTTTTCCTTGTGTGAATGTTCATATTTACATTCCCAAACAGTGTGTATTTTAATTTATAGAATGAATATTTCACTGAAGCTTCCGGCAACGCAAGAAAACGTGTGGAACGATGGAATGGAAAAGGCGCACCATTGGCAAGAAAAACCACGTATGCATGAAGCACAACTGTTCTAGCACAAACAATTTTGTATTTTGTATAACTTTTTATATTAGCACTTTGGAGTGAACAATTGTCTCCGCGTGAACGTGTAGTCACGGGTTCTCTAACCCAGGATTAGCCCAGTTAGACAATGTGTCCCGAACAGATGCTGCGTTTCCTCGTTGAATGTCGAGCGACAGCCTCTGACGCAAAAATTCCGATGCTCTCGAGTCTCCCGAAAGGTTAAGGCATCTGCTAATGTGCTGAATCAAATTCAGTGTAATAGGACGCTATTATATACAAGGTTTTATCGGACTCGTATTAAACAGAAATAGACATAATGTACCGTGTTTAGATGGTCACTTTAGCGTTGTTCATCCACTTCTCAAATAAGGGATGTTGTATTGTATAAACGAAACTGCGATTAACAGAACTTCATCTTCTCTAATTTATTAAATGGGCTGTCCCCCAGAGTAAATAAATGTATAACAACATCATCAATTGAATCAACAGACAGCAACTCGTTACATGCTTGCGCCAAACCAGTAAGTTTCGATCTAAAATCAAGAAAATTACTTACCATTGCCGAGTATGGATTCACTTAACTAAGAGTTCAAAAATAGTATTTTAATGCCAGAGTACGTTCAGCAAATCCCAGTGCATCTTACCATTTAAACAGAGCACCGACAAGAAGAACTATTGAAACACACGAAATGTATCGTCCGAATTTTAGACCATCTTTTAAGTGACGTACGTTAAGATTTGCTGAGGTCTGCATGTAGTAAAATACTGTTTTAGGCTTTGACATAGTGGAGTATTCTTTCTGAACGAGGTCGTCGTTTGTTGGCCGATACGTAGAAGCGACTTTTCTTAAATTATTTGCTTTCCACTGCGAATATTATTTGTGTTTGAGTGCATCGGCTTTTATGCAACCGACTTGCACTAATTCATATAAATCTCTTTTCGCAAATATGTTTTAATAAAATTGTGTATCATTTAGCACTTGAGGTACTTGCATCCTTGTTTGGCCCCACGCTAAACGATCTTAGAACAAGTAAAGACACCGCGAGGATCCGTTGGCAAGTTCCAGAAATGAGGCACGCATGTAGTAATACAAAATATAAAGCATTACAATGTATATATTTAAAATGCTTCACACTCTGTGTTGTGACATTAGGAAAATATGTGCATGCATACGCTTGTGCTCTAGTATTTCCTACCCGACTGTCGACAACGAGAAGTGTGTAGTAAAGATGTCCTAGACTGTACAACTTGGATTATTAAAACAAAACTTAATGGGGGGTTGGGTGGTGATGCACCATCTCTTTTTGTTGAGACATCTGTGCTCACCGTTTGTTTTTCCGATCATGGCCGATTTTTAGTCCACTCCGGCATTCACCTCGCTTAAATTAGAAACCATGAAAACCAATTTAGGAGTGGCCGGTCTGGGTCTCGAAACCAGGTCTCCTGAATGCAAGGCAAAGGCTATTGCCACTAAGCCATCTTGCTCGGTCGAAGGTAGGGTAAATTAATAAGGTAAGTCAAAAAGTACGTCGACTTTTTTACCCGATTTTAAAGAGCCTTATTTATGCAGACAACAGTATTTTTATTCAATGATATATTGACCGTTTTGTTCGATAACCTTCGCCCATCGCCTCGGTAGATCCATGATTCCTTTCTCCCAGAACGTCTTGTCCTTCTCGTCGAAATACTGAGTGAGGTGATTTTTTATAGCCTCCAAAGATTCAAATGTTGTGCCATCAAGGGAGTTCTGGAGAGACCTGAACAAATGATAATCAGATGGTGCGAGGTCGGGACTATAAGCTGGGTGCGGCAGCACATCCCAGTCAAACTCCGCCAATTTTTGCGAGGTGGCCAAACGTTTGTGTGGTGTCGCCTTATCATGTTGAAAAGTGACGCCCCACCTGTTTGACAATTCCGGGCGCTTCGTTGCTACTGCAGCCTTCAAATCTTCGAGTTGTCTGCAGTAGACGACGGAGTTGATCGTCTGACCCATTGGAAGCAGCTCAAAATACACGACGCCCTTACAGTCCCACCAGCAGCACAGCATAACCTTCTTCTGATGAATTTCGGGTTTAGGGATAGCTACGGCCTGAGAACCTCTGGGGACCCAACTTCTTTTCTGTGTTACGTTTCTGTAGAGTATCCATTTTTCATCGCCGGTTATCAATCTCCTCAGAAATGGCTCATTCGAGATCTTCCGGAGGAATGCGTGACAGGTATCGACTCGCCCTTCAAGCTGCCTATCATTGAGGTCGTGTGGTAGCCAGATATTCCGCTTGCACGAGAAACCTGCATCATGGCGATTCCAAACGGTTCCTGGGTTCAAAGTAACCAGGCTTATGACTTCGTCGGTCTCCACAACATTGGGTCGTCCTGACCTCGGTTCATCTTCGAGATTGAAGTTTCCAGCTTTGAAACGGGCGAATCGCTTTTCGACTGTGGATTTGTGAACTGCGTTTTCGCCGTAGACTGCACATATCCTCCGGGTTGTTTGCGCTGCACTTATGCCTTCACGGTAGGAGAACAACATAATGTGTCGAAAATGAGTATTTTTGTCCTCCATTGCAAACAGATTGGAACCGGTATACCGTCGCGCCGCCACGGGTCTGCTCCTGAATGTAAACACCCAGCCGCACTCTCAGGCGGCCCTGCTGCAGAGCGCGGGAATTTCAAAAATGTGGTCCCAGAAAGCCGACGAACTTTTTGACTTACCTATTATATATATCTTGCTCGGTAAAGTTGGGATCCTAAAAAATATCCTAAGCTGTGTTATTTGTGTTTAAGCGATATATGTCTGTACGTTGTGCGATTGTTTACTTCCGCTGGGAGTTAGCTTAAAACAAGGACCAACCATTCTTAGAATGTTTTTCATAAATTCCAATTTAGGCAAAATAAATACCGTTGGACAATTACGAGCAGTAATTCCAGCATACAAGCGCAACCATCTCATTCGATCCGCTTTGTCCGGTCGGTTAAGTGTCGGCATCGTATACACCGACGAGACCGCCACCAGCAGCACGTGCAGTTGGATATGTGTTCTTGTGTAGTACTACGTAGGATGCTAACAAAATAGGTTATGTGAAAAAATAAAACCCATAATAACCTAGCACATCGCCGAGTTTTAGTGTTTTATTATGCACATTAGGTCAAACAATTAAACACCGATTCATCTCCCTCATTCTCTCCCTATATACATGTATATGCATAACTTATTTTAACTTTATTTATTATTTGTTGTCGTTTATTAAACGATCAAATAAAGATTTTCAAGGTTACATAGTTTTTTCGTGTGTATTCACGGTTGAAATAAACGAAAATAATTCACTTTAAGCCTATGGTATTTCTGATCTAGTTATGATTTAGCAACGCTGTGATAATGGTAATGTATTATGCAGTAAGTTATAACTAATCAATCATTATTAGTAGTTGCCGAAACTACAATTCAATTTGTGCCTGTTGAAATCGTCGCCGCGTTTTCCACGGTTATCTTCACCTTGCGCAATCTCGAATCAGGTCTCACTGTCGTCGTCCTCCTCCTCTGTGCTGAGAATAGAATTCAAATTTCGCTTGACTCGCTGGTCACTTGAAGTTTCATTCGTATCCTCGGTCAAATTCTTATCTTCTTCTGTATCCATGGCATTTGCTTCACGATCACTAAGAATAGCTTTCGTGCACTGAAATGAGATATTTCAATAATGACTGCAATCGTTTCCGCACTGATACTTTCCTTAAACGGAGTGTTTATATGTGTATTACAAGTTTATAAATGAATGCCCGCCTTCTAGAGAACAGGCTTACGCGACAACATTCAAACAATATAAGACCACACTGCAAAACTGCTTGAGTCATACGGTAAAGCAACACAAAACAAAAAGAGGATATCCACAAAAAATGTCTAGATGCGAATTCTATATTATTCGAATTATATTTTAACTTAAAAAAACGAATGGACATTTTCGACAGTGTCCGTGACATAAACTTGATCACATACTAAATATAATTTAATGAGGAGCCATCACTGGTTACTTATTAACAAGCACATTTCTTATACCTTTTCTTTCCGCCCTGCTTCCTTAACCTTATCTTCCTCGCTGTCGTAATTTTCAACTAAGTCCTCATTTGCGGCGTGTGTCCTCAGCTCACGAAGCTTACGGTACTTTTGGGCATACACGTACAACGGAGTCTCGCCTGCAGAGAACCAGAATTTCGTACGTTAAACATTGATTAACATTCTATTTATAAATACCGTTAACATCAATTTCATTTTAATGAATGATAATATCAATATTACCCATAGATGATCTTTCTTAAGAACTATTTTAAACAAGTTTCCTTCTACTTATATATTTGTGTTCAAGTGTCAGTGCTTTTTACAATTTTCCGAAAGTTACGAAAAAGTTAACGCAAACGTTGGCTAAGAAACACGAAAAGAAGATGATAGGAGAAGTGAAGTGGGACAAGATATGGGATGGGAAGATGGGATAATCTCACACGCTCAATACCTATATAAAGCAAATCAGAAATCGAATTCTACGACCATATTATGCAAATTATCGTGATTATCGCATGCACAGACATGTGTCCATATGTGGGCATATGTGTGACCGTATAATCATCTGCTGTTTATAAAATTTGTTGACGGTGAATTTCAAAACCTCGAGTTGTGGGGACTCTCCTCCGCCTCCTCCGCGTGACTGCGTCCGGGCAAACCGCAGCGTGGATCGCTCTTATGATGCAGAAGGGGACGGCACTCGAGCCTTTTCGAAAGTCACAACTTGAGGCAGAATCCCTTATCGACACGTACAGTCGGTGCCGTCTTGAGCCTAGGAGGCTCAACTCCGAAGACAGAAGCCTCGAAAGATCTCATAGAGTCGGTCCAGAGGGAAGGTTTCCATACAAGATAGTAATGGGCCGCCTTAGAGTTCCCCCTCCCTCACTCCCCGCATAGAAGGTCTGCACCCTAGTCTCTCGGATTTCCTCCTCATATGACCTCCGAAGCCCCCGAGGCCGCTCCACCCTCGTTGCGATCATGCACATCCTTCAACACGCGGTTGCCTGTTGCGCCGCGAGGATGAGCCCGATCTCGGGGTGAAGCGGGGCTCCGTCCTCGGTCCGTTTCTTTGGAATAACGGAACGGCCGCCTATGACGGAGTCCTGCGGATCCCCGATCTACCAAAGGGGGTTCAAACTATCTCACACGCTGACGATATGGCGATGCGGGTAACCGCACGACCGGAAAAATCGCTAGAGACGAGGGCAAACCTTGCTCTGAATATAATCAACGAATGGATGGTGTCGAACCACCTTGAACTCGCCCCGTAGAAGACGGAGGCGCTTCATCTTGCGCTTTAGCTTGCACCTTGAACTATACAACTCATATACTTGTAGCGGAATCAGCTGCCACAAGGTCGCCGATTGCTGGCGGCCGTCGTGGAATTCACGGCCTTGTACGCGGCCCTGGTCTGGGCCGACCTAGCCCTGCGGACCCAATGTAACCGCCGGGCCCTCCGTGCCGTCCAGCGCACCATGGCTAGGCACGTTGGCAAAGCTTACAAAACGGTTAGTACCGACGTTCTGCTGGTGCTGTCGCGTCAGCTCCCGTGGGACTTACTTGCGACCAAGCGTAGCAAGCGAAGGCTGGATAGGGATCACGTCTGGATTCAGACGAGGGCTTCATCCTCCACAAGTGAGCCGCCACGTGGGTCAACCCCCCTCATGGCGACACGCGGGGAATGTGGACTCATCCCGGACTTACAAGCCTGGTACGGGAGCCCGACACAGGGACCGCTCACGTACTCCGCTACACAGACTCTGACGGGGCATGGCCAATTCCAGGTTTACATGCAGAGAATAGGGAAATCTTTTGCAGACACCTGCGTTCTAAGTAACTCCGGTCTCCCGGACACGGTAGACTACAAGGTCGCGGACTGCCCCTTGCTTACCAGGCATCGCCACAGATCAGCCTACTTAAAGGCTGGACAAAGAATGGCGGGATCATGTTCCGCCTGCACTCAGACAGGCGCGGGGGTCAGTCCTGTCCCTCTCCGGCTCAATACCCGAAAACCCTGGTGAGAACTGAGCACGAGGCTCCCCCGTCCTTGTTTCGAAGTACTGCTTGACAAGCCGGGAGGGGCTTCGGGAGGTGTTTTTAGTGGATATTATACGCGGACAGGATTGAATGATGTACTCTTCACCGGTGTTGAACCACAGACTACCCGCAATTAATACCAGCGTGCGTGCGTAAAAGCACTTTTCCCTCTTTAAAAAAAGTATTCCAATCCAAGGAATCACCTGCATTACCTTATTATCAGCCGATCTTGTGCAGAGAGTGAGTACAAACATGCCTGAGCTGTTATGTAAGCAAACGACACAGCGGCTGCGCTTCGCGACCTCGGCTCCACCCAGCGCATAACATCCATTCTAGAGCTACATCTGCGATCGAATGGACTTGAGAAAAATGCCGGGACAACCAAGGATATGAAGCTTCGACAGGCAGATGATGACCGCTGATGATGTGATACACTCCGGTGGTCAACCGCTTGAGTTTGTAAATTCCTCCCCGTATCTTGGGCTACGAATTAATTAGTTGGGAACCGTCTTCACTGCACACGGACAGGAAATGGTTCGGTCATCATTGGCTACCCTCTATGAACGTCGACCTTCTGAGACTAGCGCGATCTCGTTCTTCCAAAGCTGGTGTGTGGCCTCAACAGAATGTTGTAGATTTTGTGCGTGCCTTTCAATTAGGGCGCAACGCCTCTGCATATAGCCACTACCGGGAGCTGCCACACATTGTAGAAATAGCTAGAAGTCGACTGCAGAAATCGCTTATAGGACCAATCACCCAATGTATGGCCCAGTGGGAAGAAAATATATTTTTAGGCCAGTAAAAAAATTGTAATCTAGAGACTTCAGGTTATGTCACCCTGGGAAAGGAGTCGCTTTTGATGGTCGCCCTGCGTGCACAAGTTACATCGTACACGGCTACCATCACTTGGTGTGCTCAACTCGTGGAACTTTATGTTGCTATTTCTCGCGGTCATGCGTTAAATACCATGCAATTACACATGGCTGCATATAGTCAGTCGACTACACTAAATGATTATCAAATCATTCTAAGAAGAAAAGAAGCCTAATGCAAAGATTGGCTAAGAAACGGGAAAGGAAAATTTCGCTAGGCGGTAAGAGATGCGGACTGGGTATATATTATAAAATAATGAACTCAGACGCTCGTTACCTTATAAAATAAATCGCAAAGCCGACACCCATAAAGTACAATTAATTTTAGGCTTACCACGTAGTTGAAGTTCCAATGCAGCGATTTTCTCCAGTTCCTTCAGTGCAATTCCTGATGTTTCCCGTTTCTTCTCGATGAACCTGCTGTTCTCGGAAATTTTCTCCAGGAGCTGTCTCATCTGTAACCAATTTTTTTTATATTAGCAAACAAAATTAAAAACTCCAAGCTGTGGCTTGGAGTTCACAAACCACTTAACGTACAAGGGTATTGTGGGGTTCTACAAATGCGCGCTACGTTTGTTAAATACATACACATTTACGCATTTAATGAATGCCCCATTTGCCTATTCTATGCGTTACATTAAAGTTAGTGTATTCATTGCGGAGCAATTATTAAAGAATATTACTAATTATAAGATATCGACGTAAGTATAATTAATACAAGGAGCATTAAAACTTACCAAAGTTTGATGTTTAACAACACGAAGGTTAAGCGCTTTAAGGTCGACAACAGCAGGCACCACAATCTCGGGAAACGCCAATAGGTGACTGACGCCTGAAGATATTAATGTAGTAATATTAATAGCATCACGCCGAAATTTGAAATACTCCTGCGTCGGAATGCTGTGCCCCGCGCTTTATAATGGAGGCTTATCACTGAGACCACACAAAAATCACATCTTTGTGACAATACCGATTTATACATTTGACAAAAATATTACCTGCCGGTTGATTCTACAGGCTTTAATGTTAATAGTGATGAACATAATTGTTTGCTATGACTTTGATATATGTGAATTACTGACTTGTAAGATATCCAAGTGTCATATCCTGAAACTCTTCAAGAACGGCATCTCGAAAAGCACTCTCCTTCGTTTGCTTATCGCCCACGCGAAGGGCACATGAGAGATTCATTGGCTTCATCGACACCACCTGCAAAAGCATATTTTGCCAGAAAACAGTTAAGTACTATAATAAATTACACTATTATGGAATGAAGCAATAACACACATGTATATATATAAAGCCAGTGAAATATATGCGTCTTAGACAAATGACGTGGTATTTATCGAGACAAATCATGTCAGTTGTATTAAATAATTTATTTTCGTCTGCTTGCCTTAGGTTTCTTGTTCCAGCGTACGAGCTTCAAGGTAGACACAAGTATCGGCATTAACGGAACAAATGTTTCCGTTTCAGCCGAAAGCTCTATCATGCCACGGATGATATGCAGTCGAAGCGGCACGTACTTTTCGCTCGGAATGAGATTGATCACACCAAGTGCCACCTGCGCCAAATACAACAATGTTTGTGCACGTTAAATTCAGCATTCCACTAAGGCACCTGCATATGATATCACATACCGTAATTATATTTTTTCTTAGGGGTTAAAGTATACTTGGCTTAACGTTAACACATATTATCACTGATGTATTTGCAGATATTGCCCAAATTTAAGATTCATTGTTTGGTTATATATAAAAAACTGACTATCTGAAAATAAGTCGCAGTTGTAGCTTTATACCTGCACAACGGGGTAAATAAGAGGTTGCATTGCTGCCGTTCGCACGATCGCCAAGAGATGGCACCAAAGCAGTAAGGAGTGAACAAACTGCCAGTTGTAGACTGCTTTGTGAGAATCTTTCTTCTTTAACATCATTGCTGTTCTCAGAGTTATTGCAAGTTGCCTGTAAAATCAGTATTTAATAACATGCATTGGTGTAAGTAGTACCACCCTCAATGCAGGTCTGCCACACTGTCTGCATACGCAGTAATCTAACTGAAAGCATCCTTTCAGGCAGATAAACTAATGATATGCCGTACCATGTGAGTCTACAAAGCGTACTTCGATTTTTCCTGCATAGCCCTTACTACATTGGACAACAAAATTCATATTGCGTTCTTCTCTATATCGATATGCTGTATCATACACTTTCTCGGAATGTATATGTAGAAATATTCTTCTGTCATAGTTGCATGACGCATTTCGTGGTTGCGTGAGGACGTTCTTGACAAAAGCACATTTTACTTTGTCAATCCGCTTTAGGCTTTGCAGAGTTATGTACGGTGCTGTGTACTTATATATTACGTTATTATTGGCTCCGTTTCCATTTACGTTAATTGCAGTTGTTACCTCGACATAACTTAATTTGCTGAGCAAAACGATTGCTGCAGCGGCATTTACGTACTTTTATTTTACGTGTCGTGCAAAGGATAATCTGAGAGTTACATATAAGTGTGTGAAGTGGTCCACTAGTTCCAGACTCTTTACCGAGTTTAATAGTGTTTCTTATAAAACGTCCTGCTTGGCTACAGCGTACAGCATTTGTTTTTGCTTAGTTTTAGCTAAAATATAATTAAACAGCGTAATACCAAATGTCCTCGTCATGGATTCGACAATGCGTTCACCGCGTACTTAACAAACTAAGCGCACCAGAAGGAAAGAGAGACGTACCGAATGTACATAAACGAATGTTGGTAGGCGATGTTGGGCCGAAGTGCATACGCTTCCACGAGACTTCTCCGCATGAATGAAATGAGCGGCCAAGTTTGTGGGGACGTGAACTTGGCGTTGGATACGTAAGACAAGTACATTGCTTTGAGTACATCATGAAAGGTTCCATCATCGCCTGAACGGACGAGACGAATCAGACATAGAAAAGAGACGACACGGACGCTCTCTTCTCCAGTTGACCAAAGATGTGACAAGGTCTTTAAAACACGCTTCTGAATCTGAAATTACATCAATGTCTATTAGAGACAGCTCTGTCGATGCCACAGCTGAACCTGGCCAATACTATGTTCTTTAAACATTTCTTTAAATTGCTTTATAACAAGACATTTTCATAGGACATACCTATGTTTTTGAAGACCCAAAGCCCACAGAAAAAGAAAAATATAACCTGAATTTAGATCAAATGAATTTACAAGAAATACCTCTTCTAAAGCCAGAACTAAATAAACTACGGCAAAATGATCAGCGTCGCTACAGGAAAATTTCTCTAGAGAACGGATATTTTACACATAAAGATTTTCTAAAGAAAATTACAATAATATATGTATATATATATATATATATATATAATGAAAGATTAAGGATAATAGCACGTTTGCTTAGCAGAGCGTCGTAGACCACTGATCATTACAAAGATACTATTAAACATTCTGAGAAGAAAAAAATATTCTTATAACCACACTCACAATTCAAAGAACGGGCTTCTAGCTTTTTATATTTATATATAAATATATATATATATTTTTATATTTTAGAAGAATATATATAATGCTTCACGGCGTTGCTGCTCGTTTTTATAATTTAACTTATAAAGCTTGATGGCATTGTTAACAGGGGAATCCCGCATACGAGTAAATACCTGTGGACGAGCGCGAATGAAGGGCAATAATAGAAGAATGTGTCGTAATAACGATAGAAGTAGCTTCTGTTGAGTTATGCATCCAATTAATTTCAGAAGGTCAACCATGTACAATATCAGGGGGCCCCTCGTCTTGCGCCACAGGTGACCTGGAAAGTAGAAACGTATGCTAGTTGTTTCTATGTCTCGTAATGCTATATATGCATGCATTTGAAGATTTGTTTTCCAAATTTAGGTAATCTGTGTTCGCATTGAAGCACGAAGCTCTTTCTAAGCAGAAGATTTGAACAAAGCTGTCATCTCCGCCTTGGCTGAATGAACGCTTTAGCCTACATATATTGCTTCTTATTGTTCAATGCATTACCAGTTTAACATGCCCTAACCTCCCATTGTAGCTAATTTGGTCTTTCTTTCTGCATAACGGCAACATTTGTAATCACGCCAGAAAAATATGTCTAAAGTGGCAATAAACAGTATATATAAGCAATAAGGAAATGTCATAATTTCGCTTTCAGTAATAAATATTAATCTATAACATCATTTCGCTGTGTTCAACCGACGTTAATGTTTAGTCGGTTCATGTTCCTGTCCTTAACCGTTCCAATAGTAAACTTCAAAATATAAGCCGTAACCATTTTACCAGCCATTTTTGAATTTGCACGCTTTTGCACAACATTGAGTACATAATTGTAAAAAGTATCGAATCAAAAATTATTTTGCGCAGTATACCAGACTCAAGTCCTACGTCGAACTACCTTTCGTTGGGTCGATCATTTTTGAACCATCCTTAGGTACTGACGGAGGAGGAAGCTTCATCACCTGCAAGAAATACAAAAATTAGCAATATAAACATAACAAATGGCTACACTCTTTTTTATCACTTTTACGATAGTCAACGACCGGTGTTTCTATGCACTCAATTAAAAATTTGGCCGTAGGGTAGCATACGTTGCCTATATGATTCGGCGTACAAAATAAATGAGCAAACTTTGAATAGCCATAGCTTATCAGAATATAATTCAGGATGTTTAAGTAATAAAGACGCATAAAGTAAAAATTATTTTTGAAAACCACGCAAATATGTATTTTCCTGAATCTCCAAATGCTCGATTCTCACACTACTGCCGAAGTACCCTCTAGTTATAGATCATTCAAATGTATCATATTTTATTAATACATGACTGACCTTATGAACGGCGGGCAAAAGGTCCTGCAGACAAGCCATCACAACTGCGTTGAAGAGCTTCTGCCCCCGAACGCTATACATTGATTTCGCGTTATCTGTCTCCCCCGAGGCTTCACACACGGCTCCGTTAAACATCAGCGTCAACCGCTTAATCTGTAAATACAAGCGGCGCCAAGGCATTCTGGTTTGAGCACAACAATTATGGATTTATCGAACATTAAGCATGGGACACTAAGGGATGTCCAACGAGTAACATCAAGTCAATTTAACAGCCACCAGAAAAATAATTTAAAGCGACTACTTGTGCGCATAGTAGAGTACCGGTGAGTCGCTCTCCCGTAAAAAATAACAAAATACGTGTACCAAACTTTTTAGAGAACAGAATACTTAGATGCTAAGTGTTTCTTATTATTACATATCCTATCCAACACATTATGTTCTTTATATTATATATAAACTCCACGTGTTTATATTGGCTCTTAACGTTATGAATATGAGAATACGCGGGTGCCTCATGGTTGCCAACAAAATCGCTTCGCGCGCAAGTTAGATCAGCTCAAGCAATACAAGCTAAACACAAATAGCACCTGTTTTGTGTCAGGTTTAGTTCGAAGACGTTCGAGAAAGGCACGGAGCTTTTTCTCAGTAAGAATTTGGGTATCCATATCGACGAGGTCGACATCCGCATCGTCTTCCGAAAGTTCCATTTCGTCTAGCTCATCATCCTCGGAATCAGCCTCAACAGTGGCCGTTCGTGGCTTGGCGATCACCTGAAGTCCCAAATTAAGAAGAAGTTTGAACATCCAAGTTACCAATCGGCACAATAGAATTAACCTGTATGCCAAATTAAATTCGATTTTTAATTTAATCTATTTTTTTGAAATGTGATTTTTTCTAAGTTCATCGCGCACTTTGGAGCAACAATATTTCAGTCGATAGTATTGAAATGTTTTTCCTTCAAATACCTTCCGTCAAACGCATATGCGCGGCAAACAACAAGATTCCTGTTTTAACATTTCAAGTCTAAGAAAAATCAAAATAAGACATCTCTAAAACAAAAGTCCTGCGTACGATTCACGCCACCGAAGCGGCAAGTTATACCGCTTATTGTGACCAAAAAGAGCTTTCACTCTTTCAATTATTTGTAAAGCGCAACCCTATTACGAAAGAAACAAATATTCCATATCCGCATATAAAACAAGTGAGACAACAGTGACTGGTGCCATTCGAAGCGTCTCCAAAAGCATTATTTCAGATCCGAAAAAGCGCAAACCTTAAAAAGCTAAAGGTATATTCTAAATAATCAAATGAGCAAGCTATCGCATTCTGAAGCTAAGAATGGCAAACCTGTAAGTCAAAGAGACTACTATAGTTTGAATAATTACATATTTAATCAGTCAAACTCTTCCGAGGAATGTAATCCGACAATAAAAAATGTGTCTTTTATTTGTTATCAATACATACTACGTTATGGACGCAAAGCAGCACTTCTCAACACACTACTCAAGTATCCCTCTTCTTGTTCTTCAGGCCTTAGTTTTAGCGTAATTATTGTTATTAGTAGTATGTCTGAGTTACATCGTGGAATTACCTCATCATCCGACTGTATATCCGCTATATCGTCGTCGACTTCCTCGAGAACTGAGCTTTCTTCGGAACTGCCTTCGCTACTGTCAGTTTGGCCGCAGCCGCGCTTACTAGCCTGATAGCTCTTTGTTGTACCCTTCGGTGATGGCCTTTCCAGAGTAACCTGGACTCAGATTATGATATAGTTAATGTAATGCTTAGTCCCCTGCAATAAACAGTTACTCGTGCAGCATTGATTGGAATTCATCGCCCAGTGCAGAACATCAACATGCTTACAGCGTACAATGCGCTGGATGTGCTAGACGGTCATGAGACAAACAAGCATTTGCTAATTATAAATGGTTAGACAACATGTTACGGGAGGTTCTAGGCCAGTCTGAAACAACTAAATGCCATTTACGAAACGTATCGGTTCAATTTACATTAAACATAAACAAGCTTACCATTAATTATCCTGTATTTAAGCTCGAACTGGCCAAACATTAATGTGACTATCAAGGTGACAATTATAAAAGTGATAAGTAAAAAGAACCCTAGCGCCAAATAAAATCTGTTACCATTTTCAAATTTATATATATATACCTGCTTTGATTTAGTGGCACACTTGACATTTTTGCCTTGTACCATGTTCCTCTTCTGTAATGGTCCATTTTCTTTTGATGGAGTCAAATACTGTTTCTGCTCCGTGTTCTGAGCGATGAGTTTCTTCTTTTTCAACTGAAATAATAAATGTATATATATATGTTTTATTTTACACTTTCAAGGTATAAAATATACTTAATTCATAATCAGATCGACCCCTACTGCCTGAGGGCAACGAGCCTAGCACCGCGACCGCATGTACACGTTGATCTTTAATTGATACTCTCTGTAGCAAGATTTCCCCTGCGCTTTTCTCATCAATCTCACTTGCAGCTTTTTCCCAATTTCTTTCAGAAAAGTTACTGTAGATTCGCCTATAACCCCCAGTATTTCTATTGCAAATCGCTGTCTACATATAATGTATACAAATCTATACATATTATATACACAAATCTATACATATTATATATACAAACCTATGCATATTATATATACAAATCTACACATATAATATATTCATATATATGTGCATATATACATATGACCTACATATATACATACACCGTTCCATGGCACACAAGGACGTGTACTCGTACAAAAGACTCCCGGAGGCAACTGAGGCAGTTGCAAAGGCGATACTCACCATAGGACTACGTTCAAGGGCAGAAAGTACCGCTACCGCTCGCATGAAAATGCAAGAACACAACCTGTACGAACTAGTAGCGGACCTGCTGAATTTAGTCGAAAGCCAAATGATAAACTGAGGATAGTTCAGTGGAAGATGCTGCTGAATGGGACGGACTTCCTAATGATCCCTGCCGCCCCACTACGCTCCAAGCTACTCTAGGTGACAAGCTGAGCCGCCCTAGTAGAGGAGTGTCAGTATTTTAAAACTGCAGACTGCGTGACATGAATGTTATCATGGCAGAAGACAATTGTGTGGTTACAGAAGCCGAACTAATAAACCGGACGCCAGATACGTGAAGCCCACAGGAGCAGGAGCTAAAGTTTGTAAATAGATACATATACCTAGGCATTCCACTGAAAATAGCACCATTTACCAAAGTAGCTCCTTTAGGCGAAACTAAATGTCACTGGCGCGACAAATCTGCTATTATATAATTGTCAAGGAGCCCACAATGTATCTTCGTTTACACAGATCCATTGTGCTATCTAAACTTGTATACTATTCACCCGTATGGCATCCATATTCGTGCATATACATATGTATAATCGAAGGTATGCAAAGAAAAGAGAGGAAAGTAAGTCCACCTCACTCCTTTATGGACACACACGGGATGCGTTGCAAGAAAGGAAGCAAATCAATAATATGTTCCCATGGCCCGTGGCCAGGGATATTTACAACGGGACGACTGCACAGGTCCCGCCTGCGACCAATCATTCCTTACACTTTATTACGTCAATAATAAATCTTTCTATTATATACTATTTTTGAAACGGGTATGCGACTTACAAACTTCGGCATATAATTGTCTTGTCTATATTTGCGGCCAATCGTAGAACAGCTTAGAAGGCAGCTCCCTCCGAGACAATTTGCCATATCTCCAGTTCATTGAGCGGTCTAAGGAAAAAAGCTGATATTGATCTATAGTTTTACGCCAACTCAGTGTAGAAGGGAGTAGGCAGGACTCTGCTTGTATGTAAACAACAAGAAATGAAAATAAAATTTGTATTATATATATATATATATATATATATATATATATATATATAAACACAACTGTGTGTGTAACTTTTAAAGGTACAAATACCATGACAATGCGTGTTTACGAGTATGATTCACCTTGGGTCGAACGTCGTTCTGGACAGCTGATTGATCTTCATCGTCCGAGGAGAATCCTTTCTGCATAAATTCAGTTAATGACATCTCTGCAACGGGGTCATTTTGTCGAAGCTTATTTCCGTCGGAGCCACTCGACGCGACTTTCCGTTTTTGACCCACCGTCGCCTTCATTTTTGATGGCGATGATGACGGTAACAAACGTGTATGTGCAGTAAATTAATTACAAACCGCAGGCAGATACGAAACTCGGCGATCGACCACTGTGTTCCACCAGCGTATCGTAGGGAGCTCCTCAGCAGATCGAATAAGTTCTCTCACCTTTTGCCTTCCGGCGGCTTTAATTACAACAACGACGTACAACTTACGCACAATAGGCAGTTAGTTACCTTTTAATTTTAACACAGCACCAGCAAAATGCTCTGGTTAAAAAATAGCTAACTGAGTGTAAGTCTAGTAGAGCAAACGTATCAGCGCAACGTAGCAGCATTAAAAACAACAACAATTTCTACACCAACGTCAGGCAACACGTGCTGCGCGCGTTGTTCGCCGCTCGCTTCTCAAATGAAATGGTGCGAATCAAGCCTGAATGTGTTTTCGTGCATGTATGTGTTTGTTTTTGTGGTTGTGTTTGTGTGTCTGTATACGACCAATAATAACAATAATAATAATAGACTGCATGTCGTCCGCTTCTGTGACCGGCCAAACTAGCGGACAGAACGAATCCCGCCTAAAACAACTGTCCATCCACCCGCCCGCTGTAGCGTTACAGCGTGCCCTCACCACTTTGCCGCTCCCGCGGTATTATGTTATTTGTTATTGTTATGGTTGCTGTTGTTGTTGTGATTGTTGTTTGAACGTGTACACTACTACTACTACTACTACTACTACTGTCGGCTATTGGCCCGCGTTGTTTGTATGTGTGGTATCGTGTAGTAGTGAGTGAGCGGGTGTGTGGTGTTTGTGATCGGTGATTGGTGTAGCCGCCGCTGGGTAGCCAGTTTACACCACCACTTCAGGTACTTTCAAAGACATTCTCCATCATGCATCGTCATTTTTTGCGCGTGTGCAGCTGCGGCTTGAGGTGGCCAACTGGTGGTTGTAACTCGTCGGGGGGACGCTGTTCGTAGACGCGGTCGGTAATAATCTCCTTGCGCTGTCGCTTGTTCACAGGAAAGGCTTAGCTTAAGGACCGTGGTCGCACGTCGTTCAATTTCTGACACGCCGCGCTACGTTTTGTCCGAACGAACCGTGTCCGGGAACGGTTGGTTGGTTGGTTGGTTGATCTGTCAGCCTGTCGTCGGCGCCTTTGGCGTTGTCTGCTAGAAACCCGCAAACAGTTCCATGACGAAGACGACGACGACAAGGAGTAAGAAAGCAGTCGCCACAACAACAACAACAACAACAGCGATAGTAATATCTTCCTCGATCGTTCGCCTGAAGCACGACTCATCTGAAACTCGCAACCCAACTTCTATTTGCTATTCTGTTCTTTGGTCTTTGAGAAATGGGGCTATCAGTACTGCAGCTAAACGGTGACATTGCTGGCATGCATTATTTAATTCCACTTCATGGCAAGTTAGTTGGTATGTGCGAATTTGTGAATTAATGACCTAACTGCTGCTAACAAACTCTATGCCTGACACCGGTTTGCCATACAGGCGGCCGTTGTCATTCGACTGGTAGCGGTGGCGGCGGCAAGTGATTCAGTCAATCAGTCAGTCAGTCAGTCAGTCTTCACCACTGACATTGGTCACCGAAGTAAGTTCGCATAGCCAGTCTGTGCAAAGGCTCAGAAACAACGGTTCTTCTGTCGGCTACGTTAACGCGGACACGAAGTGAACAAGAGCAAATGGACACAATGAACTGGTGCTTGCCTGCGGTGGCCGAGTACGCGGCCTTTTGGGCGATAGACCGCGTATGCAAGTACTACGTAGACAAGGACTACGACAAACGGTAAGCGAGCCAGCCAACCAGCATTCCTCGTGCTTTGAGTCACGCGATGATTTTTTACGTCGACCCCGGTCGATCGATCGAGCGCATTGGGTCGATAACAGAAGCTACACTTCTACTACCTAGGTAAACAGTTTCGCGATTTTCGGGGAGAAAACTTCTGTCTGAGTAATCAGTTGCAGGCATTCGATAAATGCCGACCGTCGGCCCGCGCCACTTATCATCTTGCGTCAGCGCATCCACAACATCGTGCAGTTGACAAACGAGTAACCCCTACTTTAGAAACTTACTCTAGTTGATTTTCGAACATGATATCTTAAAGCTGGCGCAGTTCCAGCTGCGACAGCTGCTGATTCTCTTTTCATCATTGATACCACATAGCTTGTTGCCATGCGCGTCCTGGGCCGCGAAAAAATTAAGCTTTAAATTCTAATTAAATTGGTTTTAGGAGTTCAATATTATCAAAATACTAACGGGTGGACTACCTTGAAGTCAAGTTGGAGGCCTACATTTAACAAACGGCCCGCTTCTAGAGTGTTCTAACTTCTATCGATGAGAAGAAAATAAGTCGCCCGTCAACCTGAATATCAAGCGGCTAAGGATGATATTGCGTTAGAGAGGAAGACAGCTCACAACTTTGTTAACGGTGCCGGACAAGTATAGACTATAGATATTTAATAAAATACGGTGATTGAAAAAAGTCTCGTTTTCTAAATGTGAGTCACGAAAAACTGACATGCACATGGGTTGATCCCCTACAACAGTGCCAGCATTTAGCATCCCATTCACTAATTGTTTGTCTCTTCAACTAAAAAGTAATTACTTACTGATAGTAATTAAATTATGAATCAAGTTGGGTGTTGTGGAATTTATCTACCTTGACGGCCGGGCTATCTGGCTAAGGGAACGATTTATACGTAGAGCTTAATTGCGCAATAGCCTGAATGAGCCGAGCACACGGCGAATCCTGTGTTTGGCTGTTCATAGGGAGTCGTAAGATTGCCAAGTAATGCATTATTGTCGTACGTTTTGGCCAACCACAAGAGTCATAGAGATAGGTATTTCTGGTGGGACCGGTCATCCATATACTGGTTGATTGGTCGTGATGATTACCTGCAGCAAATGAGCAACAAGCAGTCTCGACGTTTGCCTACCACATTGGCCCTATGTACACAGCATTCTATTGGACCCATCCCCAAATGGCAAACACACAGTCCTACAGAAAAGAAGTGACCAGCGAAAGTGTTCCAGGAACCGCAATGAAAGATGATTATACTACGCACTACGAGTAGTCAAGGACCGCTTTGTTCACTATCCGCTTTTCTTTCAAGATGAAGCATTTTTTTGCCCGGCGATTTGCTCTCGTTGTCTTTGCTTTGTTCGTTAGTGTGCTGTGTAGTGAATGGCTGCGGCCGATTGTTAGTAGCGTCGTATGAATGGCAACCAGGTTAGCCAGTGGTTTCAACCGTTTAGAAACGCAGCATATATTTTCCGTTATTCCGCCGTAGAAATTACCAGACTCGTAGTGAACTTACAGAGGCGGTGGTTACGGGAAATGCTACAAATGCGATTCTATACGCTCAGTCTATAAGAGACAAATCTCGGTTCTTAAACATTTAGAAAATTTGTCAAACTTTCTTTTACAATAAATGCACTACAAAGTGAGGTAACCTGATTGCGCATATGACGATGCAGTAGCGAGTATCGTATTATTTGCTTAAAACACGTCCGAGATACCACTGTAGCGAATGGGACCTACAGAAGCACTACAAGAACGTTTAGGCCTTGATTACACTTTTGTACCGATTTATTTTTTAAGCTATTTATTTTCGGGGAGTGATGGTCATTATTCCGAGTATAGCTATATTTTGCAAAGGGTAGCTGAAACATCGAAGATGTCCCTCCAATCTGTTTCTACCAATGGCAGCAATATTTGATGTTGTCTGAGGAATGATATTTATATGCGACTATATTGCTGTTATATTACCGTTGTCCCTCCTTCGTAATTCAACACCCGATATTCTTAGTAAAATAGTTGCGACATGGTGTGTGCTCTTATATCATTCGGCGATTCCGGTGGTACCGTTTGCTTTCGGCGGGATACATTATTGGCTATACGCCAGCAGTTCGGCCCTGTGAGTTCTGAGACATGCATCCAACCTTTTAAACGTACTGAAGAAGCATATCATTAACTGTAGTGTATGTGCAGCTGCCGTTCAGTTTTATGGGTTTCAGTTACTGTGCTCGGGAGTTGACACATTTTGTGTGTTGAATATATTTACTGATGTACGTGTTCTGAAGCCTCGCAGAGATGCCTTGAACGAGGTTGACAGATAGGAACAAGACCAAGGCGAGCAAGACTGCCGTTTCACCTCATACTGCAACAAAGGAAATGATCTATAGTATTGTTTATTTACTTTTTTTTATCTTATGTGAAATCAGAGTTGGCTGGTTGCATCCTGTCTCACTGTTATAATATTGTGTACGCACATATTAATTCACATTTCGGTATGCTTCGCATATATATATATATATATATATATATTGCACTTCAATAAATCCAAGAGACCTTGCGGGCCTGTCCTGTAAGTTATATATATCAGGATAATCCGGCCAATTGTCAAAGGCCATGTTGGCTGGCATGGCTTATGGTGATATCTCGTACATAACAGACCGCAGAATTTGCATACACTTCTACAATTATTAAAATGATCAGGAAATCCAGTACGATGGCACAGCCTATGGTGGAATCCATAACGTGTCAGGATATGTCGGTTCTTAGAAAGCGGGTCTATCCACGCACTATCCATTATTGCAGGCGTCCAATAGAATGCTTCCGGAACTTCTCACACCTGAGAGCGATCCCGATGGAGAGGTTCTGCGGGGATGCTATTAAATGTATGGCAACTTTACTAGAACTGACTTACTGCAGAATGGATTGGCTGCCTACATATTATCAGTCAATAGCTGTGCATTGGAAATTAAAAAAGAAATCATGAAAAGCAATTTTTTATTTGAGTATTTATTTTCATATATTTTTTAAATCCATGGTAACCAGGGTGACTCGAAAATATGTAGCAAGTCAAAAAAATTATGTTTCTACTTATTTATCAAGCCCCGCTAATCAGACAAACACATTTGATTGTGTTCATATTCCTTGTGGCGGTATTTTAAATGTTAGTTGTTGTTTCATGTTACCTCTTCCTAGGCGATGAACCTACAGGAGGGGGGTATACAGATATCCTCTCCGTTCATCTTTATGCGGTCCGCTCGAACCTCTAGCCAGATCTCTGGTCTGAACCCTATGTGCCTCTAGTTTGAACTATGTAATGTGTCTATTGTGTGAGCGCTATATAATGCTTCTAATTTGAACGCTTGCGGACGGGCAATGTACGACGTATAATTCATTTGGACTTATTCTGGCAGAGGCCCTTTAAAAAAGTAGTTATGATAACGGGAAACTCCCGGCTCAGACCAATAATTACTACAGCTGTGTACTAGTACATCTCATATATTTATGAAATTACTAATAGCTTATATGAGAAAGTACTTCGCTTTGAATCGTTTTCGAGATTCAGGTCAGTATGGTTTTACACCTCATCTCTCAACTTACAATCATATGCCAATCAATACGTCTAACTAGATTTCTTTTATCGCGGAAGGCAAGAAACCGTTTCGTGTACCTCCTAGCGGGTTGCGGGACGGCAGTGGAAACAATCAGAGTTAGGTTTAGGTCAACTATTACTGGACCACTTCAGCAATTTTTATTGGAGTGGCATGGAAAAGTGACTGAGGCCTCGGCAGAGGTAGTGCAAATGGATGTGTACCTTGCCAGGAAGCTTTGGCATGGAATGACATGCACTAGCCGGCACATGTACACAAGGTACATTGTGCATGGCTATCGTCACTTGGTGCGTTCGACCCAAGGATTTCACCAAGTTCGCAATCAATGTCGTTGCCGGTTCCGATCGTAGACCGACAACTGTGCGCCAAAGGTGCGCTAAATACCACGCAGCGAGCTGCCAGACGCATCGGTGGTCTTTGCACTTTTTCGCCTGGTGGAACAATCGCTGAAGTGTTTAAATTGTATATAATGACGACTGTATTGTAATTATGTACCATCTTGAAATGCCATGTTCATGCGAAATAAACAATTTGTATGTTTTAGGACAGCTGCTAAAGGACACTTTTTGCGTTTATTTTAATTCAGGTACCAAATCTGGCGTTCGGAGTTTGAAATTCTAGTGCTACTGATTGTCGCCTGGTCAACATGGTTTCGCGCGATCCCATGGATTTTCCTGTTCCTCACCATACTCACCTGGCTCGCATCGGTGCCTAACGAAGGACATAAGATTCTGTTTGAAGGACGACTCTTGCTCATCGGGCCCGTCATCAAGAAAGCTGTTTGTACTCCTTTGCACTTAGATACCGTTGTTACTCTTTTAGCATTTTACGTACTTCTGGCTCGCAAAACATTCGTTTTTTGGACCGATAGGCCCTTTATGCCATTTAATAATAACAAAAACATTGTCTTACATGACCCTTCTGTATTGTTATACACACATGAGCTAGTGATAAGAAATTGAGATTAATGCTATATGGCTCTACATGCTCTGGTGCTGTGAGAAGAAACATTTTTATACATTACTCTAATTTCCGAAACACACAATTCTAAATTATATACATTAGGATGTGAGGCACCTGCTGTTGCTATTTTCCTGTCGGATCCTCAAAGTTTTTATATATTTTCAAGTTTTATTTTATATGATTCAATGAAGCAAGTTCTATGACTCCTAGACTACACGTTCACGCGGAGACAATTGTTCACTCCAAAGTGCTAACATAAAAAAAAAATATATGATATATTTTAAAAGGGATTTTGTGAAGGAATTGCAAGTATAATCAATGCATTCATATTTAGTTTGAGCATACACACTTGATAAAGGGGAATTTCATGAGAGGTCGATTGGAACTACTGATTTCTGTTAGCCCCGTAATACCACACTTAACAATAACCTTTTGTGTTTGTGCACTTTCCTCATTAGTTTATTAATACGGTACGACATTATAGGAATCTGAAGGACGGAGCACCAGGAGCGTCAGAAAAAACGTCTTTGATCGAGCGGATCATCTTCTCAGTGTGTCTTTTCTTTTGTCGTCTTCGCGAAGCCATTGCAGAGTTGCGTAGTCCACTCATGGCTAGCATCGAACGCATTCGACTCCTCTGGCAGGAAACAGTTGATAACTATAGAAATATGGAACTCGAGGTAGGCATCATTCAAATGGCATTTTAGTTACATCGCTTTATTCTGTAAGCTATTTGTTTGACAATCCATGCGTATTTAAAACCATATATATATACGACTGACCTCTCAAAAGATCTCTTATCGTGGTGTGTTGACAGACTTTCCATGATGATTGCCGAAGGCTTGGAACCCTAGCAAAAATACTTAGCGTTGTCGATCACCTGAGGAACAAAGTCTACAATGCGTCATCAATAATTTTTCACATTATCCTTACAAGCGTATTTGTTCTAGGTCAAGAACATTTATGTTTTATTTTTTTAAAGCACTTAAGGTTTCGGAACTATCTGATGATGAAGTCTATATAAATATAAATTAATAAGCCCCTTTAAAATGTGCAAAAACGCTTTTAGGTGAGAGTCTCTTGAAGTATAGAGAAAAACTGTAGTTGGAATAGTTATGTGGCAGTTTATACGTTAATCAACTTCCGCTTAAGCACATAGCGACTAGGATTCATACGTTTATAGTTACGTTTGTGCGATATGTTATCTAGCGAATGTGTACATGTATATATATATATATATATATATATATATATATATATGTCGCAGCGTCATGTGTTGTGTATACGTCTGATAATAATGATAATGAGCAATGTGTTTATAAATGACCGTTTTGTTGTGATTGTGAATGGAGATATTTGTTATCGTTAATATAATGTAGGACGGCTCGTTTCCACAATAAGCTATACAATTTGAGATGTTCGAGATTTTATATGCAACAACAGTTTACGATGACAACGTGGCTGTACAATTGCTTGTTTGGTTTGCCTTCTTGTTCACTGGGTACGCTTGCCACTGGTGAATAGAACGGGCAGCAGTGAATCTGGGCATATTCGTCCCATCTCCATCCAACAGCACCGACATGAACAACAGAGAGAAAGAGAGACACACGCAATGCATATCGTGTAAGTCGTTAAGCTCCTCACTTGAATGGCTACATGTGCCATTGGCTAACTCCGACTAGCTTTGCGACGAAATGTGGCATTGCGGTTTTCTACTAGTCAAAGACAGCAAAGCAGTCGGTCAATCGTAGCGGTAAAAAGTGCGCTTAATGAATAACACGAGAAGGCTATCGCTAACAAAGCAGCACTCGACATTCGAGACTACTAGCGCGCTGACTCACTTTCATGACCGTCAGTCATAATCACACCGTCATCGCCATCGTGTGTGATACTGCTAACTAACCCACTAACGAAATTGTGCTTATCGCTTGTAGCTCAATCAGGCGATATTCAGTTATTCGTTATTGGGGGGAGATTTATTGGTCAACTAAATTATATTTGAATTCAGGTATTCGTTCATTCTTTTTTGGATAACATAAACTATTGCCGTGCATAATGCTTAATTATAAAATTATTTGTTGAAATAATTTATTTATTATAGTATTTGTATATGTATATAGCACTAAAAGTGCCTTTTTAAATATGTTATATTTTGTTTAAACTCAAGTTCTTTTGTTTACCGTTGAAAGCCGTACATCAACTAAAAAAATTTAGTTGAATAAATGGCTTTCCAGCATGTCTGGTTATTTTTTGAATTAACATTGTCGACGCTAATCACAAAGGCTACCTTTGTTTGCACTTGACTAACATCCTCCTCTCTTTTTGCTCTTTCTTACTTTTGAACTAAAAACTTGATTGTTTTGTTTCACAGACACCTCATCAGAGCTTCGCCACAACCCACAAGAGCGTCTCGTTTGATGCCACACCGACAGTCTATACATTCTCCCCACCTCAGATGTCATCGACACCAAACAACAATGTCATCCAGCACCAATATCGTCACCACCTCAACAACAATAACAACAGCGCTGCCGGGACTAGCGGCGACGGCATCAACAACCAGAGCCACACGGTGCAGTCAAATGGAGGGAGTGAGAGACCCGCATCTGCTAGGGCTCCGCCTCGCAGAACCTCCTTAAGGAGACAAGCCAAAAGTGGCCTTATCAAGCCATCTTGAGTTAGTGAATTCTATTTACGCTCTGACTGCGCAGATAATTGCCAATCGTTATTATTAATTTAATAATTTTGTTTGACATGGCAGACCATGAGGACACCTAAAGGTTGCATCGAAACGTTTTTCTAAAATAATTCTTTATATTGGGTAATTTGCTTTCAAGGAAGTATCATTAATGAATTGTATTGTTAATAGCTCTATTATTTGCTCTTTAGAGTGGTGGATATTCTAGGACGTCAAACCTGAAGGTTCTTTACTGGTTTTCTTCTGCTAAGGATAAATATGATCTACAATTTGATTAACTGTGCATCAGAAATATGCGTTTTCTCGACTCGAAGTGTCAGTCATCATTTGTTTATTTTTCTGTTTGCCATATTCGCGCGTGCATTGTACGATGTTTTTCTAATATAATAACGGTATTATCTGGTCAAGGTTTTCGATTATTGGTGTAAGCATGTCGAAAAGCTGACACTTGGTGCGACTTGCTTTACGCACGGCTCCTCTATGAACGTCTTAATCAAGCCATTGTCAATATTCCACAAGCATGTTTTCCTCACTAAAATAATCTACCGATGATATTGGCCCCCTCGCAGGTATATATATATATATATATTTATATATTACGCCAAAGCGGCTAATCTCACCTGCATTCACCTTTGACATATATATATATATATATATATATATATATATATATATATATATATATATATATATATATATATATGCCTGGTATAAGACATATAAAAACAACTTGTAAAGTACCTGTCATAATGGGAAGTATTTTCCTGGTGACACAAATGTTGCCGCTGAATAGCCTTCTGTGGTAGCGAGGCAATATATATTTTTAGTATATCAAGCGCTAAGTTTGCTTCATATGTAAAATAGGCTAGTAAATGTTACAGTTACAACCTCGACACCCTGTTTTGCTTAGCGTTAATATTTTAAGCGAAAAGTGTCATTGTTATCAAAGAGCCTTCGGATGGAACGTTCCGTAACCCATATGAGAATTATTGCATTATTATCTAGTTGCGTGGTACCGTGACTATCCACTTATAAAATGAAAATGTATCATTGCGATAGTTGTGTATATAAATACAAGCATTCAAAAAGGCCACGTTGACAAGTAGTCATACTTGTCGTTACCGAATGGTTCGACATAGAGGAAGAGAGGAATTAGAGGAAGACATAAAATAGCCGAAAAGAAGTAAGTCCGCTGCTCAACATGCGGCTAAGCACATTGAAGTTGAAGCCGAACGTGTTTTGTACATTTGAAGTAGGTAAATTCATGTGTCACATATTATCATGTTTACAGTGAGTGCCCATAAATTTATATATACATTTAGAGAGAGAGAGAGCTGCTGTTACGATTACTAGAATCGCGCTGGTAGATATCGAGATGATAAATGTCTGCCTGCGCTCATTAAATATAAAATTAAATGTTTCTCTGAAAGTCATGTACTCCAAAGATAATATTGCCCTTAAGCCTGATGTCTTCGAGTGAAGCGAATGTAAGAAGGTTAAAATTAAAGCGAGATGGGAATGAACAAATTGGCCTACATTGGACTCTTATCTATTTAGCATATTAGCTCCATCAAAGATACGCCATCATATGCAGATTAATTCATGTGCGTATGATTCATAGGAAAGGCCATTCCGTCAACGTATGTGTGCCACCTTATATAACGTATTTTTGAATTATTTGCTTACTACGCCGCATAGAGGCTAAGTGACGTGACTAAAGCGAGTGACTGATTGGATTGCTAGAGCTAGCCCTTATGCAGAAGAGGTTCATTCAACAGAGGTTGTAGGTAATGGTCGACGAGTTGATGGTTTGCAAGAAGGAGCAGATTCGCATCAAACTTGATTATACGAATACTTCAGTGTCCTGTGACATCATCATGCATCAATCACTATGTGTGTTCAGACTGCCAGTTTGCAGAGAAGTTGTAAATTGATTGTGTATATGGTAATTTAATAAATGTTATGTTTAAGCAAGCCGCATCACTACCTTCGTTTTATTTTACTGAAGTGTACACCATATTTTAACTAAGATACTAACATATCAAAGTTATAGTGAGTTATACTAAGATACTTAGAAGGGTGACTCACTGTACTTATGCCTTATTTACTAATACGGCGGTTGCTATTACCCAGTTGGATGCTCTTTCCTGTTAAATCTAGAAATGAGGTATTATGACAGATGCGCATGTTTCTACTGACTTGTTTAGTCAAATCGTGTAAGAGATTATTCTACAGCTGATATAGTCTAATAATAAATACAGGGTGTGTGCATTACAATTTGTAGCACAACAATGTACATCAACATTAAAAATGTTGGCGCCGCAAAAGTCACAATCTATCAAATCTCAAAAAAAGCTTATAAGATCTCAGCTCTCAATGTTTGTGACTTTGCGCATGTTTTGAGTCTTGATACTTGCAGCGCAGTGACTCGCAATGAATATATGGCCGCACCTGGTCCTTGCGAAACACTGCGCCGCATAGTCAACTCTTTATTCCCTCTTTGCAAGTCAGCACTCTTTATTCCCTCTTTGCACGTCAAACGTGCAACCTGACAGACAAGACGAAAGCTATATTTTAATACACAAAGTTAGAATGATTATAGTTGCTTGTACTGATCTGAAACAACTAAACTCTCATCTGGATCTGGAGCCACAATTTTCAAAAGGCAGACCTTAACTTGTCCAAACATTTAGATATGGACTGGCGAATAAATCGAGTATATGAAAGATTCAATAAATCGAATTTAAGATAAACCGAAAACACACTGTGAAGTTTGTTGCCAAGTTTCATGGACGGATTCAGTAAGATTAAGCTTCTTCCTATCTTTTCTTCTGAAGCGCAAATCAGTAGCAGGACACTTGTACTGAAAAACCGCACTTTAAAAGCACATAAACATAAATAACTCGCAAAAAATCTCCAGCGGTATAGTGTAAGGCACCAATACCACGAAAGGTGAAGTCATGAAGGCTATGATTATCTTCCCATGTCGATAATACCGCAGCAGAGATCACTCCAACACTGTCGTTTGGACCTGCAGGGGAATGGACGGACTGACATTTTTTACTATATATATCGTGCGACAGGAAAATATATTCAATACTGAAGCAGGTTCAAGTTTTTCTAGGGACATTCTGGGGAGGGCCAGTTATGGTTACAGGCAGGTAAATCAGACATTTTATTTCAGCAATGCTTTTGGGAGATGCGTTAATTCTAAAGTCAACTTTTTGTTTACTCTTGCTTTTTCCTAAATGTGGTGTCATACAGAAGTTACTTAGATGTTCATGCTTGGAAATTGGCTTCCCGCTTGTGGTGGAAGTTCAACGCAACTTGGGAAGGAAAAGTGACGATCGCAGCAGTAAGAATAACTTGTGGAGATAGAAAAGGAACAAAGATAGCATCACAAGCTAAAATTCGTCCAGGAGGGTAAGATCCAATCCTCCGCTATTGGAAATATGAATAACACGACCAAAGGGGAACTCACCATTGAAGTACTAAGTATGTAGAACTTCGGATAATCCAAAACAGAAGGAAATGTAATAGTACTATTAGCACATTGTAAGATATTTATATAATTCGCCGCCCGCCACCGCGTGGTGCTTGATGACGCACGTCAGTCTACCTTGAACGCTTTCGTAGTCAAAGCCATTCAGAAGAAAATCCTGGACAATACTGTCGATACACTTGGCAAAGCACGCCTTCTAGCAGCCTTCAATGAATCAAGCGCCAAATGGCTACAAGCCATTCCCTCGCCGCAGCTGGGGACGATGCTGGACAATACAACACTCCGCATCGTTTCTGGCCTGCGGCTAGGGGTGGCCGTTTGCGCGCCTCATGCTTGCTCCCTTTGCGACACACCGGTGTCGCCGAGGGGAGAGCATGGCCTCAGCTGTTCTAGAAGCTGCGGAAGACATTCGCGCCACGCCGCTCCTAACGAAGTTATTTCAAAGGCGCTGCAGTCCGCTAACGTGCCCTGCAGAAAAGAGCCAGTCGGACTGGCAACGGACTCAGCCCTACGGCCAGACGGGATGACCCTGGTTCCCTGGTCCTCCGGAAAGGCCCTTGTGTGGGACGCAACCGTGTGGGACACACTGGCGCCATCTTACAGGGATCGAGCCTCAAGATCAGCAGGCGCTGTTGCCAATTTAGCGGAGCAGCGAAAAAGTTTGAAGTATCGCGAGTTGGAGGCAACCTTTATAGTACAGCCAGTTGCGATAGAAACAATGGGGGTCATGGGCGAATCTACAGTAAGTTTCCTGCGAGAAATTGGGAAAAGAGCGGCAAGTGAGAAGGATGAAAAAAGGGCGGGAGAATTTCTGCTGCAGAGAATATCCATTGAAGTGCAACGTGGAAATGCGGCCGCGGTGCTAGGCTCGCTGCCCTCAGGCAGTGGTTTACTGGGGTTGACCTAATTTTGTAATACAAGTGTACTGCGTATAATACAAATAAACTGCCAAACTTTATATAATAGTCTTGCTCGACCCACCGGTCTGGTAGCCCAGCCCCACAAAACAACTGTCTACCAATTTTATGATGAAATAAATATATAATAAAAAATATATAATTTGAAATAGTTGGACAGTGGGAAAGCAAACACCAAAGTGACACGCCAGATGAGAAAAATGTGCGTGTCAAATTATGGCACAGTCCATCTCGTCAAAAATCTAAGGATCTTTTATTTGCCCGGAAGTGCAAAAGCTACCGGGACTCCATCAGAGCAATTTGACAATCTAGTTTGTCATATATACATAAATGAACATGACACCAATCAGGGGCGTTTAGAGCGGTAGCATCAGAGATACTCAGTGTTTCTCAAACCGTCCTTATGGCAGAATGGTCACTGACTCTAGAACATTGCTGAAAAAAAATGCTTTTTATATGATTGCGCGAGTTTCGCCAAAATGAGCTCGTGGTTAGAGTGGGTAGCCGTTTATAATAATTACGACTTTGTTTAATTTCATAACCTGGTCGGATGCTTCAAGCTTTGCCAAGATTCAGCCTGAGCTAGAAACCCACGGAAGAAGTGATTCTAGGTATCGTTCATTACGACTTACTGGTCCATGCTGCGACGAGGAACATTGGACTGATGTGGGTACCGCGACCAGTTAGGAAATTGAAATACGAAACAAAATTTGGCATCACAACAAATATTTTATTTGAATGGTAGTGAGTATTTTCGATCCGGGACGCAAATTAAAACGGCGGCACAATATATATATATATATATATATATATATATATATATATATATATATATATATATATATATATCTGTTTTTTTGTAGGCATTTTTGTAGGGCTGCGTTGGCAATGAATATATATATATATATATATATATGAAGACGGTGATCGGGTGTTTTACCATCACTAAAATAATTAATTATTAACTTAATTTTATTAAATATACAAAGTTTTAAAAGGGAATCGAGTGTGTTGAAGCTGAGATTAAAAATGTCAGTGGTAATTTTGATGTTTTTGTTTACGTGAAATATGGATAAATTAACATAAGAAGAAGCTATACAAAATCACAGATTATTTGGCATTTATCTGCTGTCCTTCAAAAATAGAGCAGGTGAGACGGCGATCTACATTCATAAAGACTATAAAATTGTTGATTTTGCAAGCCGTGAGTTGAACTAACTGCGAGTAGGCTCGGGTTAGAATTAACTCTATCTTAAGCATATTGGTTATTAATTCAGTATACGGATCTCCGAATAGAGTTGCGTTTAATATTGATAAATTCTTAGAAAATCATATGTATTAAATTTGTGAGGCTGGTAGCGGAAGTACTAATAGATTCATACTAGGCGACATGAACATAAGCATTCTGGCAGGCAATGCATATGCGGGCAAGTATTTAGATATATTGACAACTGAAGGGTATGAGTTAAGTTTTAAAAGTATTACAAGAATGGCCCCTAAATAAGATGTATAAACAGACCCGATCATGCTGCCCTTGCAATCTCGATCTTCGGAACAACCAGACCAAATGTTAATAATATCAAAACAAAAATTATATATAGCCTTGAAAAGGCTAGTGATATATTACATACAACTAACTGGTTGTCTCCTTATCATATATCTGATCCAAATACTGATGCCACATATTTAATTGAATCAGTTAAAACTATAGTTTTATTTTGTTTCAAGGAAATGTACCACAGAGCAAGCATAGATCAAGGAAACCATGGGTATCACCCGTCAGTTTGTAAAGTATAGAGTATAGAAATAAGCGTTTCCGTGAGGTTAGTTATCTGAACCCCAACCACTCAGATAGATAAAAGTTTAATAGATATTAGAATCATGTTAAGAAAATATTTTTAATTTTGCGTGAACAATTTAAATGTTTAGCTTCGAAGAAAAATACGAAACGAGCTTTTAAGATAATGCTAACGGTTCCAATGGTGAAGAGTTTTCCATTCAAAATCATGCAAAATATTCCTGACGGATCGGTTAGAAGCAAACTAAATTATCTCAGTAGACAAGGATTGGAACTAAGATTGCGGAATCCCCAGGGTCCAGTGGTAAAATGCTTCTAACGTCTCAACTTGTTAATTTAATTGATAAAATTACATTATCTGCTTGGGACAGTTCGGATTTAGGGATGGGCGATTTTTGGCAAAACTTCAGTGGAGCAATAATGGAGAAGAAAAAAACTAGTTTATCTAGTCTTTGTTGATTTAGAGAAAATTGGGTAGAGCGGATAAGGTTAAAAATAATTTGAGGGCTTTGGGGCTTTGCAGAACAACATACGACATAATTGAAGACTACTTATCTGACAGGCAACAGCGTACAAAGTATAGGGAATGCTTGAGTGAACCTGCTCTTGTTAATCACAGCGTACTCCAAAAATCCGTTCTGGGACCAACACTGTTTAATATATACATTAACGTTCTACACTTACTTTGCAGTGATTCGCGATTCGAGAAGTTATTCAGTTCGTGGACGATACATGCATTCTGTTTGAGAGTGGTACCAGAAATGAGCTTATAGCGAAGGTAATAAGTGATATGGCTAAGATCAATCTCTGATTGCGAACCAACAAAAATATATGTTTTAATATTAAGAAAACAAAAAGTATGAAAATCAAGATGGCTACGCTGCTGAACCACCTCTTATAATCGCCTGTCACTCATGTGTTTCCTTAGGTTGTAATGCTAATACGAAAGTTGAAAGCCTGCCGTTAAATGATGATATGATATGACGTTTATTTATTCTTAATTGTAGTTTCTCGTTTGTGTTGCAACTTCATATAGCCACATGTTAGTGCGAAGCATACGCACAAGTTACATTAAGATCTTATACATTATCACCGTAGTATCTCGTGTTATTACAACTATTTATCTATGGAGTGAGTACATGTTTACATAGTTATGGTTTGATCAGACGCAAGTGAGGTTACACAGTGCGTTCTCGCAGTGTTTTTGAATTGACTAAGCGACATAGTGTCCTAATGTCACTGGGCAACGTGTTCCACAAGGTGGCATTTAATTATAAAGTGAAAACCTTGATTGTGTACTTGTGGCCGAGGAGACAATAAGCAAGTGAGATGCAGTGCCTCGTTTCAATAGTATATCAAGCGTGCGGTAGCATGCAAAAGCTTCAGGATTGATTGTCGATTGCTAGATGTATTGATTGCAGACTAAGCTTTCCGTCTACTGCCGGCTCGAGCTAAAATCTTGAGGTAAACTGCAATTGTTGGATAATTGGTGAGGTATACAACTATAAATACCCTGGTCTGACGCTGCAGAATGACATCAAATGGGAACTTTATATTAAGTATATGATTATCAAACTCAGGAGCAGTGCTTTACTTTTGTAACAATTACGTTACATTGCCTCTCTCGAATTTAATAAACTAGTATAGAATACATTTAGTTTTTCACACTTAAAATGTGGTGTCTTGTTGTACGGTGCCTCATTCAAGTAAATGTCGAGCTAATAGTAACTCTTCAGCAAATATGCATGGGAAATATGTTTAGATTCACCTGTAGGGCAACCACTGAGAACGTTTAGAAATATAAAAGTATATGCACTTGTATGGAATATGCACACATATATATATAGCATTATGACGCATTATATCAAGAGCAGTTTCCCTTTGGGGCGACTTCTGATAAAGCTTATCCTACCAGGACTGCTGTAAGAATATTGTAATACACCCATATACAAGGCTTGTGACAAATTATTCGATGCTTAGTTATCTCCTGGTAAACATAAATGCCAGATTTCCTCATCTGTTTAGATGAGTATTAGAGTTATCCAGTAAGGAATGCAAAACCAAACTTAAACAACAGGTTTGTTTAATTTTGCCGGATATATTAAATTTGGCATAATTGGATAAGTCTCCCAGCACAATTAAAACATAAGAAATCCAATAAGTATAGTTTTTTTTTTTAATATGTAGGATATTGACACACTTATAAGGGCGGGCAGACGCGGCCCATAGCATTTTCTGCAAAATGTCCTTAATTAGATAGATAGGTTTCCATAGCCGAGGTATTAGGTTTCGGTGATAAACCATTATGGAAAGAGATAAATGAAACCAAACGCAGGCTAGGGAAATGGTACAGATTGTAAGGAACCATGGGACGACGCCCCGCTAAAACAAACTATTGTGTAATTAGTTAGTAATATAACCATCGTCTTAATCCAATTAATATTATGAATGCATGACAGACGAGGATATTTGTTAAAATACATATAATGATACCATCGCAATAATATACAACTATATAAGAAGCCAGTAGCACGCTGTATGACATACTACACAGTGAGCGCATCTGATTCAAACGACATTCCACAAGAAATGGTAAGTAAAACTCATATTTTTGGTTGGATCTACTTTAGGTTTCCCAGATCAGCTGACTCTATAACCATTGCGACCGGCATCGAATTCACGACTTCATAACGCCGACTTCTCCACTTTGAAGATGTCTATCCAGCCTCTGCTTAGCAGGCGTCGTCCAGGAGGGTCGTTTGTTTTGTTTTGACCGTCGACTGATATTTCACACATTCTGTTGTTGGCACCGACGAGTTTTCGAGTTGCTGTTGTTGCTGCTGTCACTGCTGTTGCCGCGCTCATTCAATTGCCCTCGCTTCATTCTTCATCATAACCGCTTGCCTCGCCCTTACCGCCGCCGCCGCCGCCGCCGCTGCTCTGCCATCATAAATGAGATGTTATGAGTTGTCTGTCTTCGGCGCGTACGCTCTGTGTTGTTGATCAAGTTCGGTGCCGTTTTTTTTTGGATATCGCCAAGTGTGCCGTGCGGGCGTGAGTGAGTGCCTCTTTTCGAGGCAGGGGGAAAGAGACCAAAGAGGGAGAGATTGGCGACTGACGCAGGTGTTGTCTGCAACAGCCCCGTGAAACCACGGCTGTCTAGCTAGCTGTAGGAGTTCTGTCGCCGTCGTTGTTATTGTTGTTGTTGTTGCTGTCGTTGTTGTTGTTCGACACGTTGTGGCCAATATTGAAGATGCCGCCGATGTCTTCCGTCGTCGTCATCGTCGTCGTCGTCGTGGCCGTAGTCGTTCGCTAGTTTCGTAGATGAACAGCGCAATGGTTTTTGGGTTATGGGGTCGATCGCGAACAAGAGAGAGAGCGAGCGAGAGAAAGGGACTGAGTGAGAAGAAGGAGGAGGAGGAGGAGGAGGAGGATTGCTGCTCCTGTTGTTGCTGACTACTGCTTTTACTACTACAACTGCTGGCGAGATGCAAGCCGGTGGTGTCGGCAGCCCTTCTCCGCATTCTTCATCATCATCATCATCATCATCACCATCATCATCGGCTCACCGGCTAGGCTGCATTCTTGCTGCTAGCAGCAGCACATGGTCGATGCGCGTCTTCAGCCGCCCTCTGCTGAAAACACACTTTGCTCTGTCAACGGTGAGGTTGTTTGCCGCCACACTGTGGGGCCGATGGACGACTGGTCGTGGCAATAGCAGCAACAGCTGCATTCGTGGCGCCACTTCGAATAGCAGCAGCAGCAGCAGCAGCGGCCGACATCACCGTCCAAATTTCCATGATCATGATAGTCGACACTGTGGTGGTGGTGGTAATGGTCGTCGTCGTCGTTGTCGACATCAGCAGCAGTTGGCGGCTGGACTGAAACGAAAACGTGCGTCGTCGTCGTCGTCGGCTGCTGCTGCCACAGAGGACAACAGCTCAGCTTTGGCTCGTTGCGATTCGTGGCCGTGGCCGATTCGCTATCATCGACGAGTAGGAATCGACAACGCGGCCGCCGCCGCCGCCGCATCGCAGGCTAGAACACCGCTCGGACGGCCACGACGATACGGCGACGTTGAGAGCGTCATTCGGCCACCTCTACTACTGAGTATCGAATTCAGTGGCAGACGGTTGCTGAAGACGACTAGCAGCAGCAGCAGCAGCAACAGCAGCTGTGTAACAACTACCGGCTGTGTTACGGCGGACTCCTCTGTTAGTCGAGTGGAGGAGAACAGCGCAAGCGCGGACTCTACTAGTGGACAACACTGTGCAGCAAAGTTGTCGTCACTGGCTGACAGCAGCAACAACAGCAACAGCAACAACAACAGCAGCAGCAGCAGCTTCAACTGTCATAGTAGTTCTACTTTGAGTTGTAGTACGGGACGTTCCGACACCGATCATTGCTTGCCACAGCACGGAAACGTTACGACAGAGGTGCCAGACTCGGAGCGTAGCAGCACTCTTTTACGAACTCAGTCTGAACTGTCGCTGGCCGTTGACTCAAAGCGAGCTAGCGGAATCAAAGCAGCTTCCGGAACTCTCATGGAGCAGCCAGCGATGAACGAGTTGTTCGCGGACGTCGAGTCCAAGTGTCGACTTCAGGTGACGAACGGATCGCACCCGATCGTGGAGGCGGCGTTTGAAAAATTGGTCAACGCGCTCACAGATATCTCCGATCCAAGACTGGCGGATTTTGCCGAATGGTTTCGAAAAGTCATCGAGTACAACGTGCCGGAGGGTAAGCGGACCCGACTCGTAGCTGTAATGCTGGCCTATCAGTCGCTCGAGAAGTGCGACATGATGACAGCTGACAAGTTGGAGACAGCTGCCTTGCTGGGCTGGTGTGTCGAGCTCTTGCAGGCTTTTTTTCTGATCTGCGATGACATTATGGACAACAGCCTTACTCGACGTGGAAAGAAGTGCTGGTATCAAGTCGAAGGCGTGCATATGATGGCCGTCAATGACTCTGTGCTATGCGAAACTGCCATCTACAGAGTATTAAAGACATTCTTTAGAAACCATCCTAATTACGTCGATTTACTGGAGCTGTTCCATGACGTGACTTTCCAAACCGCGTCAGGCCAGTGTCTTGATATGTTGTCGGAGCGACAAGGAGGTGGTTACGTGGAGAAGCGCTACAATGCAATCGTACTATACAAGACGGCATTTTACTCGTTTTCCCTGCCCATTCGTTTGGGCATGTATCTAGCAGGTATTTCAGACCAGGCTAGCCACAGAAAGGCCGAAGCACTGGCTTTGCGTATTGGACATATCTTTCAGATTCAAGATGACTTTCTTGACTGTTACGGCTCACCGGAGGTGATTGGAAAAGTCGGGACCGATATTGTCGACGCCAAGTGCTCATGGATGATTGTGACGGCACTTCAGTTAGCGACTCTTAGTCAAAAGAGGGAGCTCCTTGATCATTACGGCAAAGGATCGCCTGGTGGACCCGAAGAGAGCGTTGTAAAACAACTGTACGACGACCTTTGTATGCCTATGGTATTTCGTGAAACCGAAGATAGAGCGTTCGCTGATATTAAAGACGATATAATGGAACTGGAGCTAGCTCAGGATAATGAAGTAGTTCTTAACACAGATATATTTAAACTGCTTGCGAATAAAATCTATCGCCGAAACAAGTAGGAGGAATAATGGTGGTATATATCGTGAAATCAGCGCACGTATTAGTATACAAGAGTTCGATCACTAAATACGAACTAGGCTACAGTCATTTTTACGAACACATGACCGATAAACCACTTAGCATCTCTAATTATTTATTTACCGATATATGTCGTTTGTACAGGTTACATTTTATCTGAAAAAGATTAACGCAAAATAAACGCAGATTATAAATAAATTATGGGCAATATTTACCTGCAGTTAGTGGCCTCATAATTATCCTTATGAGGCGCTGTGATACATAGCTCGCGACGAAGCAAGAAAGATCATCGAACGAAGAAGAGCAGCTTAATATTATCCGTATACAGAATGTAACAGAACTATTTCGAGAGCGATATAGAGAATTGTAGAGCTCGTTAAAATAAATATTTTTTTCTAGTGGAAGATGGCATTGTTTCGGAGTGAGTGTGATATTACTAAAATTTTTAACACTGGTGTTGTTGTCCGATATAGGAGCACAAAATGTGCTGTTGCGAGACAACCAGTAATCGTATACAGAAACTATGCACATCGTATATGGTCGTAGGGTTTTGATTTTGAGGTATTAGACGTGAAAGCTAATAGAATATAATATATATATATATATATATATATATATATATACAGGGTCATTCATATCGTTATGTACTTATTTCGAGGTTTGGTAAAACTCGGCAAGAAAATGATTTTTTTTCAATAGAAGGAGAGAGCAGAACCGTTTTGCTTAGGAGATAGGAAGTGAAATTCATACAAGTAGCTGTTCTTCGTTTGTTTTCCTACCTGTTTGCCGAAGAACCAAACCGGTATGCTCGGCGGGAAATTCTGCATAATCTGAATGACATCCAATGCAAGCTAGCGCAAGGAGAATAGGTGGATTAAGGAAAGGCTTAAAAAGTCGATTAATTGTTATGGCTGACGTTGAAGATTTCACGTGCAAACCCGTAAACATTTGCCATTACACTCAAAAAACCAACACTCTCCGACGACGAAATGTACTGCCCGTCATTTTCGTACCAAAGTGATGGTGCTGCGTTACGTTAGTTGCTAAGTAACTAGTTTTCTTCGACAGCCATATCGAAAGGGAAGGCTTGCATACTTCCTAGCATCTTAACCTGCTCTAACAAAGAAACCACTTGCGCACGTTCAGAAACACACCAGCATTTGCTTTTACGCTGAGCAGCTTTTGCGCGGGCGTTGATTCGAAGTTCGCACGGGTTTCGATATATATATATATATATATATATATATATATATATATATATATATATATATATATATATATGCATATATATATATATATCTGAGAGATCTGAGAGATACTATTTTTCATCTCGAGTGTATACTACTTTAAAATCCAGATTCGATTCATACACATGTCGTGCCACCTCCAGCAGAAACAGTGATACCGAGCAAGGGCATTCTTGCCGAAGTACTTTCTTTAATCTGTAATTCTTCTTTAATATCACTCTCACTTCGAAACACGACTTTTCGGAGAACAGGCTCCATTGATGCAGTGAAACAGTTTGAGTGACGTTTCTACAGACGAGCGACGCAGCCATTCCACGGGACGTCAGAACCTTAACCCATTTAGGCCACGCCGTCTCTCGAGTGAGTTCCAAACTTTCATTCGACTACGTGATTGTACTAAGAAGTTTATTTCCGTATAATACATTAGGTATATGTTACACACATCAACTAGCTAAGCCAATGCGCATTGAGACTGTCACGTGTCCGTTTCGATGAGGCCAGGGCGAGACCACTTCAGGAGTGTGCCCCGAACGGAGGCAGCGTTTCCACGTTGTATGTCAAGATCCAGGCCTTGTTTAAGAAAGGACGATGACCTGTTATCACCGGATGGCAGGTTTAACAAGGTCCCAACTTTGCGGATCAGCTGCTTGGTCCGAACGCCAGGGGCACCCAAAGTTTCAAACGCGAGAGGGCAAAATTCATGGGGATAGCCGATTGATGAGTATTTTCTCAACTTGTTAGCCTCCGCAAGGTGGGCTGCATAACCAGCTTCGGATGCGCCGCCACCGACCATAGAAGGAGCTAAGGAGTCGGTAACGGTTGCATCCCAAACTAGCATTTTGCCTCGCTCGAATGGTGTGAGTGTCATACCATCTGGACGTTTGCCGTCCTCCGCGCAGAGGCCTGGGGGTTCAAGAATGCACGGACGACCGCACGACCTAAGGGCTCTGCTAAAGGTCTCATTAATAGCGGCATGTCTCGAGCGTCGTCCTGCACTAATAATGCACGATAGTCCGTGATGTCCTAGTTTATCGACGGGGTGACCACATTGGCACCGATGAGGGCTAACTATGTCTGCCCCTAGTCGTAAGCCTACTGCTATGCGAATCGACTCGTCATCAAGAAGGGTACCTATGGGGGCACTGGGAAGCGCGTGTAACCAGGCCCCTGAATCCTTGGCGGATACGGCGTTTAAGCGAGCTCTGGCTGTGTCGTCAGCAGCTTCGTTAAAGAGACGTCGTTGTACCTCGTCGTGCAGAGGTGAACTCCAGTCGCGCTGGGACAGTACGTTTTCAGGCCTACCCCCACAGCGCGCCTCAAGGTTCTCTTGAAGATGGGCTAAGCGGTTTCTAAACTGGTCGACTCCCGCTGAATCTAAAAGAGGGGTTGCCCTGTTTTCCGCGCTTAGCATCGACGAGACTATAGCAGGCCCGGCCAGGGTCAGTAGATTTGGTACACCGAGGCCTCCTTTAGAAACAGGTAGTAATGCCTGTTCCCGTGCGCTGGGTGGTAGAGATGTATTCAGCAGGGACTCGAGGGTGGACAGTGTCAAATCGTTGAGCCTTTGCAACTCATCGGCTTGGTTAGATAGGTCGGCCCCTCGACTACGTGATTAACGTGTGAGCCACAATGCGTGCGGTGTGGCGGCCGACAAGCCCTGACTCCGATAACTGCCAACACGTTGTTAGAGCGCTACATTGAGCCACTGTGTGGTCGACGTCGTCAGGCTGGCCCGCCGTGCATAAGACGCATGCATCTGCAGATAGCTTCCCAATCCTGACCATAAAGCGCTGGAACTGTCTGTGGCCCGTAAAGATCTGGGTGGGGAAAGTACGTTAGAGGCCCCTGTCCGGGCCCGTTGTACCATTGCTGTAAGTCGGGTAGAAGTGTACGTGTCCAGCGCCCGCGGGTGTCTCGGGCGGCTGGCGCGGCCCACTCCCGCGCCTACGCATTAAAGGTGGCCTTGGACTGGCATGCGTCCGGTCCAAGTCTCGGTCCGTCTATCTGTTGCTCCGCTCTCTCGCGCAAGCATGTCCCAGTGAAACTGGCGGACAAGGGCGAGGGGCACGTCAGTGCTTACCGTGCGTTTCCCGCGGCACACCCTCATTGACATGTCACACCGGGCCGAGCGGAGGGCCCGCCGATTGCAAGCCGTGCGGAGGGCCAGGCCCCCCCATACTGAAGCGCCCTACATGGCTGTCGACTCTCCTACAGAAAACGGCGTCTGGGATCTGATGCCTTCGCCGATGATTCCAACGTTACCTCCCAACACGCTGTAATTAACAACGTAAGGTCAGTCGCGTAGGTGATAGTTTCGACTCTGTCGGGCATGCATCCGAGCCGCAGAAACCCGTCGTAGGCCAAATTCCAAAGAACGGAGCCGAGGACAGAGTTCTGCGGAGCCCCGGCGGTACCCTCCTGAGTATGGGCTCTTAGCAGGAGTTTCCGGCCGTCCAAGGAAGAAGATGCAGCGAAGCTAGAGAGAGATCCCGCGTGCTTTAGCGTTGTCATGATGACGTCCCTACTCGCAATATTAAACACGTTCTTTACGTCCAATAAAATCAGTAAAACGAAAGAGCGAGTCTTGAGCAAGGCAGCAGCCTCCTGCTGCGCCCTGTGGAGTACCCGGTTTAGGGCGTCTAACGCCGAGCGACCCTTCCAGAAGCCATATTGATTCTCCGAAAGTGCTTGCCGGTCTTGTATCTCCGGCGTTTAATCGCGTTGAAACGTTCCAGAAGCACATTTTCCGTCAACTGGTTCGTCGCGTCCAGCAGACAAATTGGTCGATATGCGGGAGGTCTAGCTCTAGGTGAGCCCTTTTTCGCCGAGCCGAAAACCTGCCATTTACAAGCAGTCTGGTCACGAATTCTGCAACCTTGGCGGGATATCGCATGGGAAGCATCTGAACCACCTCAGGTGGGATGCTGTCCGGTCCTGGGGTCTTGCCGGGTGCCAGGCGCTTTGCCCTGTACAAGATCTTATCAGCCGTGGCCGGCGGGATATTCTCCAGATTCACCGCGATGGTGCAAGAAGCCCCTGGTGCCTCCCACCGTCTCCATCAATTCCTTCCATGCTGCTGCTTTGGCGTGTGCTAAAGCAGCAGCATGAAAGGAATCGGTACTCTTCGGGCTCTGCGGTCGGCGTCTGCGGGCTTTCCATGAGCGGGCGCAAGTTATGATGCGGTTGGCTCTAATGTAATCGGATAGCCGGAAGGCCGCCCGCTCTTGAAGACACCAGACCCACGACGGAAAATAACATGCCATTAGGCGCAAAAAGGAGGTAGATGTTACCCCAGACTATTCGAGACGAAGCGGATAACAAGGACGTAAGGAGAGACGCGGCATGAGAGCTAAAACAGTAGACAAGTTTGGAGACGATATTAAAGCATGTACCATACACACCCTCAAAGTCGTCTTTGGCAGACAACCCATCAAAGGTAATACGCCCGTTGCCAAGGGAACCGTAGAAAATAGAAGGTCGAAACTTGCAGATCCACTAACACTGATTCTTATGTACTATTTTCAGTGCACGATATAAGTCTATACGTCAGCGCCGCCCCTTTTTGTATTATTTGCCACCTAACTTATACTCTATTACACTACGCTAGGAACTCACACTCTTCACACTATATGCTCAATAAATCTGCGCTAATTACACACACACATTTACCAATCGTTTAACTCAATGTATATATATATATATATATATATACAGCAGGTACATGCTGCCTGCCTATCTCGCCTCACCGCCCTAGGACTGTACTACTGCCGCCGTGAACGCCGTTGCTGCCGCTACGCCGTCGGACGCCCCGGTCGTCGCCGCGCTGAGGGATCGTTGAGCACACGTTACGCCGAACGCTCGAGATAACAAGGAAAAAAGATACTAGAAACGGCACGCATCTTTTTTATACCGCTTACGATCGGCATCGTGACAGTGCACGAACAGCGCGGGGCCGGGCAGCGTGCTTACAGGCAAGGATCATCATCAAAGCGCGCAACTACAAAGTTACGCACTATATGGAACAACGCCCGTTAACTTCGATGAAGGGACACACTAACTTTATTTAAGGCAGTCCACACATTGTCTCCAGGAAGTAGAATTTCTGGTGACAAGTCAAGTATCGCCGCTTGGACTTCTAACATACGTCAGCAACTCCCCTGTTGAGCATCAGGCATTTAAATTGGACACAAGGAAAGGCCTTATACCCAGCTATAGCTTTGTACAAAATTACAATTCAAGGTGTTAGCATCGCAGAGTTGGAAATCCTCGAAAAACTCAAAGAGCTGGCCGTGACTCAAGTTCGTCGCCTGCACGCCACCCGGAGCGACGGACAAAAGCCTCTAGAAGAAGTCACAGTCACATTCGACCGATTACCACCGACCTCTATATTTCTAGGTCATAAGACGGGCGCTTTAGTGCTCGAACCGGACCAACGGATGGTCTGCTTACGTGCCTCCGACCCGATCACATAGCAAGTCAGTGTAGCCTACAGAAAATATGTCGTAGATGCGGTACCGAAGGGCATATAGCTACATAATGTCAAAACACGCCTCGGTGGGTTAATTGTCATGGACATCTAGCTGGAGCCTCTCCATGGACGAGACTTTTCTTCCTTAAGGAGAAAAGTAGACTCATAAGTTATGCTCGTACGCTTCCTACGCGGTGGAAGCAAATTACCCTACGGCAATTATAGAAGAATCTTGTAAACAAGTGTTTATGCCGGCCGATATTGCTATTGGTAAAAAAAACATATGCTGCTGCATTTAGAGGATTGGATGGAAACCCATTCATTATTTTACCAAGGTCCATTTATTCACCTAAAAAAAAATGAATGCTGCGGCAACAAACTACTGTGACGTTTTGAAGGCCTCGAGTTATCTTATCACGGCGCCAGGTTAACACCAAGGCCCATAGGACGCTCACAGACCTGTCGTTATTGCCTGGTCTACTTTTAGTAGTTAGCCCCGAAGGTGATCGAAACAATGAGGATCTTTAGCTGAGATCATTCAGCCACTTCGCTTCAGTTCGATCCCGTCCAAAAAGTTCCTCAGCAGATCGGAATTTATTGGTCCGAAACTACTAGCCGGCTCGTTGCCCCCAAAGATCGTAAAGACAGCAAATAAGTTGGCAATATCTATAGCCAAAGTTGTTAATATTGTAACGTTGTCTCGCCACGCTAAGTTAGCTGGGAATGCAAGCTCAGCAGGGCGGTTATTACAACACGAGAGACTCGGGGCAAGAAGTGAGAACACACAGCGTAAGGTCTGACTCGCAAAGTTACCGGACGGAGAATGAGTTACTGGCATTCTTCTACCGGGCTACTTATTTGGTCAAGCGGTCGCCGTAGCGTTCGTATAGCAATAATGTTAAAAAAATGACTCGAATCATCGATGTAGCTGATTGGTCGGCGGTGGTGCACGTGACTTATTGTCACCAGCACGCAGCCTAGCGGTCTTCTTGGTGGTCACGTTGCACGTTTGATTGAATGCTTGATTGATTTACTGACGTCATCAGGTATCAGCGGCGTAGGTCGTTATGGTTCGCATCAGCTTGGGTGTTTGATTGGTCTACTGACGTCATAATTGGTTGGTCTACTGATATCACTAGCCATCGGCGTCTCCGTGACTGGCAGTTCTGTTACTACGCGATGGTTAACTTCGTTACAATACATATATTGCGCTTTGGGCAACAACAAGCGGAGCTTTTACCAGTCATTTTTAGGAACAAATGTTTTGCATTAAAAAGAAATATGGCTCTACCGGACCGATATTATGCTCATCCTGCCTACGCAGAATTGTTTCGAAGGTCAGCATACGGGATAGCACAGCACCGAACACATAATAGTCGACCGACAATTGGGATTCTTGGTCAAAACCAGGGTGGATACAGCAGTCCATACAACTGACTCTTTCCTGGCCTCCAGGACTTGTCCCACGTACTTGCTCAAGCTAGATTTTCCAGATGCTTTTATACGGTAAGGAGATACCTCTTGCGAAAAACCAATGACTATATTTCAAACATTTACCATTATGTCGAGTCTTCATATAGACGGCCAACTACATTGCGACGTCTGACTTAATACTATCGTCCGAGACAGGTATGCAACACGGAGAGGGCCTTTGGTCCACCGTTGTTTTGCCTGGTAGTAAACTATTTAATTAAATCGCTCATAAGCCAATCTAACATGTGGTACTTGGCCGATCGAGTACTGGCAGGCAACGTCTCCGCAATCGTTAGTGACTTACATAAGATTCTTGATTTCAAGAAAGTAAACTGCTTGCCCCTGAACCACTCGAAATGCGAACTGTTCATATGGAGTGCCGACTATTCAACAACTTCTGAGATCACGCACAGGTTTCCGGGCAGCATATTATTCAACGCAGACCAAGTAGAGCTCCTAGGGTTATCCCTACTTCAGGAAGAAGAAGCGTCTCCCCGTGCTGCAGAAATAGCTAGGTAAGCTGAGTTCCACTTACGAGCGCCTTTCCCTAATGGGATACCATGGTAGTCTTTACCTACTGATGAGCTCTTACTCAGCCTCACGCCTGACTCATATTCGAACCTTAATTTAAAAAAAAACGAACGAGCTACGACGTCTTATTGCTCCGATACGATAACCAGCCTGCTCAGCACTGACCTGGACGAAACAGTCAACCGGCAGTTTTTTGCCAGTGGCCAAAGAAGGCCTTGGCTTGCAAGACCCGACAATATTAGCATTTCCTGCGATAGTTGCTACCACTCAGGTTTCCGGCAAGGGCTTGGATTTCTTTGACCATCCCGGTTAGCTTAAGTTCACCTTCATACAAGACCAGCGTTAGGTGTATAAAAGCTGTATAGTGTCTTCTAAAAAAGTAGCAGTCACTTCATCATTTAGTACCTGTAGGCTCCTCTCAGATGTCCCTTTCTCTAGAAAATGTGGTCTCTCCGATGTGTGCCGGCTTTCCATGCCGTTCCCGCGGTATTGAAGTTTCCGGTGATCACATGTCCCTTGCCCCTTTGTAGTTAGACAGTTAACGTTTTACTTGTTTTCGTGCGTTTGGATAAGACCGACGTTCTATTGTATAGTACGTGTGGAATATTTCTGTCGTTTTAAAACCCCTTAATAGCATAAAGTTACATATTATCTACTGCGCTAAGTGTATAAGGCCATTTTCACTAATATTTACAGCATCTTTGGTGACTTTCGCTGTGGCGATTATCTCCTCCTATTGATTCAAGCGAAAAGTGATTTGAGTCAAATACAAAGCCGCGCGCAGTTACTTTTGAAGCATATGACTAAAAATGTCTATGCAATGCGTGAAATGACTTTGAATGTATGCACGTATATATATATATATATATATATATATATATATATATATATATACGTGGTCATTATGTAACCTGTAAAACTTTATTATTGCATAGTACCAATATTTCTGGCCACTCGCTGGATAGATCGTTCACGCAAGATGGAACCAGCAGTTTGACGGCACGTGAACTACTTTAATAAGCATAAACATGAATGAAACAAAGAACAGGTAATAGGACATAATATAAAGATTGCTATACTAACTATTTGTAGTTGAGGACTTACGATTGGCTTAATTATAGAAGCTTGAGCATAATTTGCTTCAGCATTTTAATGACTGATATATATATATATATATATATATATATATATATGACTGATATTAGTATAGTTTTTTGTTTGTTTTTGAGTGCAAACTAACGCGTCTGTAATCTGAAGCCTGTCATATGTGTGAAGTTAAAGTTACACGCTTATGATCGAAAATATCTGGTGAAAAATAAACATAACATTTTAACAAATGACAGTGTTGAGTTATCTGGTTATGAGATTAGTTTGGATTAGCTACTATCAACATTACGTTTTTATGTTTACCATTATGCTTGTTATTGGCATCAAGCCATTTGACGTAGCCATGGGCCCCCAATCGAATAGACATCTAGCAGTGCAATTATTCTCAGAGTGCCACTGTGGACCCGCAAACAACTTCCTGTCTACAAGGCAAACACCTGTTTTCGTAACCAAAATTATGTTCGAATCCTTTCAAGCTGTGATTTCGTTTCAAGCCGCAAAAGAAGCATCCGTTTTACGCCAATCAAACTAAGGGGGGGCGTTGATTGTGAATGTGTGTGGCTACATATTAGGCCACCAACACCACGATCACAGGTCCTACAAGGCCGGCATCGACATACTGACTCGGTAATGAACCATAAAAAACGGGCCTTCTATTTCATTGCCACTCAGGCCATACTTCCTCTTTCTCATTTGACCAGTATAGAAAACGCTATCTATGTGGCACACAAGAAGCACAAAGAATGTTGTTTAAAATACCTCATAGCATAACGAGGGGTACACAACTAACGCTAAAATCGGCAGCAAACGCTGAGCAAAGGGTGAAAGACTAGCCCAATTTAGTCTCAGATTACCACATCTTGCATTATGGTTGCAGAGCACATTAAAGGTGTAGTACTTAGAGAACGCTACGCTCGCAGATTTAGTTGCGGCGAATTACAATAAAGCGCCCGTTTTACGCCATTCATTTTATAGGCCATCTTGGGATCAGAGGGGCTACATTTTGGGATTTTGCCTTCTACACCGTTTTACCCAAGTTTGGCTCGCTCGGAGCTATTGATTAGAGGCAATACGATCAAAAAGAACGATAAACGCAAAGCAAGTCTTGTGGTCAGAGGCGTGCTTCTCCCTTGCTCGTTAGAAAAACGTCTTCGTCAGTACACTCTAGATAAATGTAAAAAGTCGGCCAGAGAAGTGCACGCCACAAAATTATTTTTATGAGTTGTGTGCTCAGGAAAGGTGCTCTGGTCTACGAGCCTATGTAGAGAGGCTGTGCGGCCTACACCAACCGCGGGCGCCTGCCTCGCAGGTGAAGTCCAGTGCGGGCCCGGTCACGCACGTTAAAATGACTTCCACAAGGGTAGGTTACTTTTTAGAAATGTCTTGCTGGTGGAAGATTATGTGTTTCATACGTATGAGTGAGTGCATGTCCTGTGTACCTAGGCAGAGGTGCGCCGGCTGATAAAGAAGAAAATCAAGAGAAACCGCTACGCACACTGTAGAAAAGGCCCCACAGAAAATAAAGTGTTTTGACTGTAACCAGTGCTACCTGATGAGTGCCTGTGAGATATAGGGTGCACCGAAGGAGGCGTGCAGCTCTCAAAAGGACTACGGGGAAATGCAACTAACTCTGCATGCCATGTTAAAACTGAGACTAAAAGAAACACCACATTAGCACATTAGACAGAAGGGCAATGTGCCGATGTATGGCCTAATCAGATAAGTGGCGCGATGCCTCTTCCACCTGTAAAATCATAACAATGTGCTTGAACGAGTGTAAGAACATTGCACCAAATCATTAACGTTAACACCATATTTGTTGTGTTAGATTTTAGCCTACGTCACAACCACATTTAGCCAAATTTCAGTCAAAACCATTTCGAATAAACTATGTAATACTATACCGATAATATATATTAAAAGAACGAATGCATAATGATGAACTAAGCAATCGGTTCATGCTACATTTATTTTATGTTATAATATGCTTACATTCCGTCAGGTATTAACGTGCAGCATTGACAGTTATATGATTCTAAATTCACTTACATCGAATTTAAAATAAATGAAATAGAAGTCAAATTTAACAATCATTCTATCTAAATAACGCGCTTATTATAAATATATTGTACAATGACCCTAGTTAAGAGCTGTATTGGCACTATAACAATTACCTACCCCTAGTGCTTCATATGAGTATCGCTTCACATTATGAGTGGTTCAATATGTTCTACTTCCCTTTCCCATAAACAAGAGAAATATATACTACGTTGATTTATGTGCGGAACACGTTGATTGTAAATGTTACCATGTAAGCCCATGGGAGCCCTGCATCAAATCAAACAATACATCATTGAAGGTGTTCCAATGTGAATCTCTATACGCGGGCCCGTCGTGTGTATTGGGCAACAGTAACAACATGGCTCGTCTAATCTGTGTCTAATAGGTTCATTTGAGACTTGGTTAGATACTGATGTTTCTGATATTTTCGCACTTATTTCTCTGATAGTCATCCAACCAGCTTATACATTCCCGACGGCTAATTATGCCGTTAAAATGCTAAGTAATAGCATTTGTTTTACATTTATCTTACAGTTCATGATTGCACGGAACAGTCTGTGTATCTTAATTATATGGTCCGGTTATTTGGTGTCGCAATTCTTTTTGTGAACGCTAGTACCATGAAATATTAATCTTTTGCCTCGTACTCAAGGCATAATTAATTGCATGTATTTAAAACTTGATTGATACTCAACGATTGTAAGGCGTTGATAATGTTTAAATTGTTAAAGCTCCGACGGGCTTCACTATATGAATATACACAGTCAGACCGACACATGCTCAACATTAGCTATACAGCCATACATGTTTTATTGTAAAAGTTATTGCTATTTAGATGCATGTTTCTAACTTCAGTTTTATAACTGACATAGTTTAGGCTCGCGCCTTTGGTTGAATTGAATTTTGAGACTCGTCCTACAACCCATGAAAGTGCGCTTGTCGGTTGTTCAGCCTGTACTGTCTCAGCGCGCCAGACTTTACACATACGTATATATCGTGACTGGATATCAGCTTGTTGTAATTGATCTGCCTTCGATGAGGTATTATAGCCAACGAAGCCATGAACACGCAACCGTAAGACAGTGGCACAGGCACTGTGTGTCCTTTTCGTCTACCGTGTTTGTACAGCGTTAGTATAATCCGACTGTCTGCCTCAATCAAATTAAACCGAAAGTGTCCAAACAATTTCGATCTGCGCGTAGCGCTGAAAAGTGACAGCCGGACTGACTTCACACGTTAGCATAGTGTGCGTAAGCATCTGTATATGGATGTGTTGAATCTTATGTGCATGAGTGATTTGAGTCCGAGCAGTGTCAATCTATTCGTCTCAAACATGATAAACTCAACGGGTAATTAATATAACCACTATATATATATATATATATATATATATATATATATATATATATATATATATATATATATATATATTTATGGTCAATCAGATTGCTGCCAGGAGCTTAGACGCGCCGCCGCATGAAACTTAAGTTTACAGAAATCAAACTTCCGACCGACGAAACAGAGGAGATTTAGCTTAGAGGAAAGCTGCTTCCAGCAAGAAGAAGAAATATGAACAAAACTTGATGCTAAAGCAGTCTTGAAACTTGACGGGAAGCTCCTCACTTTGTCTTAGTAATGTTTCCCTACAAAGCATCAATCAGTATCGCTGCGGTGTACTAGCATATGCGTATGCACCGCAGTTTCTACTGAACATAACAAGCAAATATCATCTACGTAGGAAATGTAAAACTTTTTTTGCTAGCTTGTATAAAAATATGTAACTTAGCAGTGCCGTCTGGTAGGCCGTTGTATACAGGTTGGTTGATTTTATTCATCGACTGTAAGTAACTTACTCGATCACTCCTTTGATTGAAGATAATTTTGCAGTTGGTCTTTCTCTCAAGACATTTAAAGCCTAACGCATGCAGTGATCAAACCTTCTATTGACACCTTAGTTTCTAAAATTTGGTATCTAATCGGAATTGTAACTTGCGCGCTTGCATGAGCTTCGGTCTCTAACGGCTTTTCTCTCAAAAACTTAGCTTCGGGTTGGCAAATGGAGTTCCGCAGCCAGTGCAAGCAGCGTATCGTTCCTTTAAGTAGACGGCACCGCTCGTAGAACATGCCATGATTCTGCAAAAGGCAAATATAGAACGAGCTAGAACGACAAATACAGCCACATTGCCCAATCGATATTCTGGTGATCGTCGCTGGTGCGTGCTTGAATACATACAGACATCGTCGTTGTTTCCGACGTATGCTATGAGAGCGTTTCAGCACGGAACGACCGAAGCCACCAGCTTAGGTGCGTGGCCTGGTTGGTTTTCTTTTCAAATTGGTCGATTCAAACTACATGATTCCCGCAAACTCTCGGGAACGCAGTTCAACGACTCACTCTGCTCACTGCTGTCCTTGTCGGTCGTCTTGTCCTTCGCACAGCTGGCCACTAGATGATACTCCGATTGCTGCTGCTACTACTAATAATACTACCACCACAGCTACTCGAATGAATTGCCACCCTGCTTCCCTTTCTACTCATACACAAACACGTGCTTGTTACCGTTGTTATATCTGCGTACATTGTCGATGTCGTCGTCGTTGTTGTTGTTGTTCGTCTTTTTTCTAATGGACGCTAGTGATCTTAGATAGTAGCATTGCTCTTCTTCTTAATGATATATCCTATTCTGATATTCTCATGTGCATATGTCTTCAATGATGAATGATGTTTAATGTAGTCTAGGATCTAGTCAAGTAAGCCGTGCAAGAACAGACACTTCATTAAAATGGTTCGGTAAAGATCCAGTACTACCATACTAGTGTTCTACATTACACTTAAGTATGCGCCAGATCAGGGTATATGTAAAATGTTAAAGAGTTTAAAAACTTGTTAAAGCAACATGTCCTTATCACAGATCGTTAATTGTAGTCGTGTGATGAATATCCTCATAAAGTTAGTCAATATGCAGGCCACTCAGACAACGGCGTTGATGATCGCACATAACATCTTTACTTAAGCAAGCTCTCTTATTATGACATAAAGGTTTGGATGAATATTCGTATAAACGAAGAACGGGAGGCACGTGCGTTAGATGGCAAGCCTCTCAAGTAGCCTTCTGAAGGTAATGGTCTCTCTTGCCTTTGTTTTAATGAGAATCTCAAATAGACCCCTCTAAGAGGTTCTTGGCCGGGCGATGACGAGAACAACAACAATAACAACTACCGTCGTGCTAGCGGTAGCACCCGCATTCTTTGCTAACTTGAGTGCTTGCATTAAAGCAAGTTGGCTCACAGGACTACCGCTACCACTACGAAAATGTTTTCATGCAGTCCCGTGCAAAACAGACTACCACGGCAAGAAAAAAAATATCCGCCCCTTATCAGTGCGGCTTCAATAGTACTCAATCGTTCGAGAGCGCGCTCACACGTAGCAAACCTTGTGGCTCTATCTACCCGGTATGATATGACGCATATTTAAATGTTGCTTCTAGTCTAACAGTCGTCGTGAGCGCATGTCTGTGAGACTTGCTTGCTACGAACACTGTTCAGACCGTTCTTTTTAGAGACATACATTGATTTAGATGCTTTATTTTCCAAAATATACGCTGGCATCTTTTAGCGCTTCTGATGGTCAAAGCGTAGATATAGTGATAGGTAGGGCATATTGGAGGTGTCTTCAACAGAGCCTCTTTGAAGGCACCGGTGGATCGCGCCTATCCACACAAATTGATAACAGAAATACCACATTCAAATCGTTGAATTCTAAAAAGAGACTTGTGTAAATGTATACCATATATATATATATATATATATATAACATTGCACAAATGTCTGGCTGACACGTGCAGGAGATTTATGGCCACACGCTTCATTCCGCTTAACTGGCAGTAACATTGCATGCTCCAAGCCATAGAGCAGAGCAGCCTTGTTAGAAATTGCTCGGAAAACTTTTAGTGGCAATTTCCTTGCTCTCATTTTGTTTTTTAATAATTACGCCGTCTAATAAACCAACTTTCAAGACCGGCAAAATTTGAAACAATAATGTTGTTTCCAACTGGCTACTCTGATTCCAACCAGGTGTGACTCATGCTCGCCTTGATATGTACTATCGAAGAGGTACATCGTGTGCTACAATACTTTAGTACATAGGAAATTCTGTTGGCTACCAAAACCACTGCTTTGCAGAATTAGCAGAAAGAGCCCGCCTTAATGAATACGATACTTACAGTGGATACTCGGCAGTATGCAATTCATAGACATATAACTCGTGCCCACTGCTAACTTCGATACATCTGTAAGCTAACGATTGCCACGGACAGTTTACTTCCTTAAGGCCATTTCTTCTTGATACAATTGTCACTTGGCGTGTCTGCTGTCGCAAGTTGCTCTGCTGTAGCCTACTATTGTGATGGTGGGGTGCTGGTTGTGGTCGTGGTGGTGAACGATGATGTTTGAAGATGATGGGGTCAATGATTACGGCCGTGTGCTGGCTTATAAGCGTCAGAGAGCGAGGGGATCGTCAAGCAGTTTTTGATGTATAGATTGACGATGATCGGACTCATCCTATCGAAACAGAATTTTCGACACTTTCACCTGTAAATCAGATTTCATTAATGAATTTCAATCCGCATGAAAATGTCGCACTACAAACGGGCTACATATGGTCGGTTCTATATTCTAAGACGGCGATACGTGCTCCGGGAAACTCTGCATACGACGCGTTAAAAGTCGGCTTTAAGGGCGCTTAAGTCAGTAATCTTACTGGTGCACTTCTATGTTTACTTTTAAACCACAATTGCAATGGTACACTTTGTGTCGAAACTAGGATGAAAGTTAACATTATTATATTTTTACGGGTTAGTAAAAAATCTTACTCGATAACAGGCGCTCGAAACTTCGAAATGTCTATCAAAAACAACACCGAAACCTAACGATACTTCGCGCATAAATGTTCAATTAAAAACAAATGCTGAATCTATTCCTGTTGTGTAGGTCATTAGACCACAGAAGCGATACAAATATGTAAGCCTATGGCGCTAACTGTGCCAATAGAGTCTCTTAAGGTTGTGTGATTACGCTATGCCGGTAACCCATTTACCAGCTTGTTTTCGAGCAAGACTAACTAGTGGAAATGTTACAGTCACAGGCGAAAACAAACAACTCTAGCAAGGAACTAATCAATGTATCTACTGCGTGACGCTAAAAGTTGATGCGCAAAAAATGGCAAAAATATTGACGCATGTGGCCATTGCAGCTAGAATGTACTCAGATCTGTTCGGATCAAGTAAGAGATTTGTCAAATGTGGCGCGTTGGTGTTTACCTCTCCTTCGCTGCTAGTTGCCTCAAACTCAATGTGATGAAGCAGGTTGCCCCAGGCCACATGGTTATCGTCCTTTTCCGCGTAGTATTTTGCCTGGAGGATGAGATTCAGTGTTCCGTGTTCGCCCAACTGTCAAAGTAATATATTTTAACATAGAACACATTCTGTTTAAATGATATGTACGTTTCGAGAAATGTATGAGAAAGTCACTGATTGACACGTGCTACTGTACTAGCTAGGTCAGTAAGCTGCTAGTCAACTTCCACCAACAACGGTACAGCAAGGAAATCATAATATCAACACAGCACGTACTCCATTTGTCGTAGTTCATCTGAGAGAAGCAGCACTTTTTTGGGATTTCACAAGCACAACAAAGTTTTCTCCTAAATGTTGATTTAATGCATGCAAACAATGCCAGTCGTGTCTGGATCGAATATTCCAATGACATTAGAGTTGCAGGACATCTCCACCACACCATCCCATCGACAGGTTTCAAAAGTATTGACTGATACCTACTCCAACATGTAAAAAAAACTGACAATCTATGTTCCTACAAGCTAACGTTGCCTCTAACAGAAATATAGGCGCCATCTCTATATAAATTGCCAACATGATTTCTGTACATGCATAATTATTAATGAGAAAATATGTTTACATTCCACAATCCTAACATGAAATTTAAATTAAAACAAACATATTGTATAATAAAAATGGTAGTTATTTCTAAACCCCCTATCGAGTAGGCCCGATATATCACAACACAAAATAGAGTTGAGCAGTTTCAATACAGACAGTGTTTTAAGGTATTTGGCATTTTGTTAAAGCGTAATTTAATTAAAAACATTGCCAATGCAATTTCATATGCTTCTCATTTCATTGCTTTTAATGAATATACAGAGAGTTTGCGCCAAAACGCTCAAAACATGTACATAATTCTTACATTGAGCAGCTTACTTACGGCGAGGATCGCCGAAACCTGACTGATCGAACTAATTAAACCTAGGTGCAACAACAACTTACATCGATAAAAATGTGGATCTTATCCCGTTTTCCTTTTTTGCTTGCTTGCTTTGTTTTGGTGTCGAAGAAGGTCGTGTAGGTCACACTTTCGATATTTCGGGCGGCTTCCGAAGGGCTCTTGATATCGCCCATGATTTGCATCCGTCTGAAAATAAGATGCAACGATCAGCTCTTTTAGGCGCGGTGGATACAAAATTAACGCCTGCCACGAATGTCAACATGGTCATCATTTGTGCTGAGGCATTATGTCACTTATCCGATACCTGGCCTAAATAGACCAACTCATTTTCGCTGCCTCGGGTGCGGGTCTCTGGTGTTACGCGAGCGATCAAGTGTAGACATGGGTATTCCGGGTAAACTGTTAAAGTTAGCCTGCTCCGCTATTGCATCTCTCCTTTGGCAAGAGTACTCAAGCTCTCTTTTAAACACGGCTATTTCCCTAGATGTTTGAAATCTACCAACATAGTCCATTACACAAGGGTAAAGGGGTATGCGTCATACGTTCGGCTACCCCTGTTGTTAAGAATCTGTGAAAAGTTGGGGCTACAGAGCTTAACTCGTTATTTTAAGGACACTGACTTCATCTTGCCATACAAATATGGCCTTTGTAAGAACCGATCGACAGACTTCACTCCAGCACACGGCTGAAATACACTAGGCTTGTGTTGAGAGTATTATTGGATTGTTGAGCTAGCTGGTTTAGGATCGTTAATTTGGGTACTCCGCACGGCTCTGTTCTTGGTCTTTTTATGTTTCTGATACCACTGAACTTCATATCATTGAGAATTAAACGCGGTAACTTGGGAAAGGCGATCACTCTTGTTAATGACACGACAATCTTGACTCAACCCGGCTAACGTTTTCAACAAGTGGCATTAACACTTCAATTGAATTAGTTAAAAAAAGTGTTTTGGATTCTTAGTGAATACGGATTGATTGTGAATACGAGTAAAGACAATATATTGGTGTTTCAATCCGCTAGAAGGCTGTTTCAACTGCCCGATAGTTTTCGAGTGGGCTCCAATAGAGTAGATCGTTATCAGGCGGTATATGGTTGTCTGTCAACCTTAAGACGCTTAAGGCAAATATGATTTAATTAAATTGAGATACGTTTAACTGTCTTCAAGGCCCTATTTTGATCGATTCGATTTATTTTTACTTCAAACTCTGACTTCAAGAAAAAGACTATGGTTGAAAGTCACAAACTAGCCACAACTTGGGTATGGGTGTTTGTATACATATGTATGTAAATTGTGTATAAGGGCATGCGCGAGTGTGTATTCTGCCTCTAGCAATCGCGGTACAGGTAGATACACGATGAATAATACCCTGCTAGGGCCCCGTGGAGTAAGAACAGAGCTACTTGTACAATCTCTCTATAATAAGGTACCTTGCTGCAGGGTGGTGGGTACAAAGGCATTCTTCGAAGGGCTCAGCTGATTAAAAATGACGCACTACGTGACATCTTCTACCGACAGCGCTACGAGTCAATTACAGATATGTTTGCTGCTCATGATATTTTACCCGTCTTAAAAATATATATTTTTATAGTGGCCACGCTTGCCTACAAAACGTTTCGTGGTTTACTACCAGCAGATATAGTATTTCTCTTGGTGCCTATCTAAAAAAGGGGAGCGACAGAATTTGTAGTAGCGCAGACCAAAACAACTTAAATTCCATTATTTATTGTGCCGACTGCCCCATATTGGAGCGCGCAAAAAACAGCATGTGATCTCTTCCCTCTGTAAGTGTTTTTGTACGATAATGAAAAAATATCTTGCTCCCGGCTGTGGGTATTGGCAGTCATTATAGAGTGATGACCTGTGGATAAGTTAATTGATTCGTAAGTTGTAGACGCCACTATGTAATGGGGTCGGCCATACTGTTGTATTGAGTGTATTTCCTTGCTACAATGCTGTGTCATACTAAGGAGCTGCATCACCCGTTTACTGTGTACACAGTAAACAGGTGATCCAGCTGTGTGACAGCATAATTCACCCTATTTTTACGAAATCGCATTCTTTTTTTACGAAAACTTAAACGAAAAATGTATAATGCAGTTTTGCACATTATCCACGTTATGTTAATCACTTAATATATATATATATATATATATATATATATATATATATATATATATTATATATATATATATATATATATATATATATATATATATATATATATATATATATATGTTTTTTACTTTGCATTTTATTATAACTAAGAACACTTTTTAAAAATGTTTCACATAAATTAGACCAAGCTGTGCATTTTGCTTCTAATAATACAAAGCCTTAGTACAGTGTTAATTTTTTTGTTTTGAAATTTGCAATTAATTTACTTACCAGATGGGTTTCGTATGAATGAATGAATGTATTGTTTATTAACCAATATTTGGTTTATGCACATATGTGCTACGGCTCTTCTAAATAACTTTCATCAGCGATATTGCTTTCGTACACTGTTGGAGATGATACAGATCACATGATTTTCCGCATAGGTTGCATTCACACTCAGTTGATATCTCATGCCACCCATTTCGTATACATATATATATATATATATATATATTGTTTATTTCGCAATAATTTTGCATTTCAAGATGGTACATAAATACAATACAATCATCATTATATACAATTTTAACACTTTAGCGACCGTCCCACCGGGCAAAAAAGTGCAAAGACCGCCGATGCGACTGGCAGCTCGCTGCGTGGTATTTAGCGCATACCTGCGAGCAGAACCGGCAACGAAATTGATCGCCAACTTGGTGAAATCCTTGAGTTGAACACACCAAGTGATGATAGCCATGTACAATGTACCTTGTGTACACGTGCCGGCTAGTGCATGCCATTCCCTCCCAAAGCTCCCTGGTGAGGTACACATCTAACTGCGCTACCTCAGCCGAGGCCTCGGTCACTTTTCCCTGCCACTCCAACAAAAATTGTTGAAGTGGCATTGTAATAGGTGACTTAAGCCTGACTCTGATTATTTCCACTGCCGGTCCGCAACCCGCTAGCAGGTACACAAAGCGATTCCTTGCCGTGCGCGGCAAGCAAAGAACGCGCTTCATATATATTGTGAAGCATCTTTCTAGCTGCGCAAAATTTGCGGCGGAAAGATGGCCCCACACCCTGCCAAGGCTGTAGCTCAACATTGGCACAATCTTAAGCTCAAAAAGACGCAATGCAGCACTCAGAGACAGTCGTCGAAGATCTCTCACCTCTGTGTGAATAGAGGCAATAGCCGCCCGACACCTGTCGCCGATGTGCTTGGTAAAGGTCGTTCCCGTATAGTGCAGTCTCAGACCCAAATACGGGAAGGAGTTGACAAACTCCAGCGGTTGGCCACAGCAGGGTATTACGTCTGCTGCAGCCAATCGACCCTCACGGCGAAACTTAATGGCTTTCGTCTTCCGCGAATTTATTTGTAGGCCCCTACGGTGAAGGTAACCTTCTACGTCGCCGACAATACGACGAATGGCACCGCGGTCCCGGTGGGCCACTACTATGTCATCCGCGTACATAACGACGACGGCGTTTCTAAACTCCTTCCGCACGTGGCGGGCTAGGTCTGCAATGAGCAAAGAGAAGGCTAGGCAACTGAGAGGGTCCCCTTGAGGGGTCCCCACGTTTTGCCTCAGCTGCAAGGTGTCTTCGCCCCTTATGTTTACTTCAAGGCGGTCTTCAGCAAAGAAGCTGGAGAGCACTCGTAGAAAAGAACCACCCACCCCAGCATGTCGAAACGAATCGACTAGTAAGTGACGGGGAGCTTTGTCGAAGGCCTTGACACAATCAATAAAGACGGCGTACAAGTGGCCCCGGGCACAGCCAACACCCGCTCAACTTCCGACTGGAGTACGTGGATCGCGTCCTGTGTACCTCGACCCTTCCTGAATCCGAATTGCTCCGGAGGTAGGGTCTTCTCCACAGTTGGAAACACCCTCGAGATAATCAACTTGGCGAAGATTTTCTTAAGAGTGCGTTCCGACGCGATACCCCGGTAGAGATTTGGATCGTCCACGTTGTCACCGTATTTGCCCTTGAATAGCAGAGTAAGTCTGGCCTCGTGCCAAACCTGGGGTATGTGTCCCCCGCTGAGTATCTGATTAAACAGATTACACAGCTCCCCTGCTAAAACATCGGACGACTCAGCCCAGTGTTCGTAATAGATCCCATGAGGACCACTACTCTTCCTCTTGGGCAACCCGCGCAAGATCTGCACCACTTCTTCCACCGTAAACGGCGAATTCATGCAGTGCTGCTCCAGAGTGAGCGGTCGCTCAATAACTGGGTTAGGCGCGGGGGCGTTTGCATCGAGCAGAAGCGCACTAAAGTGCTGCCGCAACTGCTCCTTTGTCATGCTGTGCATGCCTTTGCTCAGCCGGCGAACAATGTAGACATGGGGTTCGCGCTCTGCTCTCTGAAGCATGCGAAACTCCTCCTCCTCATACCGGCGCTTATTCTCCACGAGCAGTTTCTTGTAGGTTGCTCTATGTCGGCCATAAAGCGCCCTACGATCAGCAACTATCTGGGGGTCGGGGTTCAGAGCCCGTGCTCGGCGCAGGAGCCCCAACACTTCCCGACGTTTTAGGTAGCAGGCCTGTGTAAACCAGGGCCGCGCCCGTCTTTTTCTGTACTTCTTCTTGACTACAGCCGCTTTGACAGTGGCCTCCAAAGCGTGGTTGCTTTGTTCAATGTCAGAAGTTGATCCCAGGAGCCGTAATTTGCGCGTTAATACACGCAAATCTAGCTGCCTAGACAAGTACGTTGTCGGCTGCCGCCGCGGGGCGCGCCCCTGGCCAGGCAGACACAGAGACGCTAGCACCGGCAGGTGCTTCCGTGCTGGAATATTAAGGACCTCGCATCCCTGAAATTCCGTCGGATGTTGAATGTTATGAAACAGGAGGTCGATAGTGCTTCTTCCACTTTGGCAAACGTACGTGAATTTATCACGCTCATTCGCGCATTTCGTATACATATCTTCATATGAAATCCACACATTGCAAACCCAGTAACGAAGTATCTGTTTCTACAACATGGACTCTTCCAGTAGTTTGTAGTCATTGCTTTAGTCTCATAAAAACGCCAATCAACATCCGCAAATTTATACTCCCATTCGGCAAGATGATTCTCAAAGGTCTCCGTTCTTGGTAAAGCATAAGTTGCTCTGAGCTGCTCCACAAAGAGTGGTGTCGAGGCCAACAGATACACAAGCCGACTACGGCTAGTGCGGTGGACTACTAGCACTCTTTTTAGAAAACTGGCTTTAATTTTGTCAAGTACTTCCAGATTTGCTCTTGATAGGTGGGGCCATATGTCTGTTGGGCCAGCTGTATCCCGTAAGCAGCGGTCGGCGCAATCTTTAAATTAAAAAGTTTAAGAGCGACATCCAGCGACAACCGATGAGGCTCTGGGATATTATAACGCGATAAAATGCCCTTACAAGCTCTTACCTCAATATGTTTAGTAAAATGTAAACCCTGCGTTGAAAAGATTACTCCAAGATAAGAAAAATGTTGATCAAATTCTATTGGCGCTGAGCTCAAGCGTAACTCATCTTTTTCTGTGAGGTACCTCCGCGGCGAAACTTAGGTCAACAAACTTTTGCATTGGGGCAAGCGATTGCTGCAGATGAAATCGACTCCGAGAGTACAGGACGAGGTCATCAGCATATATGAGTGTACTGACTTGCGGGTGTCGACGCTGGATTTTGTCCGGCAGATCGCTTACCAATATTGAGAATATTAGCGGGCTACGATTATCGTTTTGTGCAACTCTTGTAGTCTGAGAAATCGGGGTGTGTTCGGTTACCCCGTCGTCGATGATTACAGACCCCTTCTGCAGTATAGCTTGTAATAACTTTAGTATTACCGCTAGAACACCACATAGCGCTAATTTCTCTAGGATTATTGTTCGTGACGCCGTATCAAAAGCCGCCTTTAGGTCTACGAAAACAGCAAAGAGAAAGTTACGTTTAACTCGGAGAGTCATTTGAATACTATTGAGAAGAACAGCGCAAGCCGTCATCGTCGACTTCCCTCGCCTAAAGCTGATCTGGCAAGCACTTGGTACTTTCCAAAAAATCTTCTAGTCGACATGCTACCAATGCTGACAGTACTTAGTAAATGACGCTTTTCTTAGCTATACCACGGTACAACGAAGGTGTCAATGGATCTCCTTTCCCTTCGGTATCACACTTAGAAGGCTGACTTTCTATTCTTCGGGTAAGTGCGATGTCTTCGTGATTTCGTTGAAGAGAGAAGCAAGACAAGGAGCCAGAATAATCACCTGCTGCACATATTCATTCCGAACAAGGTCTGGGCCCGCAGCCTTTCCTGGCGGCGCTTTCATTATAACATCTACAACCTCCGAGATACCGATAGGGCAAACCAGCTCCTGTCGAGCTTTGGTTGTCCTTTGGCCCCAAACGGAGACGTATATCGGGATGCAACTGGAAATCGTTGATGAGCTGGCAAACATCTGTCATGATGGGTTTCGTATGCATGTTTAAAAGTAGCAAACGCTTAAATTACCCTAAAGAGGTCGAGCGTACCGGAAGGAGAGAACAAAAGAAAACTTCGTAGAGCAAAATTTTGCTATAGCAAATTGCCAACTAGAATAAAGTTCAAGTGAAAGAAAACCTGATATTTACCGAGCAAACCTTATTAAAACTCAATGGCCAAAAAAATTTGAATCGATTTCAATTGCGTCTAATTCCAACGATGCAAATACCGAATCCAGGCTATCATTAGTCGCAATCGAAGGAAATCCACGATATATAAAGAGCATGTGCTAATGAAAGACAGTCGTATGCTGCAGGATTAAGCACACAACATTATTGGCCTAAAACGTACGGGGGTACACCCGAATAGAGCGCAACTATCTGTTCACTTACTCAATTCTGACGACTGGCCGAAAGTTCATGGAGAGCTGGTACGAGGTATTTACGTTTAGCTTAATTGTCGTGTCGACCTCGAATCGTGAACCATCTCCCTGAAACAAATTCGTAACACATTCGGTTAGTAACACAAAACCTTATTTATGCTTTGCATCACTAACTACCTTCCCTACCTCATGCCACCGACAGAGAGTTTACAAATCAATATATGATTGTCTAGTGAAGATATACTTTAGTAGTACGAGTCCCAATAAAGTTCCCATGATGGGCTCTTCGTGGGAATAGGGATCAGGCTCATTGGCCTTATAATAGAATCTAGGCATATTAAAGCTGAAAACGCAGCTTCAAACTCTGACTTCAAGAAATAGACTATGGTTGAAAGTCACAAACTAGCCACAACTTGGGTATGGGTGTTTGTATACATATGTATGTAAATTGTGTATAAGGGTATGCGCGAGTGTGTATTCTGCCTCTAACAATCGCTGTACAGACACACGATGAACCACTCCACACCCTGCTAGGGTCCGTGGAGTAAGAACAGAGCTACTTGTACGCTCTCTTTATAATACTTTTACATTTACGCCATTGAGAATTGTCATCCTGAAAAAGAGTACAATACATTCTCGTATAAGGTACTGCTTTTCAGTAGGCGACCTCGTGACACCTTGATTGCCTAGAGACTCTACCCGATAGGCTGACGCATAATTTTTCAATATTTAAAAAAAAAAATGGAATCCTTATCTTCTCTATCCACATACTGTAGACGAGCAGTTTAATGAGAGCCTTCAATGAGTCGAAAATTCTTGGAAACATCTAGAACATCAAGTGCAGCTTTGCTGCTATTGGCGCTTCAATTGATAAAATCAGAAATATCATGTAGGGTCAGCTCACGAACATGGGACGATTATTTTGAAGTATTTATTGGATATCAGTTGCAAGTGTGCTGGTTGGCTAACTATTTAGACCTGGGCTTAACGTGTAAAAAACGTATGCTACTCAGAGTGAAGCCGATAGAACAATTGGACAAACGCTGTTATAACCACAGCAGAAGCCATATTAGACCCTCATAAGACAAAACCCACATTTTGGCTTTACAAATATTTAGATGGCCGACTCAAACATGGTTGTGTCATAATATTTGTTTTATTGCAAACGTTCTTCTGTCTTATAATCGTTTTGGGGTCCTGTCTTAGAGTTGATCTTGGAACGTCTGCAGCATCAGGAATTTGAGACCACAGAATTTAATCAACCGCACGTGTTTGCTCAATAGCAGTAAACATAAAGTTTTGAAAAGCAAGCGTTTCATACCTTGTAACTAATTGACCGAAGACCAGCGCCGAATCCAGCAGGTTTGACCACCTTTTCAATAATAATCTTTCCTTTGATATTTTCCTCTCTCCACGAAGGTAGTGCACCCTGATTGAATCGTCTTGTATTTCGGATTGGGCCGTGCTCCTCCATTTTAGCTGCTCATTAGCAGAACGAAATTGAAACGCAACTCAACTTATCACGACAACCACCGCCACCGATAATGTCTTACAGAGACGACACGTTAACGCACGACGTCACTGCCGATTCGAGTGGACAGCCTTTTTACTAGTCTATATAGCCCGGTCTCTCTGGCCTCCTGTTGGACCGACCACTTACATCGGCTGACAGACACTACTCCCTCCCCCTCCCCCTTTTACCTTCACGTTTTAATACTAAAGTACATTAAATCACTAGGGCTTCTCGCTTTGTCGGGCGCGCTCTAGGCTCACAGTAAACTCATATAGATGTGTGAGGTGGCTAATTGTTGCCCGTGTTGCCGCGCGCAATGAACAGCAAACGATGTCTCTCCCTCCTTCTTCTTTTTTCGTGCTGTTTCACCAGGATTGCAAGCAGGTCAGGATATATTTTCATTCAAATTCGAACTTGCGCTTAGCTTAGCATGTCGTTCCTCAGCGCTTCTCTGAAGTACTGAGTTCCATTCAACTCTACACACACCGTTGATGGTCGTTTGTCGTTCATTCGACGATGCTTTTGGGCGTCCGCACACAAACCACCGCAACGCATCTCGACAACGGCCCAAATTGCACCAGAGCAGAAAGCAAAGAGAGACTGAAGCTTAACGAGACTGAATGCTCATTGTAGTTACTTCCACAAACAATGGCCATTATTCTTCTTCATTCTTATTGTTATTATTATTATTAGCACTGCCACTGCACTTGATGTTTGTCCATTTTATAGGCCACCGCGATTACATACGACAATGACTATAATTTTCTCTCATCCACTAAGAATGTGGAATTGGCGGACGGTGAGTTGCTTTCCGTTATTACAGCTTGATTCACCATTACGTCTATGGTTCCTGCTGCTGCTGGTGCATCTTGTACTGCAGCCGGATGTTTAGTTTGATTAGGGCACATTAGTAAATTTACGCGTGCGGCGGCTGTTATGACAGGCACCAATCGTAGAGTCGCACCACCACCAACAACAACAACAGCAACAGCCGACAGCCAGCAGCGAAACGACGGCCTCGGCACGGATTAAAACCTATTTCTAAATCCTCCGTCCGATGAGTTTGATTTTGAGTTCAATCGGTCAGCGCGCTAGTCGGTTTCAGTCAGTCAGTTAGCCAGTTGTTATTGATTGACATTGATTCAGCTCCATTCATTAGGCATGTACGCACTGCTCTTACTCCTGTTGATTGAAGCAGACAGTCATCAGAACAGTGCAAATGCTGCACAAGTGGCTAGCAAAAGAGATAACATGACCAAAGCAACGAGCAAAGTAAGTCGCGGAGCGAGCGAACACCCAACGTTCAACGAATCTAGTTCGATCTGACGTTCGAAATCGGATTGATTCAATCTGCCAAGTTTTGTCGTGAAGAATACTCTTTATTTCGAAAGTTGATAAGGAATCCAAGAAAGCGATATGAGAGAAACGACACACCTCCTACGTTTACCAGACCAAACACTCCTGTTTGCCTCCGACTGCGTTTCTACCCTGTTCATCAATATACCTGCCTCTCTCTCTCTCGTCCTTTTCTATTTATCGCTCTCTCCTTCTCTTTCTCTTTTTTTCCTCCCGTTTCCTCTCTCACAAAAACACATTCTTTCTATACAATTTCTCTTTTCAGAAGAGAGAGTGTTGATCATCTGGTTTAATGCCAGTCTCCACAGCCTGTTTGTATGACGACACGTAAGCTACCCCTTTAAGCGTGCTTGATCGCGTAAAGCTTATTGTACTCGCAATAACAACAACCATAGCAACACAGTGATCAATGTAGCCGACCGGCAAAAGGCCTGTTCTAAGCATACGGCGAAATGTCACTTACACTAATCTTGTTCGACCCTTCACGGTTTCCGTTATCTAGCCCGCCGACTGGCGATCTCTCTCACGATCAACCGCAACCAACCATGACCAATGTCGCAAGAAGATGGCCAATCAATTGACACCATCATCATCGCCATCAACAGCATAACGACAGCGTGAACTAAACGAAACGACCGCCACAAGCAACGGATGGACAGGTTCTCTACTATCAATGTACTGCGGCGTAGGAAAGCGATCACTTAACCAACCCTGTTTATTTGGCCGAACTCAGTCTCAAAACATGTAATGAGCGCACCATTTTGTTACTAACAATATATTTAACAATTACGAGTACAGAGATAACATTAGCGGGGAAGAGAAGTATAAGAGAGACGCTAAAACTTAATAAAATGTTCAGCTTTGCTGTAGTTACCATAATCAGCTACAAAGTAGTGACAACTGACACCGAATAAGGAACTGTTCGTCACTTTGGCCAACAGGTAACCAAGAGGTAGACGAACATTATAATAATTGATTTGCTTCATAAACATTTTTTTTAAGAAAAATGAGGAGGTTGTTTTTAAATCTAGATTATTATATATCTCCTATGGGCTTGGAACATCCGTGAGGCATACTTCAATGCACCGAGAGCCAAATTGTGCTTTTTGAGGTATTCAACGAGAAAGTATTCGCACATGAATTTTATTTATACAACTTCGCTATGTTATTACAGCTTGATTCTTTTGAGTGGACAGTTGTCTCCGCGCGAACGTGTGGTTACCGGTTCTCTAACCCAGAATTAACCCAGTGAGTGTTTTTCACTGAAAGAGCCTAATTTTCTTCCGAACATGTTTAATTCTTACTCGAAGCACTCTTCTTCAATTGAGCAATTTGTGAAATATTGTCTGGCCAGCCACATCGGTAAATCAATAATAGATAAGTCCACTATAATTCCTAAACAGAATAATTCCGTCGCCGTTTCCTTGAACAATTCATATTTTTACAAACTCCACGATCCGAGAATTACGGCTCAACCTATATATATATATATATATATAATCGTTCGACCGTCACGATTTGTTCCACCGCGCATCTCTTAATCGCGCTGTTTCTTTGGAGGCGTTTGCCAACTCGTCTCTGTGAGTAACTACAGACGGTGACTATTGGCCGTTGCCGATCGACCAAAAACGGACCGAAGGTGGGAGGGAGGGGGTAAACGCTAGACCTGCTGCGGCAGCGTCTAATAGCTCTTCCCGTCGTTCGTTTAATAAGTAAATATTATCTCTGACTTGCCTGTATGTACGCTCATGCGCTTGTTACGTATACCCACTCTGCATGTGACAGCTCTTTTCGAGAGTGAAAAGAAGCACATTCAAAGCTGTACAGGTCCCGCTTTATCCCACTAATTATGCGCAAACTTCATGTGCTACTGTTTGTTTGGTTGTCTATGTAAGCACGAAAGTAGCAGAGATGCCGCAACATGCCTGGCCAACAACCTTTATAAGGTTGACAAGTGGTTGACCTTTGCACACGCATATATATATATATATATATATATTATATATATATATATATATATATATATATATATATATATATATATATATATATATATATAAGATACCAAACAACATCGAACGTGCCCTTCGTCGGCCTCAAAAACGGTCCGCCAAATGCAGAATATGTGCGTGGAATTGCATAAATGAAGCTAAAATTGAAATTTCCAATTTATTTGAAACTTGGCGCCCTTAACATTGTCGTAGGATGATAACATTGTCAGAAGTTTTTGTTCGATATTTAATTTATCTTTAACTACTGAGTAATGCAATCGTAAATGATTGTTTATATCCAACGTGAAACTTGCACACGATACACATGCTAAGAGAAACACAGATTGATAGCAGAACAGTAACGCTGACGTTACCATGAAACTCACGCTTTTTCCGAACCAGTGGTGTGATAAAAAGCTGGATGTGTCCGTGTGGCTGTATTTATTCGTATATCTGATTGAATCTCTGCGTGTATCTTTCTACCGGTTTGATGTGCCTGCTTGTAGGGTGTTTGGAGGAGGCCAGAAACGGTAGTCTCATTGCGCTGTATAATGTAGCTAGTGATTCGCTAGTAGACCGCGCAGCATTTCGCAGACTCGCCCTGCAAGGCCGGTTTCAGGTAAACCTTTGACGCTTGAATAGGCCTTTTTTGGTCGACCTCGATGTAAAAGCATAGGCTAAACAAACTAAAAAGGCCTGGCGCTTCTTGGAAACTTGAAAGCATTTCGCATGTAAGTTGACTTCGAAAATAGGACGTGCACCTGTAGTACTGTCGTTATTGACTTTTGTTTTGCGGTAACCAGGCGTTGGATCAAAGCTCAGCAGGCGATATAGGTCATCGTAACAATATAAGTGCGCGACTCAGCGGGGTGTGCCTGTATTCACCGGTATGGGCGAAAAATGATATAGTAAAAAAAAAACCACATAAAACATGTGAGAAAATGAAAGAGTTCCAACAACACCAAGCGGGACGACACATCTCGCTCGAAGACTATGTGAGTCTCCCTCGTCCAAATGGCAATCAATTACCTTCGAAAACAAGCATTAACTCCTCAATGTGCTGAAGCTGAACTCAATGACATTGCTATATCTGCGGCCAGTGTACCTCCCGGTGCTCCCAAAATTTATAATCGTGTACATGCCAACATCATATATATATAGGGTGTTCGCAAAATTTTTAATAAGTAACATTAAAACACGATTGTTTAAAATCTTTTATTTTAGTTCTGCTTTAATGTAAATATCATTCTATTTATTTTAAGTACAATATCGGTGCGGTAGAAACGTTTTTGAGGATCTACAAACTGTATACAAGACGTCAATTTTTAGCATTATTCCAGTTAAATTAGACTATTTATTTTTAAAGAGGCAGCCTCGTGTCAACGAAAAACCCGCATCAACGGAAGCCCCGTATGAATGGAAAGTCACCCTAAGTACCTTGGGGTGACTCTTATTAAGAGTCATGTCTCGAGGGTCGTGTTTTCTGTACGTGGCACAAGCTTCTCCAGGCATGTTAATACGAGGTTAACCAGAGCGGCACATGTAAAGCATGCGACGGCAAAGGCCCGACGGATCGCCTTCAACCTGGCAAGGATTATGCCAAGGATTGAAGGTGCATCAGGGGAAACTGACGGCTACTAACTTCGGTTGCCGAATCATCGACTCTCTACGCGGAGCCCATCCAGACAGACATGGCACTACGGACGGCGCAATGGACACTAGCAATCAGTGTTAGCCGGGCGTACCGGACGGTCTAAACGGATGCCCTATTGGACCTGATGCTTCCATAGGGCCTACTGGCGGGAGAAAAACGCAAGATAACTCTGGAGGAAAATCTGGACTTTGACAGAGCCAGGAGCGCCTCAGTCGCGGTCTGGCAGAAAGAATGGGTGCAGGTTACACCCGGGGTGGCCAGGGAAAGCTGGACCAAAAGTCTGATATCGGACTTTAAGGCTTGGTATAGCTGTCGACATGGAAAGCTAACCTACTATACGGCTCAGGTTCTGACTGGTCACGGTCAGTTCCAGAGCGACACGGTTAAAATAAGAAAGCCATTCAGGACGATGTGTATCTTAACATAAGTCCCCTATCTGAATACATGTAAATATGCAGAAAGATAGACAAAGGCAGAGCTGAGTTAAGGAGAAATGGCAGGGACGCTTCTCCTATGGCCTTGAAGATATGACAAGTATTACCGAGCCTGGTAGGGTGGGGAGGAATCCGGGTTTAGTGGGTTTGTGAGCCCCTCACTAGTCACGCAGACTGCTAGTGAAGCATGTGCAATTTGCAGTCGCAAAACTTTCGAGAAAAAAACAACATGGAGAGTGGCAATTCCTGAAAAATGTTTAATTATTGTAGGAATGACAATAATTATAGTTGCTGAAGTACAATATACTCGAGTATGATGATACTTAGCAACTAGCAAGTTTTTTTAGTTAAAGAATGGCTCATTATTTTTCATGATTAGCCGTAGCTCAACATTGGCACAATTTTAAGCTCAAAAAGACGCACTGCCGCACTAAGAGACAATCGTTCTCATTTCTGCGTGAGTAGAGGCAATAGTCGTCCGACACCTGCTACTGATGTGCTGAGTAACGGCGTTCCTGTATAGTGTAGTCTCAGACCCAAATACGACCTAGCGCACAGTACAGTGTGTCGTCTCGGCCTTACACGCAGCCACCACATGGTCTGGCGATTCGCATCGACGACAAAGGCGGACGGCGGCTTTGAATGCCGTGCAGGTAGCAGCCTTGTGGCCGGGTCTCTAGCAGTTGAAGCACGTGGCCAACCTCTCCAAGACCTCGGGCCTGCACCTGCAGCCCGCGATCAGGATAGATCGCTGGGCCTGAAGCCACCGGGCTGTGGGGGCCGTCACTTTCAGCAACGTGTACCAGCGGGTCGTAATGCGGCCCTGGCGTGGATCGCTAGCCACTATAGGAACCGCCTCAGTGGCCGCCAGTAACTGGCGGATGTCTGCCTTTATCCTTCTAGCACTGGCCAGAGGATTAATGTCCCATAAGGCCATTTCTCGCAAGCCGTCACACATTCGGCTGTCAGTCTGGTGGCCAGTTGCCTTGCTAATGTCATCAGCCAACTGAGCCCCGAGGTCTGGGTGATGCCCCGTAGTCGGATAATGACGTCACTGTCATTATTCCTGACGAGGGCGCTAACGGCCGACTCCACTTGTGTGTTGTCGGCCAGATGAGCTCGTAGGGTTTTCACTGTGTCGGCCCAGGTCTGGCCCTCTCAGACCCTGACGCTGAGAGACATTTGTCCCGCCAGGGCCGGGGCCGGTGGTGGGGCTTGGAGTTGGCACGCACTGGCAGCCGACCTGCTTGCGGCCTGTCTGTCCAGCAAAGTTCTATAAGGCTGTCTCGTGACGACTGGGCCACAAGAGCCGTCCGAATCCGCTGCGTCGTCTCTGATCGCCACTGGTGGGCGACGTATAGAAGAGGGGGTTCATTGGCCGCTGAGGTTGAGAGCTGGGTCATGCGCTCGATAACGGAGCAGAAGAGAGTGATTACAGCCTCATCGCAGGGCTTGTTGGGATGTAAAATGCCTACCACAAGGTAGTCTTCTTCGCCACCGTTACCTGGAGACCCAGCAAGGGACTCCCAGGTGTCTGTGGTATGCAACACCGCCGTCGTACCTGGGGGCTGTGTACGCAGCCGTGGTAAAGAGGGAAATTGGCCAGCGAGACCGGCCAGTACCTCCGAGTCAGACTTTGCCCCCGGCACGATCAGCACGCCCCTCACTTTTCAATATGCCGCCTCTGCGCCAATGCCACGTTTGGAATCAGCCTCTGCGCATTCCGTCATCTCGGTTGCAGAGGTCGTCGTGAGTGTCACGGTGTGTTGTTCGCCGACGCCAAGATGCTCTTCTTGTCGGAGCGAAGTGCCGTCGGGGATGTATCCGCCGGGCGTTTTCTAATTCCAAGAGGCTCGGCGCACTAGTGATCCGTCTCCTTCAGAGGTTCTACACCGTCGACGTCAATGGCAGGACGGCCCGGTTCCTCAACGGGAACGTTAAGGTCGCTCTTTATCTTCTTGCTGGTAGGCAGCGGAGAATCTGGCGGCGGCCTCGCATGGCCCGACGACGGACGTACGGGCATGTCTTGTTGTTTTTCTCGGGTGTGTTAGATTAAGCAATGTCTACTTGGTGAATCGCCTCACAGGTCTGTACTGGTCCGTCAGAACGCGCGCGGAGAGGAGATTGCTTCGTCTTCGTCTACACCGTCCGTCGGACTGCGAGTAGAGACGCTTCGTCTTCTCTCGCACACAGCGCTTGGCCAGAGCAACTGTGAGCCAAGCCTACACTGACCCACGCAACGCTGCGTGGGTGCCGCCATCACAGGCGCACAAGTGCACGAGAACAATAAACTCACAAAATCTAAGAAAACTCACCAACGACTCCTTTTTTTGTGTACAGTGTACTCCAAATCACTAAGTTTATCTGTTCTACAAAATGAAATGAACGAAGGAGTCTCCCGTACTACTATCCGATGATATTTTCCGTGACCGATCTCACATGTGTCCGCATCGCTCGTCTGCTACACGAGACTTCCGGCGGCCTAGGCCTGCGATAAGCAAAGAGAGGCCAGGCAACTGAGAGGGGTCCCGCTTTGACTCAGCTGCAAGGTGTCCTCGCCCCTTATATTTACTTCAAGACGGTCTTTAAAAAAAAAGCTGGAGAGCACTCGTAGGAAAGAAACGCCCAAGCATGTCGAAATAATTCGACTAGTAAGTGACGGGGAGCCTTGTCGAAGAACTGGACACGATCGATAAAGACGGTGTACAAATGACCCCCTAACAGGGCCAGCACACGTTTCACTTCCGAGTGGAGAACATACATCGCGTTTTGTGTACCTCGACCCTTCCTAAATCCGAATTGAGAGGTAGGCTCTTCTGCACAGTTGGAAGCATCCTCGTGATAATAATCTTACCGAAATTTTTCTTAAGGATGCGTTCCAATGTGATGCCCCGGTAGAGATCGTCCACGTTGTCACCGTTTTTGCAACGGTGACGAACTATTCTTACTTGAATAGCAAGGTAAGCCTAACCTCGTGTCAAGCCTGGGGTATGTGTCTCCCGCTGAATATCCGCTTTAATAGATTACACAGTTTCCCTGCTAAAACATCGGACGATTCAGCCCAATGTTCGTAATAAATTCACTCACGACCACTGCTCTTTTTCTTGGGTAAGCCGCGCAAGATCTGCACCACTTCTTTTATCGTAAACGGGGAATTAATATAGTGTTGCTCCAGCGTAAGCGGTTGCTCAATAACTGGGTTAGACGCAAAAGCGTTTGCATCAAGCAGAAGGGCAGTAAAGTGCTACCGCAACTGCTCCTTTGTCATGCTGTGCATGCTTTTGTTCAGCCGGCGAATAATGTAGACATGAGGTTCGCGCTCTACTATTTCCAGCATACGAAACTCCTCCTCCTTATCATACCGACGCTTATGCTCCACAAGCAGGTGTGGTCTGATAGGTTGCTCTATGTCGGCCATAGAGTGCCCTATGATCAGCAACTATATGGGGGTCGGGGGGTAGAGTCCAAGCAGCGACATTGACCCAATATATAAATATAAATATATTGGGCAGTATAAATAAAATATATTGTTAATAAACTAAGAATCACATTAAAAGGCAAATTCATGTTTCGGTTATCCACGACGATGTCACCACCGATCACCACGACGATGTGTTGAATGATGCACGTGTGAGCAAAGTTAAGCTCAGGTTTTGGTATCTTTGTTGTGCACAAGAATTTCTCAAATGCATGGCTCTGAACGACCAAGATATAGTGGGTGCTTCTTTGTGGACAGTACATATCATATTAATTCAGTTTAGCTGCTAGAAGCTTAGTGATATCATTGCATTACGTCGGAACATCCGCTGCCGCAATTAGTCGGCTTTCCGGGTGAGTCAAATTCAACGCCACAAGTTGCAATGCTCACTAAAGTAAGACTGTCGCAGTGAAACACCAGTGCGTTAATCGCCTGTTCGCTAACCATGTCTATGCCAAAAAGGGAGATACAAAGAAGGCGGTAGGATTAAGTTCAGGTCTCAGCTATATATGAGATGTCGGGGCTATGTGGGAAAGTATTTAACATATTTTTGTGAGTTCTGGAAACTAACAAACATTCACTTAATTTGATCAAAGAGCCCATAATTTTCACGTCAATCCACTTTAGTTGGTCAAATTTGAATGGTTTTATGAAGGATGCAATGGGATTATAGCCGCAGGATGATCGACACTGGTCTATGTTGAAACCAACTCATTAAATAATAACGCTGAGCGTTTTTATTTGCATCTAATTCGGATTGTAGTATACAACTAGTTGAATTCGACTTTAAGTGTTCGCTGTTTGCATTTAGTTCGGATTGGAATCGACTTTAAAGCAGTACGTAAGAATAATAACGAAACACATTGAAAGCTACAGTAAAATACAAAAATTAAATTTTACAACATAAATTGTTCGCTCGCCTGCGCAATTCGCACACTAGAGTAACTAAATAGGTTAAGCAACTTAATATTCTATTTTTTAAATGCATTACTGTGCACTGATGAATGTATAATGCCTACCTTGTAGAAGATCTCTGATTTCTTAGATTTACTGCTGACATCATCGTTAGCTGGGGCTCCGTTAGCTTCGTGGCCCGCCACGCATTTTGCCAGCATCAGCTGTATCTTGAGCGTTTTAGCGCCTCCGCCCGCCATTTTCACTGTCTTTGGTCTTCTATCTAACTACGCTCTGTCACTCTGGGTGGAGGATCTTTTACTCTCTGTCGGTCTCTCTCTCTCCCTTTGTTTTGAGCTCTCAATGTACTATGGATTGCAACTTGTTCTTCTTTTTCTTCTTATTCTTCTGCTGCTGCTGCTGCTGTTTCTGTTGATGCTGCGGTTGCTTCCGTTGGAGTGAACGCGAGGAGCAGCGACCGTCGACGCGCACTCCTTCTCTTCCTAATTTTGTTTTGACTCAGCCCGGCCTCGTTTTTCCTCTTCTTCTTCTTCTTCTTCTTCTTCGTTGTCTTTTCCTGCCGCTCCAGCTTGGAGTTAACTGGCCGGTGTCGTACCAACCTCCTTCTTATTCTGGCTCGTTTCCTTCTTTCGACTTGTTCTCAGAGTAACAAGCATTTGCGATCAGACTCTATCATGGCTCTCATCTTCAGTCTTATTGTTGATGAATGCAAATGAAGTTGATCAATTTTTCCACCAGCAACACCACTAGCACTGTCGCACGTACCACCCCAACCTGTACGGTCGTTCGACGTACGGGCGCGGTGCTGAAGCTGATTCTAAGGTTTTAAGAGAGCCGATCCTCTTTTGCCGGAGATCATGTTGCTCAGGCGGGGCCCGTCCTTGTGGGCGAATAAACACAACAATGGCGCAATGGCCAGTGACGACGTCGTATAAACGCTGAACGCTACGCTATTCTACGCCAGGGGTGCATTCAACAACAACAACGAATGCTCCTGGTTCGTCGCGTTGTGGCTCACTTGAGAGCTCTCTGCCTCAACCTTCACTCCCCCACTGCTGCACCGTGGTTGATTTTGCCTGAGGAAATGGGAGAGCTCACAGAGCCTGCGGGAGCTCGACGCAGCCCTTTCCCTTTCTTCAACCGGGTTCCTCAACAGACGCAGCTTCACAGTTCTCACCCCCGTCGCCCCCCCCCCCTAGCCCTCTCGTATGTGTCGCCCCCAGGGGGCAACCTGCGGCAGCCGCCGCTGCTGCTGCTGCTGCCACCACCACCACCACCACCACCACAACCACTACCTCTCTCTCACCAGAGAAGTGACACATCCTGCCGCCGTCATCGCCGCCCCGTCGCTGCCGCCATCAACATTTTTTCAACGTTTCCTTTCTCATCTGGATCTGCCCGTTGCTCTCCTGATTCTTGGCGCTTAGTAAAAATGCATGCAGCCACTTGTCGCCTTGAGTGTGAACGTATTGACTGCTATTGATTGATCGAAAGCTTTGTTGCCTATGTAGCTGAAAACCTAACGTACAATACGTGTTCCTGCACGTCGGCAAAGCGCCGTGTTGGTTGCTTTTGCCTGCTAAATGAGCAACAATTACTTCTCTTGTTCTCGGCGGGCGCAAAATTGCGTACTGTCTCACAAGGTTGCTAACGTTACCGTCAGTCTTCTTTAGTTTCAAGAATGGGGCGCGACCTGTTGCTGGTACTTCTAAAGTTCTTCGCTCAACCGCCGATTCGCGAAATCACTGCGGCGATTTTATTTCCACGCTAGTCTGTTCTCGCACGCGACGCAGCACATATGAGTGAGTTTTCCCGACTACAATAACGAATTCGGAGTATAAGACGAATCCTCAGTCATATGTAACTGGACTATAGTCTATTATCCGACATCAAACAAGCACACATTTTAGATGAGCTTAACTCTATACTATCTTACGATAAAGCCTCTATCTCTCGCTCTGATTAGGCACGTGACTTTCTTCCTAAATTCTAATACTATTCTGTACAGACACATTATTTACGCGTTTGCTGCACTTCCTTGATTAGTAAGCTGTTATCTGTGATATCCTGATGTTTTTAAATATGCATGAAAATTTCCTAAATTACAAACCCTCCTTTGAGTGTTCATTTTGGAAATAATGCGTTCAAGACGGCAATGATAAAGTTAACTAGATGTATACAATGAAGGTAAGCCTAGTTACAAAGCCCTTGGTTGCATCGGATCGCTTTAGATCGAATCTACGACTAAGCATTCTATAAAATGTTGTTATGGTTTCCAATTGATAAGACGCTTGCTAGATATAATTACCTTCGTCAATATATATATATATATATATAACGCAAAGCTTGCGCATTCGTGCTGCTTCAGTTGTTTTGCTGAAGAGCTAAAGACGAAACTCAATCGCAGATAGAGGCAAAGCAAACCGATGGTGTGCAAGTTGTGGTAGTTGTTGACGCTAGGAAACTGATGACACCTCGCGTAGATGGTGTTGTTGTTGAAGAGGGAGTGCGTGCTGCTTTATCCTAACACGGACCCAGATTGTCCTTTTCGCGTCACTTACGCAAAAATGTAAAAGACAAAATACAATTTACTACTTTTTGACCTATTTCCTCTTTTCTGAGGTTGAAGTGCTTTCATATGACATCGCTCGAAAAAGAAGTAGATAAGCGGTTGTCACAAGGTGACCAATGAGATAGAAAACGACGTCTGACGTTTCTCGAGGCTGTGCAAGCGTGCGACCGTCACTCCTAAACGCTACAAGTTCTGCTAAAGTCCAACAACAAGCCACACGTACTAAAGAAGCATGCATTAGAATTAGATAACTTTTTTAAGTATTCGCCCGATTTCCGACTAAGCATGTGCCGAACTAAATAAATAAAGGAAACTTTTCTGACTAACGGAGAAGAACACACATCCTATTTCAGGTGTCTGCCTCTCCTTGTGGTTTTAAACCATACCCACACGAGCAGAAAATGCTTGACGCCTTTGCCTTGTAGGACAATCAGTGATTATCAAGTCTTCTTTACCGCTGTACAGATAGCTTTATTAGTCTCATGGGTGGTTTATATTTTAACAAAGGTTTACAGCTCCTCAAAGCCATTAAATAGTATGGAAATATAGTATGGGGTGTTTGTATTGCATGTCTTTTCATCATTGTATTTATTGTCATTGTGATTATTATGTTCGGTCATATTAGAGTAAGGAACCTAAATAGTATTGCTTAGCATTTCGTTTGAATATTGTCAAAGAAGAGGTTGCACGTACATCAGGAAGAAGGTTGTCTCAGTATGTAGCACTGAGATGCTATTGAGAAACGTGGTTGATTACAGGAAGCTGCAGAAAAGATGGGAAGTTGTGTGTGTGATCCTCCTGTCTTCGTGGTTGATGTCGACTGTGAAAGACTGAGCAAGTTGGGATGAAGTCCCCTTAAGATTCGTCTGATCTCAGTACGAAAAACATCTCTATTTGCAAAGGGTAATGCAAAATTGATATACTTACTTATTTATACCGCATTGATTCCCATGGTGGATATCCCAATATTACTCGCAAGGCTTTTTTTGCAGGCGATGTAACGGACATAAAAGACGCATATAAGTCATTCTAAATATTTCAACTGCGTAGGTCGAATAACTATGGACGTAGGCGTAGTACAAGGCAGGCATTACGGCTCTCAAACAGGGCAGCGATGCTTCATACAACTTTTTTGCGAAAGTAATCTGTGTGAGCTTTAAACGATAACCTGGAATCCAAAAAAACAACGCCTAAGAATTGTACTTCATTGATCATGCCAAGAGTGTGGTTTCTGTATTAAAATGTCTCATAGTGAATACTTAGGAATAGTGAATACTAGGCGATAAGAACTGGATAACACCGGTCTTCGACCAATTCACGGACAAGCCATTGGCTCTAAACTAATATGAGAGTCGCTTAAGGTCTTCTTTAATCATCTGCTTAACCTCTTGTGGGGAATCGCCGACAAGGATTCCTGTGGTATCATCATCAAATAGGGTCAGTCGGCCGTGTTTTAGTACTTATACTACGTATATCGTCGATAAATCTATTAAACAGCAGTGGACCGCCGATACTCCCTTGAATCACTCCAACTGATATGTTATCGACATTTGACTAAGTATATGAAATAAGTCTTATCAAAACACTAGGACCTAACCACCTAGTTAAAAAAATACCGTGTCTTTGCTCTCGTGGGTTAACTCTAAAAACGAGCAGTACAGCTAACCCCTTCAAATAGCATCGCAGCGTTATATAATGTCAACCTTTTTTTTTAATATGAACCTTGGAGATTATATTAAAATATATCATTATATAACCCTCTTTTACAAGACAATATTAGTCAGATGTTATTTCTCACAAATGTTAGTTCGCCATACATTTTCTGACGCGTGTATGCTCGCGGCACGTACCTAAACAAGAGACATATGTCATATTATCTTGATCCTAGCTAAAATAGATAAACTTGGGTAGTAAAACTGACACTACCCTTGACGACTGTAAACTCGGCCATGACTTTAAAGTAACATTGGAGCTTCCTTCCAGTCTTTAAAATGTTTTGAGAGCACAAAATTGTATGAAGCAAATGTTGTTTCCCCACCGAAAACGAGCATCTACGCACTGCAAATCGCGTGGACTTCCAATAAGCGAGACCCGTTCAGTTGGAATGACTGGGAAACGCCCGGAAATGCTGATCACATTTTGTGCCTCAGCTGAAGGCAAGGCATTCCGTGCGTGCCTCCTATGCTGCACTCAGAATGAAACCAACGACGTGTTGTTGCAAGATAAGGATATCGGCAATCGTCCGCATTTATAAGGGCGCTGCGACTATAGAAAAATGTGTCTCGGCTTGTCACACGTCATAGTTCATGCCTTTGCAAAAAATAAGTGGCACACTCCTTGGTTCTTCAAGGGCTTTAAAGAACCTGCAAACACGTCAGAGCAATGCTAATAGGGTGTCGTTTATATCAGCCTTCTCACAAAAGTGGTATGTACGACAAACGAGCATATTGATACGGACGGAATCATGCGACGTGACAACGGTAGCGAACATGCACATCTATATCTGTAGTACTTGTATAAGTAGTCATTTATGTTGGCTAAGTTATAAAATTAAAAAAATTCACTATATTGATTGCTATATGGTGTCGGATGCTGGAGTTTAATTGGATTTACTTTATCTAGCTATTAATCCATCATTCGCTACTATGCCAGCTCTAATTCAATCCTAAAGATACACAGAAGCGTTTATCCTCAAACTACACCTAATGACGTCTTATGATGATATGAGTTGGATAAGCTTGCGCAAATCAAAGTTGGTTTAGCATGTACGAATGGGGTTATGCTAACGACATGCTGAAGTGCAATGATGAAGCAAGATTGCGAAATATAGATGTCACGCATCCGATGGTTTGGAGCTTAACAGACTGCAAAATGAAATACTAATATATTATTTACAAATGTATAATGCAGATAAATGTATAATTGAAATGACTTATTTATAATATGGCATGCGTTACATATGTAAGTACATTTTTTCAAAATTACGCACAGACAGTGCTTTAAGATAAACATCACATTATGTGGATTTCTTCGTACCGTGAGTGACAAAACTCTCGCATTGCTTATTGTAGAATATTTGTACGTAGTGCCATTTGGTCATTAGATAGCATTTCCGTCCATTTGCACCGCGTTTGATCATTCATTGACTGAATTGGTTTATTATCTGCTTGACAAGTATTGGTAAGTGCGTAGGTCACCTCAGCCAGAGTTATGGAGTATCCCATCCATGTCTCTCCGTCAAATTATATTTCGTGCAAATAATTTCCAATGTGTCCAATCTATGTTGTTTCGTTTCAAAACATTCTTTGACGTTAAACAGGCAATTTCGCGGTTCTTATGCTTGAACGCTATCAGAGATACGGCCGGTTACTCGGCTCCCCGTCGCAGACCAATGTTTTAGTTATGTAATGGAAAAGGCGTTAATCAATGCGCCTCTTCCGAGACGTTTTCTTATTTTGCCTAGCACTCGCGTTCTGAACAATGAGCAGCATTACGTCCAAAATGTATTATTATTATTATCTTTTAGTTATAACAATTGTGAGGTATGAACGTTTAAGCCAGGCCTGTTTTGTTCCCTTGTCAGTTCATTGCGCCTATGATTGAAGCCACGTTCCCTCTACAAACGGCCAAAGACATCATCTGTCTCAGAAACATGGCCTCGCGTCGATCACCCGTAACGTCTTCTATGAGTTTTCCGATATCTTTCAGGATTTTTGCTGTACCTGTGCTGATGGGGCCAAGTGTCTCCAATGTAATAGGCACAAAGTGGTAGCTTCTTGATAGCTCGAGGTACTTCCTTCGTTTTTCAGAATCCGCGCGCTCTGCTACCCATCCAAAATCGAATGCGCTGTGACATAAATACGACAAGGCCACCGTGCATGAAACCGTAACATCCCATACAAGGCTTTTTCCGTGTGACCATAGCGGGATGGTGACCCCGTCAGGCCGCAGCTCAGTGCAGCCATTAAGACCCTTCGGCTCGGGTGTAGATGGTATCCCTGCCCTTCTAAGAGCTCTTCGTACTATGGCGTTGAGTTCAGCGTGTCTCGTGAGTCTGCCGGGACTTTTCAGACAGCTTAACGGGTGTAGACCGTCAGAGTCGACAGGTTGGCCGCATGGCAGACAAGAAAAGGGCTGGCAGACGGGGGCGCCTATCCTAAGAGCTGACACCATGCGGAAGGAGTTTGGGTCCAGCATGGTGCCAAGCTGACGGAAGGGCAGCTCTTGAAGCCAGCCCCCGCTGAAGGGATATTATTATTATTATTATTATTATTATTATTATTATTATTATTATTATTATTATTATTATTATTATTTAAATTTTACAATTGCGAGGTGTGAACGTGTACTCCTTGTCTTCTCCTAACTCCTAAATATTATTCCATGGAACCGACAATACAGCCGGCGTTTCCTCGGCACACTGCAAGCGACAGCAGTTGCCGTAGAAACTCGCCTTCGCGCCGATTCCCTGTGAGATCTGTAATCCGTTGGCCCAACTCACTGATGAATCTCTTGGTTCCCTTGCTTACCGGGCCCATTGTTTCCATCGCTATTGGCACTACGATATAACTTGTCTCCAGTTCTTGGTACTTGCGTTTTTTCCCATTATCTGCGCCCTCGGCAACCCATCCCGCTTCTAGTGAACTGTGGCGTATATACGATGGAGCCACTGTACAGGACACTGTAGCATCCTATACCAAGCATGTGCCGTTAGCCCATAGCGGGATTGTTACACCGTCAGGTCTTTTGTCGTCATGAAGTCCTAATCTGGGCTCGAGCGTGCTTGGTATACCAGCTCTGCGTAAGGCTTTTCTTATAATTGCATTGATTTCAGCGTGTCTAGAAACTCTTCCATGGCTTTTGATGCAGCTAAGAGGGTGAAGTCCATCCTCAGTTACTGTGGTACCACATGCGCGGCAACTGTAGGGGTTGCAAACCGGGGCACCTATTCGAAGAGCTGTTACCATGCGGAATGAGGTGTTGTCCAGCATGGTACCCAGCTGCGGGGAAGGGAGACACTTTAGAAAGCCTCCACTAAATGTGTCTCGTGTTGCCAGAAAGACAGCTTTTTCCACTGGAGATTGGAGGCTGTCTAACAGCTCTCTAGCTGCAGCGCTGCATCTGTAGGAGTCCAATGTATGCTGTGTGGGACGTTCTTGCCAGGGGCCTGGTCCAATTGTTTGTCTAGCTATTAGCTCTGCAGCGTCTTTGGCTCTTGTGATTCCTTGGCGGATGTCTGGTTCGACCAACGTTTTTGGAAGGGTTGCCCTTTTCCAAGTGTCATCATGCAGGTCGACGTTTAATACTTCACCTAAAATGTTCATTCACCTAAATTATTATTATTACCTAAATTCCTTCACCAAAATACCTTCACTTAAATTATTATTATTATTCAAAATACCTTCACCTAAATTATTATTATTATTATTCAAAATTTGGCGCCCTCTAGTACCCCAATTGCAACCAATGACAGCTACGCCTCTAGTTAAGGAACTTGTCCTGCCTGACACACTTCTCTTCGACTGAAGCAGGCTCCTCAACTGGCTGTCGATCCCTTACTTAATAACTTAAAATAAATATTTTCTGACTAAAATACCAGTTTCCCATCACCTTACTTTGTCGGTTTCACGCAAAAGGGTTCACGCACAATCTTTGATACAAATTTGTTCTTCAGTACTAATAAAAAAAATAACATTACATGAGGTATGAGATAAAGCAACGCAAGTTCGGTTTGATGGTCCTGCTGAAGTAAGTGTGCTATATAGAGCTTGTTTGTGGCCGATAGACGGCTCCTTAACTTACGCATGCTTTCCCTGGAGGTTACGCAGACGTTTCTCATAAGACTGGGCCTCTGTGGTATTTCAAAATTGGCAAACGCGTGCTACATTTCGTCACTCGCCTCCATCAAGGAGCTGGTGAAAACCCTAGCTCCGCTAAAAACGTTACCGCATTTTACATAGCAATCGACATGATACGGTTAAACGTAAATACAAGTCCTGGCTCGAAATAATAGCTGAATGCAGTCTTCTCCGCTACGCTGGAAATCTACCTAGAAGACCAGAGTCTACAAAGGTGTGCCGAGCTTGAATTAGGATGTTCCGTCATCGAACAACACGTGTCTAGCTGATGCGTGCACGTGCGAGCACCACTAAAACACAATAACACAGGAAAAGTCCTGCCACAACGGCTGCGTTGCAACGTCGAGAGAGAAGGCTATGACGTTTTTCAACACCTCGAGGAAATGGTGCAGGAAGGCCTCATGCCCCGTCTTGATTCTAAAATCGTTTAGATATATCATTAGTAGTATTAACAGTATATTGATTTATGTTGTAATTAAAATTATAAATAAATATAAGGTTTTTAAAAAGTGCGGAATTGAAAGTGTGATCTTAGCTGTTCACAGAGAACTTAATAGCCATGTAGCGGTTTTCAAAAACGCTTCTTCCTCAAATCACTCCTGTGTTAAGTCAAACGCAAATGAGGCTCGCATGCATATATGGTGAAAAGGGGTTTTAGCAAGGCTAGACTATGGGTGAGTGATAGCGACCCCTAAGCAAACGCAAGGTCCTCTTAGTCGATCATATTCCGAGCCACCTGTTTGTTTTACACACATATTCTAAGGACAAAATACATGATTGATAACATAAGTTGTACGGAAAATATTTGCTTTCTTAACTAGATTGAAAATTTGCCAGCGATCGATCGATGCTTGATCTGAAATTCTTATTTTTAGGCTAAATGACATTAGTATATTTGCTATAATAAAATATCTTCTATCTTAAATAATTTTGCATTAAGCTGAATAAGAGCTACTCCTATTGCGACAGGTTGGGGGATGGTCAATAGGCTCTTAACACGTCCCTCCTATTTCTGGGTTAATAAAAGTGTTTTTGCATTGTTGTAAGTTCTTACAGCTGCAAAAAAAGGCGGCACAGTGCTTGGAGAGCCCGGGTCATCAGGAGACTCTAAGGATAACCCAGTGGAACTACGAGGGCGCGGCAACGCTAGCCCTTGATTGAATTACAGTACCAATTAACTATACCAAACAACATTACAATCTCAAAGAACTACCTAGAAAGTATGCAGGCAATTTCAGCAGATCTACACTTGGTTCCGGAGGAAGCATGCCGCTTGTCTCGCATGTCTCGTAATGCGTTGTATGTTGCCGTCTTCAAATGTTCTTAATCTCCTCGCGACATTCTTCCAGGGGAACAGAATACGGTGACGGTAAAAAAACCAACCCCCCTGCATTCTCGCAGACCACAGGGTTCGCTCAAGGCTAAAATCTAAGACCACTGCTGTTCTCAGACTTGCTAAAGAGCCTACCTGACCAAATAAGAGGGCCCAGTAAACTTGTTAAAGTCATAATATATGCGGATGATCTGGTGTTATATAAATCTCCGACATTCCATGCCGTCAACCAATACATAGAATGTATAAGAAAATTAGGCGCAGCTGTGTAGTTATGTTTGCTTGAAAAGAAGAAAATTGTTGCTGCTCTCTTTATTAGTTTGTGAACGGTATTCGATACCGTCGACATTTTTGTCCTAGTTGTCAAACTCGGAGTCAGTGGTGCTTACGAACGTGTTCTGTCATCAGTACGTTCTTCTAGAACTACGACAAATGATACAGATCGGGCAGAGGCTTTCGGAGATCGAGAGCATATCAGTTGAAATGGTTCAATTGAGCAGTGGCGCGCCACTGCTGTTCTCCAATATTGTAACGAAGTTAGACACAACAACAGAGACGAAACCACAGTCGACCGAGCACATCATCGAGCGTGCGTCCCATCTTACTCGGAATCGTCAACAGCCTCCACATGACACCGCTCAGCTACATGACAACGACAACATGGCACGTGCATCACCGCCGACCTGTCGCGCCACATCGGCAACATCATCATCAGACCTATGTACCTGACCCTTCGGGGCTGACTCTCAGCCAAGATTTAACGTCCATGGAACTGCTTTTCGCATTGCTTCATAGACGGACCCCCATAAATACAAATGTGCAGCGGTGGGGTTAGAACCCGCACACCTATGTATCTCCTCCGATTACGAGGCGCAGACGCATGTCACCACGCCACCGGGCTCAACTATGTACCTGGCGACGGCACCACCAGAGACCATGCACGTTGTGATAATGCGTAGTTTAAACCGACCAATCAGCGAAGAGGACGAGTGGAAATTTCCGTTGCCGAATGTTCGAGAAGATTCGATTCCAACATTTAACATTGTTACTACATGAACGCTACGGCGTACCTTCAGTGAATCAAATAGACCGATGCAGCATGGCCGACGACCATTCGTTGCCCGGTTACGCTTGATGTCAGACCTACGTTCCATGTCGTCATTCAGTGTACCTGAGTCCCTCGTGTTGTAGTAGCCGCCCGGCTGAGTCTACCATCCCCAGTAAGTTAGCGTAGCAGCAACATCGTTACAATATTCTGAGCCGTGACTATCTGTTCGCCATGCACTATGTTTACGTCTATAGTTATCTGGCCTACGCAGCAAAGATATTTAGATATTTATTATGCCCGCCTGCAAAAAAGAGTCTTGCGAGTTATATTGGGATACCCACTATGGGTCCTTGCGTTATAAATTCGAAGAAATGTCGATTCCGGCCTAATTTGTGCAAATAGAAATGTAAGTCATTACTAAGATCAAACAAATCTTAATGAGAATTCATCAGAACGTTGAAATATCGTGGCGCATGTCATATCGGTCAAGCCTCACCGAAAACAAAACTCTCTTTAATTTTCGAGTTTGTGTATCGACGTGTGGAATCTACAAAGTAGCTTAATGTGCAGAAGTCATTCAAGCTTACCAATGAGTCAGTACGGAATCGAACGATTTCGTGTACGTATCGTATAAAAGTCGGAATGCACAACACAATGCTCCAGTTATAAATTTCCAAAATTACTTTCGGATACTTTGAACTTCAAATTGTTTCCACTTTATACATTTTTTAAAATAATTCGTATTCTGTCGCTTTAACCTGAGAGCTGGATTATTGAGAGAAGTGTTTGCACGAAAAGAGCCACTTTGTTTTGATTTACTTACCTTATCTACAAGAAATGTCAAGAAACAAATAGTTGAAACCTATAAAATACTTATATATTTACTAGGTTTGCAGTTCCGTTTACCTTCCGGCTGATCGATCATTCACTGCAATACAAATGTGTTCCCTAGCTAGGATACGAAAATTGTGATGCAATCTTTGTACTTATCTTTGCAATAATAGATATGCTTGTGTATTCATGCATACTCAAGGTGACTAAAATATATGTGATAATATGCTTGTATATACTATAAATAATACGTTCAGACCTCACAACTGTCACATTTTTTAACATGTAATAAACTCTTATATATATATATATATATATATATATATATATATATATATATATGTATAAACGCCTTATTAGTGAACAATAGTCCCTATCTGAGTTTCTATCGTTCGATTCAAGTATGTCAGGTAGAAGAACTAAACCACATATATACATATATATATATATATATATATATATATATATATATATATATGTATATATATATATACCTGTATTAGCCATTAGGGCTTTGGGAAGCGACCCATAGATAGGTATGTATAAGACGCCGACCGCCCGCTCGTGACGCCGCTCGACCGTAATGCATTCATCCATCCACGTTGGCAGCCGGTAACCAGCTGACGCTGTCTGCATTCGAACGCGTTATACTCACTAGAGGCCAGACGTACTGAGCTTTTGGCGGCAGCTCTCTTTTATGGTGACGTCATGGAGGCAACGTGTCAGTGCTTCTAAGCAGTTGAGATGTCGACAGGTTCCTTCTAACAGGAGGAAAAGCACTCTGGAAGCTAGCAGAAAGTAACAGGAGGAGAAGCACTCTGGAAGCTAGCAGAAAGTAACAGGTGTCGCGTGATTCGATCCTTGGGTCGAGATTCTATTTAAACCTGTACTGAGTTGTTCGCATTCTTTTTCACATACAGTGGTGAAGCACAATGAAGGCGTTGATCCTAGTTGGAGGGTACGGTACCCGGCTGCGGCCGTTGACACTGTCTCGGCCAAAACCTTTAGTGGAGTTTTGCAATAAGCCAATGATGATGCATCAAATCGAAGCTCTCGTGCGCGCCGGAGTGAAGCACATCATCCTTGCAGTGAGTTACCGGGCTGAGCTTCTAGAGCAGGCTGTCACCGATGAAGCCCGGCGTCTAGGTGTCAACATTACTCTATCACACGAAACCCAGCCTTTGGGTACTGCTGGGCCATTGGCGTTGGCTAGGGAGCACCTCATTGCCGATGGAGAGCCGTTCTTCGTCCTAAACTCGGATATCGTTTGTGAGTTTCCGTTTGAGCAGATGATTGCCTTCCACAAGAAGCATGGTCGACAGGGCACTATTGTCGTCACGCGGGTTGATGAACCTTCAAAATACGGCGTTGTCGTCTACACGCCGGACGGTCGGGTTGAGCGCTTTGTTGAAAAGCCGGTTGAGTTTGTTTCAAATCGAATAAACGCTGGCCTGTATATTCTAGAACCGTCAGTCCTCGATCGCATTGAAGTTAGGCCAACCTCAATCGAGAAAGAAGTATTTCCAGCTATGGTTGTCGATCATGACCTCTTTGCCTTTGAGTTAGAAGGCTTCTGGATGGACGTAGGCCAACCCAGAGATTTTCTCACTGGTATGTGTCTCTACCTGCAATGGCTAGGCGGGAAGCACCCCGAACAGTTGCGGCCTCACGGCGATGGTGTAGTCGTTGGCAATGTTCTGGTTCATCCTTCAGCTCGCGTTGGACAAAACTGCCGTATTGGGCCGCACGTTGTCGTTGGTCCCAATGTCGTCATTGAGGATGGCGTATGCATCAAGCGATCGACGATTCTTGACGGCGCCGTCATCAAGTCCCACTGTTGGTTAGACTCGTGCATTGTTGGCTGGAAAAGCACGGTCGGCCAGTGGGTGCGAATGGAGAACACAACCGTTCTTGGCGAAGACGTTTACGTTAAGGATGAAATCTACGTCAACGGAGGCAAAGTGCTACCGCATAAGGCTATCGGCGATAGCATCATGGAGCCTCAGATCATCATGTAATAAGCATGCCGGTGCGGCTTACCTGCTATTGCCAAATGCACACATGCGCAAGGATCACTTTATAAATACGCGCTTTAAAAATACATACATACGCATATACATTTATTAGATGAATTACATTTGTACACAGATACATACATATTTGGTACTTAAGTTAAATGGTAAAATAAAATACTTTCTATTTTGATGACTTATTTTGTTAATAAAATAGTGCCGTATAGAGAACGTATCCAACTACCAGGTCATGGCAACGATATCACGATAATACAAAGAACAGCCCCAATATACGACGAGTGATACATTTATAACAATAATTTAATATACCCATTGTCTTCCCCGAATAAATTCTCTCCGATATTATATTTTTCTTAAGGAGCATGTATGGTTCTGACGATCTTCCTAATTATAGAATTCCATCATGTAACGAACAACAGGTAACATGCTTTTAGATGCGCGCATTATAGGTTCTTCACAGTATTCGTCGAACCTTCTTTTTAAACAGGTGCAATAATGCTAGGTCTCAAAGTTACTCTCTAGGTAAGAGCTTTTTACAGCGAACCAGGAAAAACTGCTGATTAAGCCCGGTCACAAACGTTGTTATTTTGCTTTGTAGATTTCGTTCCGTTATTGTAGCTCTAGATTTCCCAATTTCGTACGTTGTCCTTAATCCAATTCTAACCTATGTACAATAACTGTGCCTCGTGATCCAGAGCCTAAAATTATTTTTAAGGAGGTTGTTTTTAGTTCGAGACTATCCTCCGTCAATTACGGGTTTGGAACTCACCGTGAGGTATATCTTCAATGCACCGAGGGCCGGACATATTGAGATATCTCTCAACGGTATGGAGTACTCTTATGATTTATCATCTATTCTCAATGAGCATCGCTCAAAAAAATTCGTTCAACAACAGGGATCAAACCGGCGACACCTCGGTAGACAACAACCATGACTAGCGCAAGAGTCCCCTAGACCACGCTGCATCCAGAGTCTGGAAACATCGTTTGAATTTGCAAATTATACCAAAAAACAAGTTCTACATTATATGACATGTCTACCTTTTGCTCATCATACCTTATCGAGACTATTTATTTAAGTGGCGTTAAAAGTGGTGATAGCATTTGCATACGTAAAAGCTGGTACTTAGAGGCTCTTCCATATGTAAGACGAATGCGGAGTACATGACAAGGTACCTTTATTTTGTTAAATATATTCCAAGGTATCAAGGAATTTAATATTGGCTGGTAGTTATCCGCAGTATTCTTTGGGTCCTCCTTTTAAGCAGACTAAACTTATACAATACAGTAACCTATGTGTCTCAGCTAAGACAAACGCCTCAAAGTAAAGTACGGAATGATGTTAGCAGTAGAAATGGACTGGAGTTTCAGATTAACGTCATTTATTCAGAAATTTCGAATTTTTCTGGTGGTTTTAGCTTGGTTTGTATACCTGCGTTTATATATATATATATATATATATATATATATATATATATATATATATACTTTTATTTAGAGTCACTTTAACTTGTAATATCAAATCTTGCGAATTATCGTTTTTAAAATGTTTGCATCGTATTTATACATATGTGAATCCGTCGGCCATACGGCTCAGCCGGATAGTAATCGGCGGCTAGTCTGAACCTCGTAATTTTGTTAATATCTGTGGCCAACAATTTGCGCATTGAGAATACTTATTTTAGTGGATAAAGACAATATTTGATTTCTAAAGTGAGTGGTAAATACTTCCAGGGCATTCCGACTCGTCAACATTTCATGGTTTTGGGAGTATACCCACTTTCAAGAAAGCGACGAGCTGTAGATTAGGTCTTGTCTGTGTTTCATTAGGTCTATTATCTATGATTCCAGTAGCGTTTATTTTGCCCCGGCTCAATTTCACCTATCTATTGTCGTCCTCTATCGTAGCAAGAATATTTCCTAATAGTGAAGACCATTAACCAAGAATCCAGGGATCTAAGAGGGATGATGTCTATTTTGATGAAATTATCATTATTAATGATTAAGATATTTCTAATGAAAAACTTACTTAGTTGGCTAAAAGGCAGCTGTTACTTTAAGCGGCTCATGATCAGTCCAAGGAAAATTGTCATTGGATTGGCAGCAATCGTCTTACAGGGGTACAATAAGGAGAAGATCCTAGATAGATAGACAATAATAAAAGAAGAAGAAGGCCTAGATATATAGATAGGTATTATTCTCATGAGTGGTTTACATTTGTACAGAGGTTCACAGCTCCTCAAAGCCATCAAAGGCTAGTATGGAGTGCTTATATTGTATGTGTAAGGGCCTGAACGGGTTACTAGGGGGAAAACACGAATATTGACCGACACTGGTGTGATCCTTTTTATTGTCCGACTGTACTCGGACGAAGTTAACACTACGAGGACGCAGCGTCACATCATGTTGTCGACCGCTGTCCACTTGACTCACATCGGCGGTAGTACAACTTCTCGCATAGTGGCCGCGTTGGTTGCATCGGAATGGACCCAGTCGCTGTTGTTGTAGTTGTCGATGTTGTTGTGGTTGGCGCTGTTGATGCCGTACGCCACTCCCGGCGGTTCCCGCGCGCATTTCGATATTAAACTGCCTCGGCGCTCTTATCTGTTGCTCTTGTTGAATCAGCGTCGGGCACCTGTCTCTGCGGTGTCCCGCCTGTCGGCGTTGATGACAGACCGGTTCAAGCCTGGCACCTCCGTCTGCGGCACCGCCTACTCTAGCCGCGCCGCCGATCATAGTACGACGCCGAGTCTGCAATTCCGTCGCGTCCTCTATGTCATGAATCAATGCGGACACGCTGCTATGCTGACGAGCAGCAATACCCTGTATTACAACCTCGAACTCTGGACGCAGTCCGACCAATACTCTAGCCTTAATTTCGCCGATTGACAATGACAGTTTCAACGCCAGTGCTTCAACTCTACGTGCAAAGCACCCCAACGACTCCTGTCGCTGTTGCCTACACGAGGTCAGTTGGTCTATCAGGCGGTTTCTATCCTGCTCACGAGTAAACGCAGATAGAAACGCAGCCTTCCACGCTTCGTATGTGTTGCAGCCATATCCATGTGTAGTGTGCCAGATCCGTGCTTCGCCGACGAGCTTGTTCATGATCACCCGGCGGGTCTCACCCCATGACCATCCGCCGATCTCCTTTGCAATCTCGAACAGCCGGATCCATTCGTCCGCTGATACGCCGTCGCTCGCCGGGAAGGTCTCCACTTGGCCGCTGACGTCGCTGACCGTCTCGATTCGCACTGCGGCACCCGGGTCTGTCTCCTTCTTTGTGGTCAACTGAGCCACCATAGCCTGCGTGGCATCTGCCATCGCCTTCATTGAGCTCATCATCTCGGCCAGCATCTCCATAGTCACCGGCGTTCCGCCGCCGTTCGTCGCCATTTTTGCACAGTCACCGGTCTCGCCCGATAACCCTAACCTCGTGCTGCCGCTGCAGCTCTGCGCTCGTTTCTTCTGCGACACGCGACGATCTGTACTCACGTCGACTCAGCCTCACCGCAGCAGCAACAACCTAAGCAGCGACTCCGTATGCAGCACAACACTCAGTCTTGTTTAGCACGATTCCACCGCGCACCAACCGCGCCACCATGCTACTCTTCGTCGTAAACTCGACACCCTCTGTGCCTCTCAGTCAACCGGTTCGTGTAACACCCTTGAAAACCCCACTTCTGAATTGTAAGGGCCTGAACGGGTTACTAGGGGGAAAACATGAATATTGACCGACACTGGTGTGACCCTTTTTATTGTCCGACTTCTCTACGACGCCGGTACAGCACCGCCACTCCGGCCTGTCTCACGTGCCGCTGCTGCTTCCCCTCCCCTCTCCGCTAACGCTTATTGAATCTACGAATTGAATCTCGTATGTGCGCCGGTACTAGCAGACGTCGCTAAGCCATATCTCTCTATACCTACATCTCCACTTACAATAACAATCTACAGCCTTACATATGTCTTGTTATAATTGTATATATTGTCATTATTATTCTAATCGTGTTCTGCTTATATTAGAGTAAGGTACCTAAATAGTATTACTTAGCATTTTGTTTAAATATTGTCAAAGAAGAAGTTACGCGCACATCTGGAGGGAGCTTGTTCCAAATGTGGCACCGATATTTGATATTGAGAAACAAGATTGGTTGCATGAAGCTGCAGACAAGATAAGAAATGTGTGTGTGATCCCCTTGTGTTCATGATTAATAACGAAATATCTACTTAGCTCTTCCTCGACTCTACATCGACGATTTTCCGTCACATTATTGAAACGTTTGTCTTCGGGTACCTTTATTGACTAAATTGCTGCAGGTAATTGTGAAACGTTTTTGGGTATCTATTCGGCAGCTCGAAATACGTTTTGCTCTCTTATCATTATCCGGTCGTAATCACCGTCAACCTCATTCAGTTAACCTATCTTTGAAAACTGAATTCTTGCCAAAAAAGTTAGAAGAAACAAGAATAGTTCCGTTATTCACGAATAAACTAACATTTTTCACAGAGACGACGTTGTTTCAGGCAAGGATAATGGCAATTGGTCTGCAGTAACGTTCTGTCCTTGTCAAGGCAGCTGAGTTGCGTTGAGCTGGGCATACTGCTGGATCCAGAAAGACACTGCGAGGGGTAGGTACTACGAGCAACTGAGATACTATTATAAACGAGTACAACCAAAATGCTCAGTTGTTTTGGGAAATAGTACGGAATGATGTTAGCAGTAGAAATGGACTGAAGTTTTAAACTAAAGACATTTTCGGATGTTGTATTCTGAAATTTCGACCGAGTGGTTCAGGTGCATTTTGTTAGTTTTGTAGAGCTGCGTTTAGATGCTTTGGTCGCCAGAGTACCTCATGTCCTAAGTCCCTGCATCGACGGCGTACTCTGGACGCTGTCTCATCTGCCCTGCAATCTACGGTGACCGAGTCTCTGGCAGGAGACTACTCGGCTCTCAAGAGCTTCACAATGTGGATGACGGCCCAGAGAAGGTTGCATGTTTTCAGTTGTTGTCCAATTTAAGGCTAGATTTTCTTTAGTTAGAGGTCGTCCTCATTGATTTTTAAACCTCTCCAGAAATGAGGACAGACCGAGCCGATTGAAGGATGTGGAGATGCACGATACAAGCGCTATGAGGTCGCTGAAGCTGTATATGGCTCTTATTGGACCTTGTCTGATCGACATACGCCTGACTGTATATGTTCGGGATGCGATCGACACTGGCCCATCGATCATTTGAAATTGGATTAATTCTGCTCAAACCGCGGCCCTCCTCTCACTCAATCCAGTGCCAGACGGTCGTAGTCATTGCGTGCTGTTAATTTTATATATAGATATGAATATTTTTCTAGACTGTTAATTTATTTTGTGTCTTTAAAAAATCCAATTGTCTTGTTTGAACGTTTCAAATGATTATACAAATATTAAAAGTAGTTAAAGCTAACCTCCTGTACGCCCGCGCCGAGTCGCATCTGATAGGCTATTCAACGACGGTACCGCAGCACACGATGCCGCGTGGTACCTGGGGCATCTCTCACCACATCTTATACAGATACATGTATCTGCAGGTGCATGAACCCCCCGCCCCGTTCCGCATAAAACGTGGTGAAAGTCATGAACGCTATTTTTTCCTCCCAAGAGCTGATAAATTGCGCGTAGGCCGGAGTGGAAGGGAGTTTGAACCTACGCTATAGGTCCACTATAAGCAACGGCGTTTCACATTGCAGATAGTCGTATCTGTTCAGCGATGTACGATGCAGACCCAGAGCTCGCTTCAGGAATGCAGGCTTGATCCGCTCGAGCTTTTCGAGTTGCGTTAACGAGAGATAATGCCAGATGACCTGTATTCCGTAGGAGGCGACTGGAGCTACCATTATGTTGAACAAAGCCAGCGTCGTTCGTAGGGATAGTCTCGAAGGAGTCCGTATACTAACACTTGCAACCAGCGCTCGGCGCGCTCTGTGCGTAATGTGCTTCACGAAGGACCTGCCGTTTGTAGGGAGTATCACCCCTAGATTTTTGAAGTTGTTTATATATTTCAGGGATGCTCTATTTATATGCAGAGCATCAGAAGCCGCAAGACGGCCGTTGCGTCGGAATTTAATGGCTTCTGTCTTGTCCATATTAATCAATCGACCAGCCTCCTCCACATACCCCGACAGCCTTGCCAGCGCCTGCTGAACATGAAACCGATTTTTGCCGAAAATCACATATAGCAGAGATAAAGATATATAGATTTATAGATATATAGATTATCGGCATATAGCAGAGTTTTCGCATGTACCGACTGGTCTTGAACGCGTCGTATATACAGCTTGTCTGACAAGTAGTATCAAACAGCACTCTCTGCCATCCTAATAGTTGTTTACCTGGTTGTTTATTTACTGATTGTGCTTTCCCCTTGCTTTTAACTGATATATATATATATATATATACTTCAGCTGAACCGCTTCCGGTTAGGACCCCGAGCATCGCCTGCACCACGGCAACAGCAGCAGTTCGATGGTGTACTCAATCCCTAGCGCTTATTTATGTTTCTTCTGACAAACAAGCGTGCTGTAGCGTTGGCCACATTTCAGGCGGCACTCGGGACGTTAATCAACTCTGAATCGCGCTTTAGCTGTAACACTACAACTCGAGAGATACTGTCCGGATAACTCCGACAACAGCGTGGCCCCACTGATGGCTGCTGCGTCTGGCTGCCTTGCCGCAAAACTCCGTTTCGTTCTGAGCGGCTGTTCTGTACGAGGCCTGCTTCTCTTGTGCCTCCTAGCTCATAGGCGCATTAAAAGTCATTTTTTAGCTAATGTACAGGTAGCACTAACGACAGAAATAGGTAAACAATGCGGAATATTTGCTGGACATAGTATAAAACTTTAGACCACAGACACATATATTATATAAGAATGAAGATCATGGACGGTTGGTGACGACGTTATAGACGACAAAATGGCCATTAAAAGTGAATATTACATAACTTTGCATTTCAAGATGATACATAATTACAATACAATCATCATTATATAAAATTTTAACACTTCAGCGGCCGTCCCACCGGGCAAGAAAGTGCAAGGACCGCCGATGCGACTGGCAGCTCGCTGCGGGGTATTTAGCGCATACCTGCGAGCAGAACCGGCAACGACATTAATCGCTAACTTGGTGAAATCCTTGAGTCGAACACACCAAGTGATGATAGCCATGTACAATGTACCTTGTGTACACGTGCCGGCTAGTGCATGCCATTCCATCCCAAAGCTCCCTGGTGAGGTACACATCTAACTGCGCTACATTAGCCGAGGCCTCAGTCACTTTCCCTGCCACTCTAACAAAAATTGCTGAAGTGGCATTGTAATAGGTGACTTAAACCTGACTCTGATTGTTTCCACTGCCGGTCCGCAACCCGCTAGCAGGAACACAAAGCGGTTCCTTGCCGTCCGCGGCAAGCACAGAACGCGCTTCATATATATTGTAAATCATATTTCTAGCTGCGCAAAATTTGCCGCGGAAAGATGACCCCACACCCTGCCAAGGCTGTAGCTCAACATTGGCACAATCTTAAGCTCAAAAAGACGCAATGCGGCACTCAGAGACAGTCCTCGAAGGTCTCTCACCTCTGTGTGAATAGAGGCAATAGCCGCCCGACACCTGTCGACGATGTGCTTGGTAAAGGTCGTTCCCGTATAGTGCAGTCTCAGACCCAAATACGGGAAGGAGTTGAAAAACTCCAGCGGTTGGCCACAACAGGGTATTACGTCTGCTGCAGCCAATCGACCCCTACGGCGAAACTTAATAGCTTTCGACTTCCGCGAATTTATTTGTAGGCCCTTACGGTTAAGGTAACTTTCTACCTCGCCGGCGACAAATGGCACCGCGGCCTCGGTGAGCCACTACTATGTAATCCGCGCACATAACGACGACGGCGTTTATAAACTCCTTCCGCACGTGGCGGGCTAGGTCTGCGATGAGCAAAGAGAAGGCTAGGCAACTGAGAGAGTCCCCTTGAGGGGTCCCTACATTTTGTCTCAGCTGCAAGGTGTCTTCGCCCTTTATGTTTACTTCAAGGCGGTCTCCAGCAAAGAAGCTGGAGAGCACTCGTAGAAATGAACCACCCACCCCAGCATGTCGAAATCAATCGACTAGTAAGTGACGGAAAGCTTTGTCGAAGGCCTTGACACAATCGATAAAGACGGCGTACACGTGGCCCCCGGGCACAGCCAACAGCCGCTCAACTTCCGACTGGAGTACGTGAATCGCGTTCTGTGTACCTCGACCCTTCTTTCAGGTAGGGTTTTCTCCACAGTTGGAAACACCCTCGAGATAATCAACTTGGCAAAAATTTTCTTAAGAGTGCGTTCGGACGCGATACCCCGGTAGAGATTTGGATCGTCTGTTAAGGTGAATATTGATAGGACGCAAACCAAAATGTTCCCCAACCAAAAATCAAAATAATGTGTTATTTCACTTTAGCGACGTTGTTTGCGTCTGCTGTAGCACCTTAATGATTGTTTAAATACATATGAATTGCTGACATAATGTTATCAATTACGCTAACGTTGCGGTAAACTAAAATAAAATTATAAAATCCCATTGCATGGCAGACAAATCAGTCTATTCTGTCGTTGTTGATGTATTTGTTTTATTATATATATGTTGTTGTTTTTCCCTCCCATTTTCCTTTTGTTTCATTATCTTTGTGCGTAGTGAAGAATGAGTTAAGAATCGAATCAATTGGTAAAAGCGCCATCTTCACTGATATTTGGGGGATTTCAAAAGAATACCGTGAAGGAGTCCAAACAGCAGCCCCTGTGAAGGCTGTAATTGACGAAAATTTAAGCATAACATATGAACGGCTGAACGATACGTTCAACATGGATGCCGAATTCCTCTATAAAGTTCTGCACGAAGTGCTCGGACTTACCCAAAAATCTGCCTAATTATTATTTTGTGGTTTTTTACAGGGTGAGAATAAAACGCGGTTTTTCTGGCTCGAGAAATTCTAATAAAATTCGACGAGGTCCTGTCTTCTTTGTCGTCAAGACTCGTCGCATGTGATGAGACTTGGGTACATTTTGAGTGCCCTTTTCTCAAGTTTTAGAGCTAGCAGTGGTCAAGCGTTGAAGCGCCTGATCGCCATTTTCGTGGCGATGGCCAAACTGAAAAACGTGGTACAGTAGCAAACGGTTGATATACCCAATTTGACACTGTTCGATTTGCTCCTCTTGCAAAAAAATTAGATAAAGACATTTCAACTCACGCGAATCGATGTTTGAGGCTATAAAGGTCCAAACGTCGAAAGACGTGCTTTGGAGGCGTGCTTCGATGCATAGAGGTGCTCCCTCAAGATATGAATTGAAATTAGGTAAACATTTTAGAGCATTTTCCAAGTTATTAAGTAATGTTAGGTACACAGGGTAGTGTGTTTGAATATTTGTTATACAATATATTTTCATCTTTTGCATTGTTAGTTAGGACATTTTTCGCTCAATTATGCTTTTTTTTCTCTTTCAAGCTCGACGACAGCAGCAGCCGGGGCGGCGGCAGAAGTCACAGACAGAAAACTTAAAGGAGTTCTGTCTGTAGGTTTCAAGTGCTGCTCGATTGTTTGAAGGCGAGACAGGCGGCTTAAAGGAGCGTTAAGAGTCGTGCTCTCGCTGCTGCTGCTGCTGCGGTTGCTGTCTTTATTTGTGTTCGCGTGTATTCCTGCCAACTAACTCCACCACCATTTCTCTAGGTGTCATGGCCAACGTTATCATCCCCTTTACCACTCTAACACCACCACCACCACCAGTAAGGCAACAACTTGACAACATGGCTTTTTGGTCTGCCCTTTCCTCACGTCGTCGTCTGCACCGTTGTAGACACAGCGCTGCTGCTGCTGTTGCTGGCGGAGCAGCGACGGTCGACAACATACCCATCCATTAAGTGTATCATCTCTCTTTTGCTGTTGCGTCCGTGTACTTCTTTCTGCCTCTTGCTGCTGAATATTGGCTGGCTGGTTGACGGAATGATGTGTTCGGACGCCTGAGGAGTGTCTGCAGTAACGTAACTCAACTCAAACTTGCCGTACGGCGGAGAGAGAGAGAGAGAGAGAAACGGCAACCGCGACAGAGGGAGAGAGAGCTTTGAAGAAAGGGCGAATGTGGGAGCGCCGGGAAAGGACGGACGGCCGGACGTACGGAAGGGAGGAAGAGAGGGAGAGTGGAGTTGACTGACGACTGTGAGGGAAGCAGTAGGGCAGGTAGGCAGGGCTGAGACAAACCCTGAGAGAGAGAGAGGGAATAAAGAAACCTGTGAGGGGAAATGGAAAGAAGAGAGAGGAATGGGGGGGTAAATGGGGGTGGTGGAGGGCTGAAGCCAGCCGAGCAGCCGAGCAGTTGTTGTAGTCGTGTTTGGTGGGTGTCGTTCGTTCGCTGTTGGTTCCCATCACCGTCACCGTTATAGTCGTCGCGCAGTCGTTTGATAGCTAGTTAGTTACAGTAATTGTAACCACCGTAGGTCGGAGGGTTGGCGGATGGCTGTTGTGTGAAGGAACGGGAACGACGGTGTTGCTGTTGGTGTCGTTGTTGTTGGTGTTGTTGTTGCCGTTGTGATCGAGCATCGATCGGTTGGGCTGGTCGATCGCTGCTCCTCGCGCACGCTCGGCCTCAACCGTCAGTCACCGCAGCTCGTCCAGTGTTTCGTGCTCGCGTTGAGCTGCTGCTTTTCTTGTTGTTTCTGTTGTTGGCTGTGGCAGCAGCAGCAGCAGCAGCAACGGCGCCGGCGCCAACAACAACTATAGAACAAATACTGGCTGCCTTCATTTCATGGCTGCTGCCGCGTACCTAACGTTGCTTCTAGTCCTCAGACATCAGACGTCGTCCACACTCACCGAAGATCGGCCGCCATAGTAGTCACCAGCCTTGGTTACTGTGCAAATATTGACAGCATTATACCAAATCATCATATTTCGATTCATATCGAATATCGACCCACAAACATATCGGATCCCTTAGCGACGATAGCAATAGCAACAACAACAACAACAACAACAAGCGAGATCAGAACAACTCCCGGAGCGTGTACATGTGGGCGCGGGCGTTTTGTAACTAGTAGGCTTCCTGGCTGCATTTGTTCATGCTGCAAGCAGAAGGAGAAGAACCAAAAGTTGAAGAGAAGACGTACAGGTGGATGAGTTAAAAAAAACCCGTTTTATGGAAATCACAGCATCCTTGCTTCAGAAAGTGCCCGCGACAGACAGCCGGGCAGCCCGTCGTATCTCGCGACCTCTCACGCGCCTTTGAAAAACCGAGTAGTAGGAAAACGAAAAGCCTAGAAAACCAAAAAGAGAGCGCAGAGTGAGATGAAAAAGAACAGAAGGGAGCGATAATTTCAGAGGAAAGCAGAGCTAACAACAGAAAAGGTTTGAAAGCGTTGTGAGTCTAAACAGAGCGGATAAAAGAGTGACACGAAGACAGGCGCCAGACAAGCATGCCAGAGGAATAACGGCGGCAGCAGAAGCAGGAGCAGCTTCATTCGATGATGCCAGCTTATAAATAATACCGACGTTCGTCGCTGGATGGTGGTGGATGGTGTCTTTTTGTAAACGTGAGTGTGATGCTAACCTTCTCGTTCTTCGACTCTGTGCTCTGTGCTTGCCGCGGTTGCCCTCCGTCGCGCTGTGTTGCTGCGGCGGTTGTTGATGTTAGTGTTGCCGATCAACGGTGATGGTGGTTGATCGCTGCTGAATCGATAACAAGACGACGACGACTTCTTCCAGCGTTCGGGCTCCGGTGTGATTTGGGTTTGTTTACGTTCGAAAGAAACGCGCGCTAAACTTGGTCCCCAGAGTAAGGGCCATTGACCACCAGGATTGAGTGTTTGGATGCCTTTCTCTCTCTATGTGCTCTATGTGTGTGTGTGTATCTGTGTCTAAGTGTCTATGAGTTCGTGTAGATGTACATCATGTGCATCATGTTAAATCAGATCGCGAGATGGGGCTTTGTCTGTCGTCTGTAAGAGTCTGAAAGTGAAAGAAGCGCACCAGGGAGCCCCGCAGGTGCCAGTGATCACCGTTTTCGTTCCTATCGACCCACTCTGAAGCAAGAAATATCTCACCATACCTAACAACAACAACAACAACAACAACAACGACACCAGCAGCAGCGACAATTGACCGGCCGACTGACCGAAGACAACAAGAAAGGAAAACGTTAATTCAGTCTGGCCCATTTTTCCCCGTCACGTAACAGCAACTATTCGAGTACACGACGTGGCTGTACATGACTTAGGTAGGTGCCGCCCGTCTTGGTGATCTTAAAACAAATCATCGTCTGCATGTTTTTATTATACCCCTGTGTATATGTATATATATATATAGATTTGTTTTTCGCTTGACATGTATACCTAAATACACAGGTCACCCTTATATATATATATATATATATAAGGTAAAGCGGATACATACTCGCTATAACTCTATTGCATATGATAGTGTGATATAGTACTATGACTATGAGTTACTATGTTTTTCTACAGGTGCTAGGAATAAAAATGCATAATGCACACCCTTTGATCTGGGTAGTGTGTGACTCACAGCTCCACCATAAACCTGGTGATCCCCTAACCTACATGACCGGGATATTTGTGGTATTACTTCAGTGATAAGTTATTATTTTGTAACACTTGATTGATTCAACCAATCAGGTTACTGTACTGGACACTATACCGAAGGGACAGGGCTCGTTGAATAGAAGATGAACTAGATTATAGTCCAGCATTTCAGCTTAAAATGTTAAGTTTTAAGCCTTTAAGTTAATAGAAATGCTTATTTTATGTTCTCGAGAATATTCAAGCTGGTGGACATAGTGTCTCGATGGGGCAGCAGGTAGGGCTTATTTTCGCCTGCATTTCGGCTGCAGATTTCTAAAGTTTATAGTTCTTCCTTTCCTTTGCTTTACTCCCATTTTCCTTTTATTTTGTTATCTATCTGTGTATAGTATCGTTGTGCAGCGACCATCACTGTCGTCCGTCCATGTTTTGACATTAAATGCACATGATTGCATAGGCATGTGCAGCATTCAACGTCGCCGAATCAAGATCACGCAATTTTCTCTTATAGTTGGATGGTTTCGCATTGGCTAACGAACCTGATGTTTTGGCATAGTTAGTTGTCGTGGACTCAATTTCAAAATAACAATCGATTTATCAAGTCTAGGCGTCACGTAATGAACAAATTGTTGAACGCATGGTATGGTATTTTTGGCAGGTGGTGAACCTCCATTCGTGTGTTGTCCCCTTTCCCCCCTCTTGTCTGCTTCTTCATCTTCTTTTTCTGTTGCTGCTGACCAAAATGAACTGAAGTATTCTCTTTTTCTCTATCTGTTGCCGATATATATATATATAATTTTCTACTCTCTCTGTCTGTATGACCACGCGCGAAGTTGCCATGTTTGTTATGGCAACAACATGAGTTCAATGTGGACGTCTTGGCACTCTGAAGAAGAGCAGATAACGGAAAACGTCTATCAATCACGTTGTTCATAAACGCCTAATACGGCAGGTATGAGCAATATTATACAATAAAATCATTACACATACATACTTAATAAGTATTACAATGAGATAATGAGAAGGGATCTTAATTGTACGTTTTAAATACTACTAAACAAACGTACTTTTATAGCTAATAATTCTGCTGCAGGTTTAATGCTTGCGCGACCCTGTAGGACGTTCCCTGTGGACGGGTATATGTATGTGCTGGTTTCGTTAACCATGACGGTTCCTCAGCGAGGGTAAACAAAATGTGTACTTTTATTGAATATATATTATTGGTCGTGATTGAGCGAGCTGGACCGGGCTCACGAAGGGTTTGCTACTGACTGATTACATCGACCGATAAATCTGCTTTTCTTCTGCTCGACCTCCTCCAACAGATATACACAGCTACGACGACGTGGTCACATTGCGGCGTTGTTATCGTTAAAGAAACCTAGTAGTGTAAAATATTTGTCGTTGTTTTGCAGCTTATTTCAAGCTAGAGCACCTGCAGCAAAGCATGCGACATGGTGGCCACAGGATGTGATAGTAGATGTTTGTTCGGGCTATCAGGGGGTTTATTTCAATCATAGAATCGAAATCGACAAATTTCTTCCTTGATCCAACATTGTTGCAACGCTTACATTACGTATTTTAAATGCGATAATATATATATATATATATATATATATATATATATATATATATATATTTATTATATAGTAAAACGTCTAAAAATGTATGCGCGATCACCTCCACTCCGTTTCGTCGATATCCATATATATATATATATATATATATCAAGTTTGCGTTTCCCATCTGCAAGCGTTGGATATACGTATACAAACGGTATAGTAGTATGGTACGACCCTATCCTTGGCAGAAATACGATACACGAGATAGTTCACAAAGACATTTTTCGGCAAGCGTACGAGCTGGCTATTAGATTATTTTTTGGATAGGTCTACCAGTAATACATCACATTTAAATGTACGCTCTCCCTTTATAAGGGTAGAACGTTTGCAGTACTTTATTGCAGCATCTTTTCGGATTCCAATATTGCACAATAGCATGTACCGCACTGATTTATGTTGTACTCTGCTAATGTTGTGTAGCTCTGTGTATTATCCTGTACAAATATCGAGAGATACTTGGCCTTGATTTTTATTCGCGATGACATTAATTACCTGCGGATTAAAACGCCTCTACGATTATCACTGCTTGAGAAGTGTTAAATGCGACTAGAGCGTCCAACATTTTCTGCCTGCAAAAGTGGTATAGCTGGTAACGGACGAAGCTGCACAAGAGCAACACCGACAGTGGTAATAATGATAAAAAGGAGAAACATATCTGCGCGAGCCAGCGTTGAGTATGATGACAACGACGATCGTGACCAATGTAGCAACAAAGCACAACAAAGACAGCAAAAAGTCGACAGCGCCCGTTTCACTACGAACAACGACAAAAGTAACAGTCGGTGAACAGTCGAGCAAAAGTTAAGCCTTGGAGGAGGAGGAGGAGGACTTGATCATTTAACAACAAATACAGAAGACACTCCCCTATCGCTAGATAATGGCCATTGAGCTACGTTTGTGTTCTGCAGTTACAAAAAGCATAAAAACAAAAACAATGATTCAAAAAGGGGAACTTAGCGTGCTATTGCTGCCTGACTGTGGTGTCTGGCTGCGGAGTGGAGTCATCAGCGTTTCAGCTATGGCCGGCGCCGCCACCACCACCACGCTGCTTCTGCGACGGTAATGCCCGTTTCTGTTCTGTCAGGAGTTCTGTGTTTCCTTGGTCTCTATCGCTGTCCCGGTCTCTCGATACACTCAGCGTGCCACAGTCATTGCATCGAGAATACTATTGCAGAAGTGAAAACGCCAGCAAAAAAATGATGGACTTGTCGGCTTAGCTGTTCATCTATGAGTAGTTGTTTGTTCTGGCGAGCAGCGAGTGGTGGAACTCCACTGCTTCTGCCACTAAATGATACAACCAGTACGCGGCTCCAAATCGAGGAAATGTTGAGAATGTCAAGACTGAAATGTTGAATCAGGTATCAGCAACTTGCAGGTATTCTGTGCGACGCTGTGTGCACGCACACGAGAACAGGATTCCAGAGTCGAGCGTGAGTGTCCATATGTGTTACGGTAAACACCGAATCGATGGGATTCCAAAGTGCCGGTGCTTGGCAAAGCTCAAAATGAGAAGACTTTGACCGGGTTAGTATTGGGACAATTTTTCAAGACCAGCCCCTCACAATAATAAGCGAGCAGGCATAGAAGTGTCTGTCTTCGTTTGCCATGGTTTACAAATCGTGAAACATCTCCGATACAGAAAAAAAAACAATATAATATCGGTTGATGATGATGATGGTTAGTACGGTCGGCTCGTAAGCGTATGGACAAGAATCGTACCTCGACGCGTTCGGGCGTGTGGAATCCTGCAGGCAAATACCTCTTCCATCGGACGACGTAGAACGACAAATACGTTGCCAGAATGCAGATGCAATGCTGTCCCAGTAGTTGCGACTTTGACATGCAAATGGCTGAATTAGACGCAGATAGTGTAACAAGGCTGGTGTTAGCAAGGCAGGTGTTGCTACTGCTGCGATTGTTGTTGTTGCTGTTTTTATTGTTGTTATCTGTGCTGGTCGTCGCGCATCGTGCACGAATTGCACGAATAACGAGCCATCTTCGGAGCTATTTCAGGGTTGTTTAACAGCCACAAGGTGATTAGGCAATCAGCTAAACAACCCATAGTGCATCGCGTCCATGCAGCGAACGTACCGGTTATGCAGGAGCGCTTCAAAGGGTTTCATTTGGTCAATTATTTGGAATTGGTGTAATTTCAGTTTTGTCGCAATTCCGGCCAATGTTTTTGCTTAAGCAAAGCGGATTAATGTCGTTTCTGTTTACTTGCATTGTCACGTACGCCTATGGATACATTAATAGTTTATACTGCTTGATTTCTGACCTTGCGGTTCGATAGCAATACACATATATATCTTATGGACGTCTTAATGTTCACGTTTGAACGATTATTATAATCCGTGGCTTAGCGGTAAAACCATTGACTTGGTAATCAAGTGGCAACGCAACGTTCGAAAAACTGTAGTTTGAGATCCCGTAGCTGTTACTCCTAAATAAATGTTTGTGGTTTAAGAGCAAGGTAGTTCAATTGCAAAGCCATTATTTCGCATTTAAAAAAATCGTGGGTCTAAAACCTGGATCGCCCGCCCTCAAATTGGTTTTTATGGTTTCTACTTCAGACAAGGTGAATGTCGGAGTAGACTATAAACGGCCACGATAGGACAAACAACAGATGGTGCATTACCATCCACCCCCATTATTATCATTATATTCCAGTTTAGGTAAGGTGGATGCCGGGACTGGGTATTAATGTCTAAGTAGCAGAAATAAACAGGAATCACATTAAGTGATTCCTGTTTATTTCTGTGCACAACGCTTCTCCCTTCATTATTATGAAAACCAACCAGGTTTAGAGTGATGATTCATACGTAGTTGATTTGTTATCACAGCATATCGCTATATTTGCACACCGTACATTGTTAGCCGACAACAAACGTTGGTGTTGTTGTAGAGATTCGATACGAGCATAGATGTTTTTTGCCGGGGGACTGACTGACTTACTCGCTCAACAGGTGGGTTAGGTTTTATCACTTACAAAGATACTAGACGGGGAAGTAAAGTCTAGGGGTTGTCCTATTGTATATCCTATCTAGAGAGAGAGATGATGTGATCGAACATTTTTGTTTTGCCATTTTTTCGGATTGTTGCAGTCGTTGGAATTTGGCAGCACAGCGGCCGTGTGAGCGTGCTATGTGTCTGTGCCTGTCTGTGTCTGTGTGTTTGTTGCCGTGTAAGAAGAGTTAACGCCTTAACCCGTTCGTCATTCGGAGAAACGGACGGACTTCACCAAATCGGATAGACACAAACACAGACACAAACACGGACACAAACACAGACGCGCACACCCAGTTCAAGTGTGGCACTTTTGCTGTTGCTGCTGCTGCTGCTGCTTGTTCTTCCGCTGCTGCTGTTGATGCTGCTGCTTCTTATTCTATTTTTTGTCAGATGTTTCTTTTTTGTAATCGGTCGGTTGTCGTAACCGCAAATGTCGCCCCCCGGCAGCCAGGAAAACATAGACACATAGATAGGCCCATAGGCCGCCACCGTTACCGACGCTGGTCGTTCATCATCATGGCCATCATGATGATGACGACGATGATGATGATGATCTATTTCTGTGTAATGATGTGTCACTGAAACTGATACAATCGTCAGTCGAGACTGCTGCTGCTGCTGCAAAGTCATTAAATGTCTGGAAGAAGCTGCTTTGTAACACAGTTACAGCCATCCTTAATAACAAAGAAAACGGCGCATATATATATATATATATATATATATATATATATACCAAGAAGCAACATCGAACCCTTCGGTAATAGCTGGCTAATTTCTGTCGTACTGACTAATACTTAGCTCGCAATATGGTCTTTTTGTGGTAAGGGTGTCGAATCGAATGAAATTATTTGAATAAGTCGCTCACGACCAATGGTTAAAACAATTATGCAAATACATCGTCTTCCGGTATTGTTCAGATGAAGCATTGCCTTGTGTAGGGGAACTACGCACCGATAAATGGTGCCAAACTTTTTCAGGCCACATATATTATTAGTTAGATGATTGTACAATCTCCTTTGTAAAATAAGTTAGTACGTAGTGGAATTTGAGGTCGCCTTGTTTCGTGATAGTGCTACGAACCGTCTCAAACATCCAACGAAGCTTCAAGGAAGCATTGCTTTTAGCGCTTTTATTGTCGTTAGTAAATAGGGTGCATCTAATGTGGCTTCGAAAATTGGCATGACGGTATAAGTTCATTTTGGCGCACACTAGTTTAGGTGACAAAAGTCCGAAGGAAAACAGCGAATCTTCTGCTCAAATAGTGGATGGTCGATCACGGAAGTTCAGTCAAATTTAGATGGATATTTCAAATTTAATAACATATATCCTTTAGCGGTAATATAGAAGTCTAAAATATGGATCTAACGGGCTTGTCCTAAGTTCTCCAAACCTGCGCGATTTGCTGACTAGATGCAACGTTAACGCGACACCTATCATTGGGGAACATGTTGGTGCATGTAATGTCATCATGTAATTTCGGCTAGCGCAGACCAGGTTGTTGGCGTTGTTGTTGTTGTTGTTGTTGTTGTTGTTGTCGTCGTCCTCGTGATGGCCATTCAGACAGGGAAAGAGGGAGATAGGGAAGTAGGGAAGGGAGGGGGGGGGGGGGGTCGGGGGAGTGGTGTCGGTCATTGGCCATGGCCATCAATGGTCATCACTCAGTCCTCAATCGAGATGACGGACCACGGACCACGAACCACGGACTACGACGGACTGATTGACTGTCTGTCTGTCTGTCTGTCTGGCTGGCTGACGAGAAATGCGGCTACTGCTGCGGTGCTTGGTTTGATGATGCCTTTAGATGGCTTTCGATGTCGTCTCGTCGTGTGTTTGTGGCCATCGTGTGCTGCGATGACAACTGCCACTCTCTCTCTCTCTCTCTCACTATGATTTCCTTCACTACTTCTTCGTCTTCGTCTTCATCTTCGACTGCTGACTTTGCTGTTGTTGTTGTTGTTGTTGTTGTTGTTTTTCTGCTGCTGCTGACTGATTGGAGAGAAGACGAAAACTCCCCAAAGATGAAGCAGCAGAAGCAGAACAACCGGTGTGTCTGTCTGTCTGTTTGTGTCGACGAGTATGTTGCTATTGTTGTTGTTGCTGTTGTTGTTATGGGTATTTTTCTGGGCGGCCGACTTTTCTGCTATAGGCCGTTGTTGTCGTTGATAATGATGATGATGATGATGATAGTTGAACTCATCGTCTTCACCGTCGTCACCATACTATGCTCATCACGATCATCATGATCGTTACCTTCATAGTCATCGTCGTCGTCGTCATCGTTATTGTTTTTATCATCATCATCACGGTATTCATCATGATGAGTTTGCATTGAGAGAGAGAGAGAAAAAGAGAGAAGCTAGCACCGTTTGCGTATGGACGGATCAATCTTCTCGTCGTCTTGTTGGCGTGAGACGATCGAACCGTGACGCAGCCGCCGCCGCCGACAACGACGAAAACGGCAGTCTAGAAGTACAACTCTAAAATAAGAAAATGTTTGAAATTCTCAATGCGGATTATTATTATTATTATTATTATGGTGATGATGATGATGCGGTCAGTCATGATCACGCTGCTGCTGCTGCTGTTGTTGTCGATGTCGATGTCGGATCAGAATATCGAGCCATAATACAATGGTTCTCTTGTGTTGGCTGGCATCCAACCGAACGGATCTATCGTCTGATCGGCACGATAACCTTTCAAGGCGACGGACGGCGGAAAATAGACGAAAACTACCGTTATCTGAAAGCGGCAGTCGTCTAGCAGCTAGCTGACTTCAGCCGGTCGCATACATGTTGCCACTTCTTCTTCTGTTTCTTCTCGTTGTTCATGCTTTGCTCCGTCTGCTTTGCTGACTCGGATGATCGACCTCTTTCTTCCTCGACTTGCTGCATGCCATGAAGTGCCATGAAGAAGGCGCAATAGATACGATGCTTTGTTGTGTGCTACCTGATAGCTAACTGATGACTTTTTTCGTTAGCTGCTGACGATCTCTTTCGTTAGCTCTGCCAAATACTTTATTACGATCAAATCTAATAATCAATTACCAATAAGTTTCACATTTGTAAACGCATTCACAACGTCTTCTCTAGAACATAGGTTCTGGCATAAATCTTATGTTTACAATAATTTTTATATTTATTGCAAAACTATTTGTTTTACGTTTTAAAAGTGTCGTATGTATAAATTGAACCAGCACCTACTCACGACACTCCGCGCCGTATGTAAGCTATATTTGCTGCCACTACTCACAGTCGCTTTGTGTGTCGCTTCGAATGAATTGAATGAAACTCCTTTAGAAACTGTGCTATTTTCGTTTTCGGCTTCACAGTCAACTGGGCCTATTGTTGATCAAACAAATCTACAATGAGTCCAATCTTCATTAGGTTTTAAGTGTCAATTGAGGGTCAAATGGGAACGTAGTCATGTGCTCGCGCACGGATTGCCGACTTTTACGATCAAGTTAAGCAGAGCACCTTTGTTTGAAACTGTTGCACCGATGGGCGCACCTAGACGGTACCTTAAAATGGAAATCCGTGCAGAGCTCGATCATTTCGGGCGACGTATTCATCAGTCGCAAAGCAATGCACAGCAATATCATACTTTCTGGACTGACTCTCAGCCAAGATTTAGCGTCTATGGTACTGCTGTTTGCATCGCTTCATAGACGGACCCCAATAAATACAAATGTGCCACGGTGGGGCTCGAACCCGCGCACCTGCTATGTGTGTCTTCTCCGGTCGTGAGGCGCAGGCGAATGCATCACGCCACCGGGCTCGACAATGCACAGCAATATATCGGTGCAGATCAAATCGATCAAGGCACTCGGGTTTGGGAATGACATACATTTAGTGAGCGTGTTCGATGCGTGTAGAGCTGATGTTAGTACTGAGCGTCATTCGATTATAAGAAAAAAGCGAGTACATTGTATATCTGACGGTTTTTTGTCTTTGTGAATGGGGTACGTTAGGACAAGATTATACAACGTGTATATTCATAGGAGTTCTCGTTTCCTTTTATACATCGCATTGTTAGTTCAAGCATATTTAGTATAATAGTTCGTCGTGGCTAAGTGAGCACTCTACTATACGTTCAGTAGTCATTTCATCGTTTCGGAGTGCAGGAGTGTACCAATTTTGCTCTAGCTGCGTTAAGCTAAAAAAAAAAGTATATTCATTCATACATGCTGTAGAGTACTCGTGGTGGTGGTGGTAGTCGCAGAGGCAGCACCGGCATTAACACGAACAGCGGCGGAGTTATCCAACCGTTTGTTTGTTTGTTTGTTTTTGTGTTACGTCGTATTTCGCCATTGTCTGCTTGTTTGTCTGTCGGTGTGTCTGTCGGAGTAGGTGGGATGGTTGTGGGGTTGCGTGGGTGATTGATGGGGTTGCGTGGGGCTATTTTTCGGCTGTTCGCTGTTTGCAGCATTACGCTTCGTATTTCGACGCTCTATAATGACGGTGATGGGCGGATCATCGCTGAAGCCGCCGCCGCCAATGCTGCTGCTGCTGATTGCAATGATAATGCCGACTGACTAAGGCTGTTTGTTTAGTTTAGTCGTGGTCACAATGATTGCCTGCTGGCTGCAGCTGTACAGCTAGAGTTGAAGCTATAGCTGCTGCTGCTGAAACTGTTCGATTGAGCCGCCCGTCAACGGAACGACATCGTTGTTGTTGTTGTTGTTGTTGTTGTGGTCGTCATTTGAGCTGCACGTCGTATGGCAGGCAGAAGAGCCGAGTACTTTTCGAACAATTCATCACCGGTTTGCTGTCTAGCGTTGTCATTTCTTTTCCACTTTTTTTCTTTCCCTTGCTCGTATTCATCACCGCTTTTCTAACGGGGCGAGCGTTTCGAACAATTTGCAGACGTTTAGATGGTGTGGTTCTGCTCCACTTTTCTCCTACGGAGATTTGTGGTTTCGTTCTGTCAACTGCTGCCTTTCGTTGCCTTTTTCTGTCATGAATCAGCCGTCATGACCGTCATCGACCCACCACCACCACCAACAAAGAGACACACACACACACACAGGCCAACCGGTCGACGACGACGACGACAACAACAACAAATCAACCCGATAGACTTCGTGTGGCGGACGGCGACCGCTGGGGCTTCCTTCACTCGCCTTTCGATCACCTAACATCTTCGGCTCGAAATGATGGAAATGATGATTTCATCATCGCGCATTGGCGTCTTGGCCGGGCCTCCGAGTTGAAGTTCTGTCATGAAGAGAGCGTTCAACTGCGTTCAGCGGATTCCGTCGATCTTTATTTTGCATACATTGAGTACATCTCTCTCTCTCTCCCTCGAGAGAGAGAGAGAGATGCTTTAGGTAACTGTCCGAATTGGTCGAAGACGCTAGTCGCACACCTAGATGCACATTATCTTCCAAGGGTGACCACATCATCACTCACATTAGCACCAGCTGGCGTCTGCGTGTATCAGTTCGTGTCTGTACTATTGTAAATCTCATTGGTTGATAGAAAAGTCTAAAGAGCACTTCCAAAAATAGAAGAAATACATACTCACACCCCAGTCACAAGGCATGGCTTAGAAAGTGTTTTTTTCCCCCGCAAATTCAACTCAACTTGAAAACTTTATTGTGAAAAATAGTAGGTATGACGTACGAATAAATTCCCTAACAGTGCGAATAGCTTCTTTTCTGCCAAATGTCTCATTAGCTTATTTCTATTTTCAAATGACTAGCTAGAAAGCCACGTATAAGGGTTTATCTCTTGTTAGATAGTTTCTCTACCAATTTAGACTGGCTAAAAGGCTTGCGACAGTTGTGGTTAAACTGGATTTTCACAGTGCGTTCAACACTGTACGCAGATACATCATCTTAGGCGAGGTAAAGAAAAAAGTTCCTAAACTTTTCTCAATAGTTTGGCACAGCTGGAAAGCTTCTTCTTACCCGCGTTGGGAGGGACACCAATATGTTCTGAAACAAAAGTCCAACAAGGCAATACATTTGGCCGAATTCTTTAGAGTCATGCAGTATGCAAACTAATCACAAATTGGAAAGCCTCCTTAATATTTGGTACTTTAATAATGCCACACTAGGTGGGCCGGCAAATATAGTCGCAGCTGATTTGCGATCAGTAACGCAGATTGGGAAGGAAAGCTCCAGAAACGGTTCATTCTCGTTTGATGTTCATTCACTCACCGGCGGCTTTTAGTATTTGAAAGTACAGTCTTAGATCCTCAAATTTGAACTTTGCCACTATGCACACACAAGCATTGCCAACTATGCACTCCTTTGAGGAACTCTAGGTCAACACCACTCAGAATATACAATATATGTTGAAGTCCTAAACGTCAGTCTAGAAGAACATTCTTTGCTGTCACTGCAGATGGTCTCGGAATTAGAGCCCTTTTAGTTTGGCCCCAGTTAGTTATGCGGCGTCGTCGTCGTCGAGCCCGGTGGCGTGCGCAGTGCAGTCGCGTGCGCCTCGCAACCGGAAAAGACACATTGGTGCACGGGTTCGAGCCCCACCGTTGCACATTTGTATTTATAGGGGTCCATCTCATGAAGATATGCGAAAGCAGTCACGTGGACGTTAAATATTAGCTGAGCGTCAGCCCGAAAAAGTGTTTGTAGTTACGTGGCGTCACTGAATCAGTTTGTCTCGTGTGCGGAATCTCCGCTCGAAAATACTAGATGACATGATATTTCATAAACGGAAAGCAATGCAGGGGAAGAAGTGAGTGTAACTATCGACCCTGTTCAATTACAGGAACACCTTAGACAACACATGCTTGACCGATACAAAGCCACAAAAATAGCGAGAGATAAGTTGGGATAGCCTTCCCTCTCCGAGTTGTCGCGCGGCGCTCTTAGCGTAAGATGACTTAAGTAGCGGCTGGCTTAAAGCCCTGCCATTTCGACAGTTAGACACCATGCTGGATCCCTTCACTTTCCGCATGACTGCCACTCTAAGAGAGAGGAATCCATTTGCAAACTTTTTTTCTGGTGCGATGTGTGCAGCTGACGTTGAGGCGGATGGCCTTCACCCGCTAAGCTGTCCAAGAAGCTCTGGTCGATATTTGAGGCATGCGGAGAAAGTTCCACGCGGTGCGAGGACGAATATTTGAGGCGATTAGTATCATTTGCCGTCTGTAGAGGCAACGCTGCCTCTTACATTGGCGCTATGAGCTGATAAAAACTACTTTGGGACACTTAATAATATACACATTCAAGCCTCGGAACTGTAATTGGCGAAAATAATTAAAAATAATGCTATAGTAAAAAGCGATTTTCTTTATCTACAGTTTATATTTAAGATCCATGAGAACGTCTAACGCCGGCCGTGGAAAGCCTACTGCATGATATTGCATGCTTACTGATTGCTCAATATGTACTATACCAATTACGCACAATACACAGCTTTGTTTTCACTCAGATACAGATATATTGTTTTCGTGATAATACGAGTATTTGTATAATTATAGTATGAAATCATCTAATGCTTTAAAATGTTTTTACATAACTTTGTGTGATAACCTTTATGTAACGTACACGTGCATCTGATATGCTTCGTTACAAACGAGAATAAATAAATACGTAAATGGAATAGACCATTGCTACGTATGTACGGATATACCACTCTAGTGTGGAATACGTTGGATGGCGGCGCGATGTGGGCAGCTAATGCGCTGGTCATGGTCGTCATTTACCGAGGTGTCGCTCGTTTAGAATTGGATCATCACCGTAGGTGATAAACGCTACGCCACTGAGAACCAGCGGCCATGCTGCTGCTCCCATACGAACTGCTGGGGAAACCTTAAATATCTCAACATATACGGCCCTCGGTGCATTGAAGATAGGCCTAACGGGGATCCTAAGTCCGTTGGGGACAGGGGATGATATATTAGTTGAGATGTTTACGCTATAGCTCGTTTCAAGGGAGGTCTTTGTTGCTGTTTCTTTGCTACGATTCTGTGAGCGTTGAATTGTGTGGTTGAGTTTTTGTGAACTGGCTCCCCACGTAACATACGGTAGTCGTTCTAGCCGATGGGCAACTAAACATGATTTTATTATTTGGTCATTCTGGCTTATCAGTAACGGTGCAGTGGCTGTGTTAGCTACAAATCGAGCGGCAACATAACTTAAAAAGAAGCTGCGTCGTTTTCTTCTAGACCAACTGAGGATTGTCACATGTATCCAATGTGAGGCCGTTTAAATGACATTATTGTTTAGGTAAGTGGAAGCATTTTCTGCCGTTCAATGAGCAATACAGCACGCCTGAAGGCTCGTAGGTGGGTCATGCGACAGATCAACAGTAGCGTCATCTATGCTCGCTTTTGACAGTAAGAGACACACAGAAGTTTGCGGTGCTTTCATATCCACGATTAGTGCCATATTATCATCTTGATGGCAATTGGCATCTTGATGGCGTGTCGGTGTAACTCCTACATATTCACCTTGTGCACACTGGCAGTTACACCGAACTGTTGTGAGCTGCGTCGGAAAACTCACTTGTTTTCTGGTAGGTTAGTTATCCGTGGTGCTGTGTACGGTTTCGTTTCAATGTTTCTGCTGGTGCTGATGTTGCTGCTGTCACTCAGATAATACATTCGGAAGGTTTTGCGGGTCTTGCTGGGTTCGTCAGCTGTCGCCCCCCGGCTCTAGCCCGAGAGATATAGATTCACTCGTATTCTTAAGTGTCAACCCTTTTTGTTGTTTCTATCATTGCAGTGTCATTGTTAATGCTGAAACGACTTGCTCAGTCACTCACAGAAAAAAATACGGGTGTAACTCGGTTTAGCGTCTCCATTTAAGACAGTCAGGCAGTCAGGTGTACAACATGAGTGAATGTTTAACCAAAAATGTCATAGCGATATTTCGTACCGCATGCCCGTGTAGTGACGCAAACATCTCGTTGATAAGTCGCAAACGCCTTACGGTGAATACAGTGTTGAAGGTTATTAGGCTCGATGTCGAATGCTCTAGCAGAGTGGTCCGCTCAAACTGATATACCACACTTGTATTATATTACAAAAAAAGAGAGAGAGTCAACAGAGGGGAGCGGATTAACCGTACTGGCGATCAAATGGCTCTACCGCGGGCGTCTTAGAACATTTTTGTATACTAAGTGTTTACTTTTTACGGAATGTTTGTTAACTCAAAGGCGCATCTTGTAAGGGTGTTCCTAGGTAAGTTTGGCTGGTTTGAACCCACCTTATCTTTGCCTTGATTGATAAAATAATAAAGAAGATCTTCCGCAAGTTGGTTATAAAACGGATCGAGTACGTTGTCAACCAGACTCTTCCACCGGAGCAATTCGGCTTTTGAAGAGGTCGAGGAGCGCGTGATGCAATCCATGTGCTTCAGACAGAGATAGAGCGAGCGGTGGCAAAGCCCGGAGGCCATTTGTATGCAGTCTTTATAAACTGCGTCGAAGCTTTCGACAAAGCACCTCGAGATCTCCTGGTGAAGTCATTCTGATACGCAGGGGTTGGTGGCTCTCTTCTGAGCGTAATTTCCAGCTTCTTTGATGAGGACACCTTACTGGTACAAGGTAAGCAGGAAGTGTTGCAAATAAGGCAAAATGTGGGAACCCCGCAAGGCGACCCATTGAGCTACGTCTCCTTCACTCTTCTGCTTGCCGATTTTGTCGATTATATTCGACAAGAGTTCTAGAAGGCCACAGTTATGATGTACGCAGATGACATAGTGGTCGCTCATCACGACCTGGGTGCCAACAAGTGCATCACTTCTCTGGCGGAGGTGTTCCTTGTCTCAAGAGGGCTGGAAATAAACGCCAAGAATACCAAGGCTATGAAATTTAGAAGAGGAGGTCGATTGGCTGCTAAAGACGTTATACGTTGCGGCGGCCAATCCTTGGAGTTTGTCAACTCTTTCCGGTATCTGGGGCTTCGGCTTCATTATACTGGGACGACCTTCACTGCTCACATCGTCGAGACAGCGCGCACAGCCCTAATTTCTCTTTATGGGGAGATAGGCGATGTCCGGCGACTGTCCGTCGACTGACCTCAAGATTGTCCCGGTGCTGATGTATGGTCTTGACAGAGTATGGGAACACCTCACTCGGGCAAGCTTCGGTTTGCTTGAAAGGTGTTTCACAATGTACATGAAGCGAGTATTTTGCCTGTCAATGCGGGCAAGGAGCCGCTTTGTGTACCTAATGTCAGGCTGTGCACCGATTGTTGAGATAATTCGATTGAGGTTGAAGACGCCGCGTACAGTACCATTCGAGAGCTTTATCTCGGAATGGGAAAATAAAGTTGAACAAGTCCGACGAGAGGTCGGAGATCTGGATATTTTCAGGGCTCCTCACCTCTGGTCTGGTCTTGCATGTGACAATCGCCACGTCTATACAAGATACATAGTTCATGGCTATCATCACCTGGTTTGTTCGAATACGAGCTTCCACGAGGAGTACGAGGACCGTGCCTTCAGGTGTGTACGAAGTTTCATGCGTCTGCCTGCCTGGCCCTTGCGAAGAGATCACTGCACTGCCTCTCTCGAATAACATGCCGCGAGCAGCTGACTGTATAATTGTGTAATCTGTATAAGTGTTTATGTTATATGCATACTCAATATGAGTGAAATAAATATGAGGATACAATATTGATTAAATTAGTTTGCATGCTTTTATGTGTTTATATCATATAGAACAAACTCGATAAGATAGGGTTGCCCTTTTGAGCGATAGCGTTTACTATTTTATATGAAAATGTTTTCCGAAGTCGTAAAAAGGTTCTACAGAAGCGACGAAAATCGGTGGAGTGTAGAAAGATACTTGGGTAAAATAAGATGTATAGTCGTAAGAATAACTGTAATAGTTTTCTTCTCGTTGGTTACATCAAAAGAAGTAACTGCCGGAAAGGCCCATATATATATATATGCGGTCACTTGCTTGGCGCTCACTGCTCGATAAAGACAGCCATGCCGCTTCCTGGATTTTTTTTGCTGCGGAAAATTTCGTTATTTTGATGTTTTCTTCCATCTCAGATGAAGATCTCTGACTCTATATGGCGGCGGCGTCGTCCTCAAGTTTGCTACCGATGCAGGAAATTCTTCACGGCGACAGACTGTAAACATCTGGACAACGTTGTGTATAAACGGACCAAAAAAAATCGAACGCCTCACGAAGCCGATAGGGATGAAACCCTGCCTAGTCAGCGTGGCAGTCACTGTCGAACGAACAGAGGGAATCGTTACAATATTCAAGTATGTGATATATGTATATATATATATATATATATATATATATCATGTACGGTTTCTAATATATATATATATATATATATATATATATATATATATTTATAAATAAAGTATAGTTTTTTTTGGGGGATTTATAGTAGAGTACACGAAATAGAGATTCTTTTTTACAGCTGAGTTTTCTAGACAGGCTTGCGTGGAGTATTTGTATGTTGCTAGCAAGGTTGATTGGTTGACAGTGTTTATGGTCTCACGATAATGTTTATTAATGGCTGTATGATGGATAGGTGTTGAACAAATAGGTCAACAAAACAAGATCGACGAACAGCAAGACGGTTTCCAACGATATTCGTCAACGGTCTATCAATCAATCGATCGATGATGGATTGAAGCATCAATAGCTGCTTTTGTTGTATGAATGGATGGTGATGATTTGTAAAGTGTTCTCTTTCAGTGAAGCCATGATAGGATTGTGGTCAGCTGTCTTACCTATGCTGAGATTGCTCCTCTGTTTATCAAGCTGTCTTTCTGTCTATTTGTCCGTTCGTAGCGCCCGGCAACGTGGTTCGTGTAAATCATCAGTCGTAATTAGAGTTTTATTTTGTTTTAGATATTTGATCGGGTCATTTCCGTCTCGCGAGCGGGAAATCTTTTCGTCTTCCCTTCAGTCTAGATAATATTGGAGAATAGTCGATTTCGATTTTAGATGGTTTTAACTGAGCAGTAAATTTTAGTGCCAATTGTTTCATCTTTTCCTGAATATATGATTCGCAAGTAAAGAAAGAGACCCACTTAGTTCATTTATTCGATTTTATACATGATTAGCCTTGTTGTTGTTGCTGTTGTGGCTGTTTTTGTCATCGTTACCGTTGAATATTGTTATTGTCATGACAATGTTATAATGATCATCATCTTTCAGTCTGATTGTCTTGTTGTAGTTATGACAACAATTCGTGATGCTGCTGTGCTTGTTTTCTAACTACTGAACTGGGCGTTTCTATCATGTACGGTTTACGGTTCCTCCCTTCCTCGGTCGTTTTTTGCGTTCTTTCTTGCTTCGTTGTTCCAGTCACGGTTGTTTGCGATGCAGTGACAGCTGCAGGCCTGTTGCATTCTAGGCAGGAGTATTTCTAGTCACCTTCTATTCTTGTCCCATGTTGTTTTGATCGTTGTTTTAATGATGGTTCACTCCACACATTTATGTTGTTGTTGTTGCTGCTACGCTATAACGGTGCGTGGCGTTATTGCCGCTAGCTAGTATGTTGATGGCGCAGTTCCTGCAGTCATTGTACCGTAGTGTACTGTTGACCCTAGTCGGATCTAAATGGCAACAGTCATTTGGAGGCCTCAAGGGTCAAAGTTGAGACAGAACTCGATCAACTGCTGCTGCTGCTGCAGCTGGACGGACTACTCCTGTTGTATTTTTCATCGTGGTACCGTTCGGAGTTGCTCTGTCTTCCATTTACGTACGTGTCCAGTGGTCAGTAGTTGACATCTTGTCCAAAGTTGGCGTTCGTATTTTAGATTCATCATACTTGAAGGGTTGGCTATAAATGTTGAGTTTGGATGTCTGTGTCTTTTGGCACTGATCGTAGGATCGTTCTTTATATTTGGTCGATCTTGGATGTGTCGTGTACTGCAGATCGAGATTAGATCATTCCGTTTTCTAATAGCTTTGCATTTCATATGGAATCGAAAGAGCTACTTTAAGAAATGGCAAGTTATTTGGCAAGTGTTCCGCTATAACCTCGTTAGATGCTACGTTTTAGTACTGCTTTATATATATATATATATATATATATATATATATATATATATATATATATATATATTAATATATATATATATATATATATATATATATATATACGTGCACATCTGGGGCGATCATGCAGGAGATAGCAAAAGCAACTGTGTTGTGTCGTTAGATTTAGGCCCGATCGAGAGTGAGACGGCGGCAGCAGCAGCAAGCCACTAAGTGACTGACTGACTGTCTGTTTGTTGGTGGGTCGATCCGTCCGTCCGTCCGCCTGGCGGTTCTGACGGTCGGTCTGAACGGTGTTGCGACTTTTCTGTTCACTGATGTTGGTGGTGGCGGCACGTTCACTTTCAGTTTTCTCATTTCTCACGGTGGAGGAACATTAGCCGTAGTTGCGACATTAACGCTCAGCGCGCTGCTGGAGGCGCAGCGGTTGACAGTTGACTCTACGAATAGCGGTGATCGGGAATAATAACGGCCACGTTCCCGCTGCCGCCTCAGTTGTCGTCGTCGTCGTCGACAACTCTGCTGCTGCTGCTTTCTTTGTACGCGGGGGCGGCGGCTGCGGCAACGGCAACAACACACCGCTGCTGCTGCTGCTCTGTCCGCCTATTCATGCATCTATATATATCTAGCTAGCTAGCTTTGTATTCGTATCCATCAGTCATTCATCCATCTATCCAACGCTTGATCTTAACATGTCGCCATTGTTATGGACATTGGCAGCTGCTGGCCATGAGGGGTGGAGCCGTGTTATTTCCTGCCACTCACTGTTCGTATGCTGGTGGGACACATCACAAGGCGTATGCGTATTCTTGCGTCGTTGCGTATTGTCGTCCGTTGTTGTTGTTGACTGGGGGGTAGTTGGTAGGGGTGTCGCTGAGCTGGCATGCCATTGAAATTGCAGCGTCCACCGTCTCCAGGCATGGTAAGAGTTAGAACAGAGTTCGGATAGACTGTGCCTCCCACGCAGATACTGACACAAACGTACAATGGTGCATCGCCATTCTTGAAGTATTGCTGAGTCGAGGAACATGACTGTGCCACAACGATTTGCTCTGGTATTTGTTTAGGCCGACCGTCTCAAAAGATTCCGAACGGATGACTGAACGAGTTTTCCTTCGCGCTCTTGTGCCACCTTCGTAAACGCGCAAAACAATCATGCCCCTGCATCATCACAATTAGTTATTCTACATTCATCGCGCCACATTTATCGATGCAGAATAGGGACATGTTCTAAAAATACCTGGAGTTATTTTCTCCTTAAACCTTTTTTAATAATCCGTCATCCCTTGATTGCGAGTTTGACTATGTTGGGTAAATTGGGGTTCAATGGAAATATACTGATCAATACGGTGCCAGTTCGTATTAATACTTAAAGCTGCAACACCAATTTTTGCTCTGATTGTGCGTGCTTCATACGCAAGAGTATGGCCAACGTTTTAGGTGCAGTCACACGGCTAAACAGTTTCTATGGCGTTTGTTGAATGGGATTTCAAGAAATTAGTAACCTTATGAAGACTATAGAGGATTTTGTTTCCTATAGCCAAATCAAAAGCAGTGGAATGGAGCAGTGAAATGGACGATAAGTTGTCTGTTCGAGAGGGCCTCGCACTGACACGCAGACGATAGAGAGGCATTTGCACGGCGGTTATTTTCATTTGAAGAATCGTTCTGTTCCTGTGCAGAGATGTAGCTGGATTGCGCACTGGCAACAGTGACGACGCCATTCATAGTAATTGCCCAAGTAAAACCACACTTGGTTTCGCTTTATTGTCGCCTCAACCCGGGTTAGAGCTACTAGAGGCAGTATGAAGGCTGAAACGGATTCATTCGTCAACGGCCTTTGTTGAACATGCTAGCATACTGTTAGTTGTTAAGATATACGTGCAAGCGTGATAACACCAACAATGAAAGCAACAATAGAAATAATAATATATGAGGTAATTATACTAGTAATAATAGTAGCAATTAATGAAGCCAATTAGGTTTAAAACATAAACATCGACAGTTCGTGCACAGCAATCGTTGTGTGGAATCGTTGGCAAAACTTCACTACTTTTGCTGTATTTTCGACTATGAAATAAGTATCTTTCACCATTCATACTGTTATTAGTATTTCGTAATTTTTTTAATCAATGTGTGCAATCAGTTGTGTAGGCTTCATTAACTATCGTGCGACGCCAAAACGACAGTATCCTACTTGGTATTTTTGCTGTGACTACTGCTGTACCCATAGCCAGTCCCGCGGAATGAAACATCTGCGATTGATGTGCAACTTTAACAACAACAGCGGCGCAGCTATTTCCACCGGCATGAGAAACGAAAATAACCCTGGTATCAAGATTGGCATGTCTTCAGTCATGTCATGAGCCAGCAATCAAACGTTGCTAGTTATCTTTCGGCAGCTAAGCACAAGAATCAATAGTTTATCTGGAACTGTGCTACAGAAGATTAAAACCCGGCAGGGTTAATTCGCATCGACTGTTGAATGCGAGCCGAAGGCAAATGTGCGCATCACTGTCCTGCGGTACATCTAATGTATCTTCTATCGGTGATTTTAGTGAGAGCCCCGAATGATACCTTTTTAATCACGCGTTATCACGAGTCATAGTGGATAGCAAGGGCTGATACTGTTCTGTTACTTCGCGTGACGATAGCAGCAGTGTGTTTGTGCTAATCTGCCATGGCCGCACGATGACGGCTTTTCCCGAGTTTCCTCTGTCTCTCTCTATCTCTCTTTCTCGTAACCCACAGACAGCTTTTGTGGGTGAGATGTGGCTGTAATACTCGTACGGGCGAAGCTAGCCTGTGAGTTGCTTTTTACCTTTCTGGCACTTTCTATGACGGCTATTCAAGCCTGTATAGACATAGCCCAGTTGAGTTAGTTGTTTTCTTGGAGATATGGCAGGGACGCCTTTCCCATGGCTTCGAAGGAATGCCAAGTATTACCGAGTCTGGGAGGGTGAGGATGAATCCGCGTTTAGTGGGTTTGTGAGTCCCGCACTAGTCACGCAGGCTATTCGTGACGCATGTGCATTCTATATTCTCGAGACTCTCCAGAAAGAAAAGTTATTTTCTTGGCCAACAAGTATTGTCCGTCGTCGGGAGATTTACGTATTCCAATTCTAATTAGCCGGAGATCTCTCTATCTGTAAGTACTGCTGCCTCCCTATACGTTTATATGCTCATGTCGGGGCTCCTGCTGACTACAGCCTCAGAGCTAAGAAGACCGACGGCAATGTATGTAGGAAGCGCGCAATGGCTAGAATGGCCAAATAACCAGGCAGACCACATTTTAGATATAGCAAAAACGCCCGAAGTAGCGAAAAATAGCCTCGTGCACGCAACGCACAACGGAAACTATGGACGTGACCCAATTCGAGGAGTAATACAATCTATGAAAGCTTACGGTTAAGTTCAGTTTCGTGACCAGTAAGGTTGTACTATCTATAAAGTGGTCCTTAAAAAACTAACACCTGGTCGCAAGCTAGCGATCCCAATTAGGGGGGGCTAAACACGTGGTCAGGAGGAGTTATGCAATGACCTATTGAGTAAAAAGCAAGGTAGGAAACGTGCGGCCAAGACGCGCGATGGGAAGGAGACTACCTTCCGTTGGAGCGGACATGGAGCTTTGGCGGTAAACCAGAAATGAATTGAGGTCAGGCTAAATCTGTCGACGACTTGCTCTGTAACCAGATCAGAACATGGCTATTAAGTCAAATAAGTTCTACAAATTGCATGGTTTGAGAAATGCCGTGCAAGGAGAATGTTAGGTTAGTTTGACGTTCGTTTTCCACGAAAGAGCACAAAAAGTCAAGGTCTTGGTCTTGTTGGGCGCAGCCACAGTCCGAGATATTATCAAGGTAATCAGGTATTATTAAGGTAATCAGGTATTATCAAGGTAAATGATGGCTATTATACACCATAGGCTGGGAGCAGCTTGGGAAACTGATTGTGGTAAGCTGCCTTTGTATAGTGTAGTGAAGAGTGTGCGCCCACACGCAGCAGATAGACTTTCATTTAGTGCACGCTTATGCCTTTTTCTTGGAATTCAACCATTGATATGATCGTAGTTCCTGTGCTCCCGGTAGTATCGCGTGTATTGGTTATACAGATATTTTATCACAGAAGGTGAGAAAGCTACAAAACGCTCAACTTGGCTTTGATGTTGCCATATTTTGCTCGTCCTTATGTAGGAACGAGGTTTTGCATTTACGTTTTTGTTTTTTACGCACGTTTTTACGGTCTTATGTGTATATAAAGCATACATATGGTCAATTCGATGTAAAAAAATACCTCGAACGATTAACAGCGGTGCCTTTTCTCTTCCCTGTTATTTCTGGAGGAGTTCATCTTTTTTATCATCCATGTTCAGGCATTCAACCGACGTGATGAATAATAGGACTGAAGGACATCGTTCGAACGCTCGCATAGCGAAACTGTTGATATCGAACGAGCTAGCGATAGTCGGAGGGATGTATCTCATTTCTTGCGGCAAATCTGACTGACAAGGACGATACGGAAGCATACATCCAGATATTGATCACACACACACATATCTATATATATGCGTCTTAAGTACTAGCAAGTGATCTAGCTAAATAACATAGGTTTAACTAGAAGATAGGACGACTACGTATTCGTAAATGTTATTTAAATTCATATACATTGAATTTAGCATTCGGGGGATGTAGCGACAGCAAGTGGCTACGACTCACTGTAAACCGCCCTTCAAGCTTATTCTAGTAAAGGGTGAAGTGTGTCATTTGTTACTTATTTTAATGGATCTAGGTGATTGCTCAGGCTATGCGCGTCAAATAATCAACCATGTTTCGGAGACCGAAATGCACTAGAATTTAAGTAGTAATAGACAAGCACTAATATCGGACGACAATCATTTTGTATCGCCTTGTTGTGCGTCTCGGACAGGCGGATACATAGGGAGTTGTTAAAGTATAGAACACCTGCAACAGTCTCTTACTGGCTCAATAAAATTGTAACAATGTTAATTCCCACGTTTCGTAATGAATTTATTAGGGCAAGGGGATTATCAGTGGTCACCTCGATGACGACTCCATAACGGAGAGTCCATAAGAGAACAAAGGTGCCGCCACCCCTTCCGCTACCAGTCGTTGTCGTTTGTTGAACAAAGTCGAATGGCGTCGATTAGGTGGCAGTGATGTAACGTCGACTCAATCAGGCTGAAGCTAGCTGGCTGGCCAAAATAACGGGACGTGGTCGAGTCGACAGAGGTGGGCGTCGTTTGCCTAAAGAAACGACGACATGACTCGCTGAAATGCCAACTTTTACTATGAGTCGTGTGTAGATGCATCTGGTCGATGCCCGTTTAAGCGATCATATATATGTTGTGTCTCATTTGTTGCATCTCATCCAGCACGTGCTGCCTTTCGACAGGCCGATAGATGCCCTCTTTACATGCATTTTTGGCTGGCTCTTATCGTGAAGACAGTAGAAGCCGCCTTGCTTCGTGAGATCCTGCTTACGTGAAATATTAGCACCTTAAATGACTTTTTTTTCAGAGGTTCATATAAAATTCCTGCCAGTGCGATCTTGTTTATTTTGTGCATCACTCTAATAATGCGTTTTCAAGTAAACGTAAAATCGTGGCAGATTACGGTAACTTAGAATGTAAGAGCAAATATCGTTCTTTGGAAAAATAACTATCTTGTACGTGTGTCCGAATGCTGATAACACGAAGACTAGACGCACAATGAACCCACGGAGTGCATATATATATAGAGTAGAGTTTGCAGCTAGGGAAATTGGATACAATTGTCAGCAATGGGCAAGAGCGAGGGTATCAGAGAAAATGGTGAAATTGAAGGTAAACAAGTCATATACAGACAAATGGAAATTGGCGATGGGCTCCAAATCAAGTTTGGCAACTATGTATGGGAAGGAAAAGCGGGAAAGGGGCGGGGTAGAATGGGTATACGATAATTCAAGAGCGAGTGGGCTATTGGCAGATGCCAGGGCAGGGATGTTGGATACAAGGATACATAGAGCTAAATATAAGGAGGGGCAAAGTACAGAATGTCGAGCATGTGGGCTAGAGAATGAGTCAATCGAACATATTATTAAAGAATGTATAGCCCTAGGGGGGAGCAGAGATATAGAGCTGTCGGAGGCCCAAGCTCTAGGAACAAATGTTAGAAATGACCTGGTCGATATTACAAAGAAGAGGTTGTCACAATGGAAAGCAAGTGCTCAGTAGGTATTGAAGTAGACCTGGGTTATATGGATGCGTAGGTAATATATATGCTGGCGCTCTAAGCGCCCCTGATATAAAAGGGTGACATGTGTATTTGGGTATACATGCCAAGCGAACAAATAAATCAATCAATCAATATATATATGCATATATATTTTTTATAGCTTACCATCCTCTGGCAACATCGAGTGACTTCCAGCAGAAACGTCGAATTCATTCTTAACTAAAGATTTATTGCAACTTGCAACATTACATATAGTACTATTATATTTGCGATCCATGAATAGGCAGGCAGGAAACCCCAGAATTAAGTTCGGAAGATGGGGAGAAAAATATATGGTTGCACACATTTCGCTCAAGCACGCAACGCTATCGTCATATGGTACTTGTCGTGACTGCTGGCCGAGCGTGTTCTAAGAGATTAGTCTGAGAGAACTGAAGTTTTATTTCCGACCCACAGTTCTACGTACAACTAGTAAATATGCTTGATAAATTCAAGGTTTGAAGCGGTAGGGCCGAAGCGGCCTTCAATGGAGGAGAATAGCGTCACGCTACACCTCAGATAGGCGCAGACTATACTTGTTTGGTTAGCGAGCGGTTTCCCATCGTAACAAGGTCCTGAGTACTAGGCTTAAACGTTTGTGCTAATTATATTCGACGTACTATATACAGTCCCTCTAAATCAAAAACTGTGTTGTAAACTGAGGAAATAAAACTTCCGTCTGCACACATGCGCATTGTCGTCTGCAAGCTAACTTCACGAGTGGGTTAAAAGAGGAATTTAAGTATCAAAATAATTAGCCTAGGCTTGCAATATTGGTTTCTCACTCCCTTTTTATCTTATCTACAATATTGTACTTCTAACAACTAAGACCTTTGACAAAAGTCAGCCCGTTAAGTATGGTTGCAAGCCCTATCCCAAACATTTACGTTAGCCTTACAATGACGGTTTTAAAATAGCCAACATATGAACTCGGTCCCAGCAAGACATGCCTTAATTTTTTTTTATAGTATAATAAGCTCCTGTTTTAGTGCGTCGATTGTTCACATCTTTTTGGATTATAAAAAGCCTGTAAAATTATGAAATCAAACAGCGCTTTCCCCCTTCGGCTTGAAAATCACGTCTGCCGCCTAGTACGTGTGTCGTGGGTAAAATTTTTGTGTGTGGGAAGATTTTGGAATGCATGCTATACATACATGCGTCACTATCAGCCTGCGTGACCAGTGTGGGACTCACAAACTTACCTAATCCGGAACCCTGCCTATCCTCATGGCATTACTTCTAACGGGCCCGACTGCTAAGCTAGCCACCCTTTGCAGTATGAACGCAGTATTCCTGAAACTTCCTGAGTGTGTATATCTCTACACGGAACATGCTGGTTTATCTGTTAGCAAACACCCCACTGTTTGCGACGAATCTAGAAGTGCGAGTTTGGCCTTCAGTCGGCATTGGAGTATACTGCGTTCATTAGTAGGCTACGAAGTTGAAATTGCATCAATAGACCCTGTAATTTATGCCATATGGGCAATAGCCAGTGGACTTAATGAAGGGGCGAGGGTAAAACGAATCGACATGTGGTTTGCTCGCTGCACAGTGTATGACTTCCATTACACGATTTACTACAGAGAAAGCGTTTACGAATCTAACAAATTGCGTATTCATAAATGTTGTAATGGTAACCCCATACCAAGTTTGTTATTGTTTGTGTAGATGTTATGTCAATAGCATGGTTGGCAGTCGCGTCCTGCTGAGCATAACCGCAATAATGTAGTTCTAGTAGCGTACAATGTGGAGACTCGCATTATGTTAATTTTCATGAAAATCGGTGTACTCAGAAAACCATGACCTAACGTACTCGATGTGTACAAAGCGCAACCCTACATACGAGCTTTATATAATTCATAGCTCTTTTTGGCGTTGCCCATGTAGTGGTAGCTTTGCAAGACACTCGCAGTACAGTTGACAAAGGTTTGTGATGCCGCATCATATATATATATATATATATATATATATATATATATATATATATGTATTTGTATATTTAGTCGGCGATTAGACGCGAGCAGCAGTTGAGCTATCTCAATGCATTCCAATTGCGATGAATATGGTAATTGGAAAAAGATCCTTTGCTTTTCAAAAGCTTCCTCCTTTATCGAATCCAAACAGTTGTATGGGTGTGTAGAGTGTTTAGGTACTTAGTCTTAGTGTAAAAGAATGTTGAATTCAGGCCGATTTACTTCGAAACGAAAAGCCGACGTGATAGTGACGACCACGACGGCACGACGGCGAGAACGTCATAATCTACCGGCCCGAACGACGTGTTGTCGGTAGCGTTTCGGCTAAGATTGCTCCTGAGAGGAAGAGCAAGAGTGGCTGGGCGTATTTATTGTTGCCGCAAGACGGATTGTCTGTCTGTCTGCTGCTGCTGCGGCGACGACGACAACGACGACGACTAGCGGAAGAATGGCAAAAGCAATAGTGGTGGACAGCGCTACTCTGCTCTGCACTTTGATATTTTTTTCTTTCTTGAATGTGGTACGATTGCCGGTCTGTTGTGTGCGCACGTGCACGAGTATATGTTGATGCCAAGTATCACCACCAACACCATTCGCGTGGTTGTGAAGGTTGTAGTAAAATAAGATGAAGATGATGAAGACGAAGAAGAAGAATGGAGGGACGAAGCGAGGTTGGTCGGTCGGTCGCTCCTGACTGGCTGGCTGGCTCCACCGACGACTACAGACGACAGACGACGTGGGCGAAAAACGCGATCATCATTTCAATGGCCGTCTGTATTTAGATAGCTTTAGGATGTAGCTGCCCCCGCGACAGCCATCACGAAGTCCGTCTGGACTTCGCCATTGTCATCATCACTACGGCCACTATAGTCATCATCAACATCATCACCATCGTCTGCATCTTCTTGCCATCGCCGCGTAGGGCCGCCATCCAGGCTGCTATAGGCGAGAAAAGGTCGATAGACCGGGTCGACGTGCTCGACCTTTCGAAGCGAACGATGCCCTGAATATTGCTGTGCTGTTTTATATATTTATATATATATATATATATATGCGCGATGGAGACAGCCCCGATGATAAAACTACTCTAGATAGAAGGTTGCTGATTGTTGAATTGTTTGATTCCTGGCTACAACTGATCCGTGTATGAAGTGTAGCGGAGACAAGTTTTGGCTCTGGCTTTCTTTAAGCCGCAACGCCAGCATTGTTTGCAATGGTTCTTTTAGCCTCAGTCGATCGTAGAACGCCATCAGCGTCACGGGAAATTCTTCGGTAAATCGCTGGGCGGGGTTTAAAGGGCGGCCGCTTTCAGTACAGACAGACCGATCGGTCGATACAAACGTGCCATTGAAACTGTTTCCATGACGCTTACAGTATGACCGACTTACATCAAATAGTGGGCGATTTTAAATAAAGAGCCGTGCCATCGTCTTTGGTAGGAGCTGTCTATGAAACAGTATCCAATGTCTGTCTGTTATGCCCGGTCCTGCAAACAAATTTTTCTTTATCTGTGTCTGAGAAAGGTTCCTCTACTCGCCCTATGCGACTGGTCCCTGGAATTGTATGTCAGGTCATACAGTTTACAGCTTGTATCGGACTATGATGACTAAGTGTTGGTTTCTCTTTCATCGGGTAACACGCGCTACTTGGTTTAAATAACAAATTCTGTCACGAGCATTAACGTTGTCTCTACATCGACTGCTTAGCATGCTTTAGCTACACTTTACTACACACTAAGGAAAACTGATAGATAATAAAAAGCGTACACCGTTTAATTGCACGATAAGGTCTTATACAAAATAAGGCGCAAAAGGATTTAGCTGCTTGCTTCTTAGCTGGCTGTCACACTAGTCTGAGTGTGACGTGAATAAAATAGAGTAGAAGGTGCCTTCATTAACCAGTAAAGGGGGGGGGCGCCCTCTGTACTCTTTAGAAACTAAATACACTAACTAGCTAAGTGCACATTTTAGGGCTCATGAAAAAACTACGGCCTCCATTTTGATATGTAGGAAATATTTTGATGATCTGCTTTGTGCGTGCAACCAATCTGGCGGTCGTTTTAGGACAACCGGCTTGGTGTTGAAGAAATGGTGGGCGATAATGGCCCGCTGCATTAAAGATAATGCAACGATGTTTTAAAATTCGGCAGTTAGGACAATATGCATGTCGAACATAAAGATGAAGCACTCTAGCGGGGTTGTTTTGGAGGAACTTGCACTCTCTGTATGTAAGTAACTTTACATTAAGGGGTAAGTAGCTCATTGTATATTGACTTACATAATTGAAATCGAGCAACGGTGAGGCCTAGCCACGCTGAGGGATACCGGTTTTTGCGAGCAGAAGTTCGATCTCTAGAGGATCTGCTGTGCAGGTGAAAACGACGTTATTTAATCGTCCTACCGTGAATGACAGCTTCGTCAATTTGTACAAAAGTTATGCTTTACTTGATGCATACTAGTACACTTTGAGTTTTACAGAATCTCGCAAACAAGATTTCAGCCGTAATGATTAGGGTTTTTCTCAATAAGTAAGCCTTTTTGTGCCTTACCAATTGTAGACCTTGGTTAATTTTGACTTATCTATCCTGGCGTTATTGTGCGACTACCAGTTACTCGGACAATGGTACTAGTTTTTTAATTTAGTGCATTGTATTGTGTGTATTGACGGGTAGGCGAAATTTTGGCAATTGAGTGATTACGCTTATCAGTCTGACTCAATCTAGTCCGAGATTGCCGTGTTGCCCCATCAAGGAATTTATTATTATTATTATTATTATTATTATTATTATTATTATTATTATTATTATTATTATTATTATTATTATTATTATTATTATTATTATTATTATTATTATTATTATTATGATTATTATTATTATTAGTATTATTATTATTTATTAGTATTATTATTTTATTATTATTATTATTATTATATTATTATTATTATTATTATTATTATTATTATTATTATTATTATTATTATATATTATTTATTTTCATTAATATGTGTTAGGACAATACAATTGTGAGGTGTGAATGTGTATTCTCATTATTTTATAGTTTCTTTCTTGCTGTCGTCAGCCCATCGCACCTAATATCGACGCGGCGTTTCCTCTGCAAACTGCCAATGAAAGCAGCTGCCTCAGAAAGTCGCCTTCGCGTGCATCTCCGGTGTTTGCTTGTATTCGATCACTTAAGTCTTTAATAAATGTCCTTGTTCTTCTGCTGACTGGGCCCATTGTCTCCATTGCAATCGGCACGAAATTGTATCTAGACTCTAACTCTGTGTATTTACGACACTTTTCTTTCTCTGCGTGTTCGGCACCCATCCCGCCTCGGTAGCGCTGTGGCACACATAAGACGGTGCGATTGTGCAGGAGACTGTCGCATCCCAAACCAGGCATTTGCCTTTTTTCCACGGCGGAATAGTGACACCGTCGGGCCTTTTATCGTCATGAAGTCCTAGTCTGGGTTCCAGCATGCTAGGTATTCCCGCCCTCCGGAGAGCTCTTTGAATCACTGCATTTATTTCTGTGTGCCTGGGAGCCCGACCTTGGCTCTTAATGCAGCTCAACGGGTGGAGGCCATTCTTCTCTACTGGTTTTCCACAGGCCTTGCAAATGTGTGGTTCGCATATCGACCCGCCGATTCTGAGAGCCGACACCATGCGGAATGAGACGTTGTCCAGCATGGTGCCGAGCTGTGGCGACGGGAGAGCCCTAAGGAATCCACCGCTGAAGGTGTCTCGTGCGGCCAAGAAGACTGCCTTCTCCGTTGAAGACTCAAGGCTTTCGGTGATCTCACGGGCTATAACTTTACATCTGTAGTTATCAAGCACTCTCTGCGTTACACGTTTCTCCCAAGGACCTGGATCCAACTTCAGCTTGACAAGCGACTCTGCCTCCTGCTTAGCTATGTGCAGCCGGTGGTGAGCACTCGGGTCGACTAGCGCCTCTGCCAGCGGGCTGAATTCTAGCACAGACGCTGCGTAACATATGGGTGCCAATTCTACTGCTGATCGAACACCCAGTCCACCTTCTCTTATGGGGAGGCTTGCTCTTCGCCACGTATCGTCCGTGAAATCGATGTTAAGGACTTCACTCAGTATGTCTCTCGTAGAGTCGTCATACGCTTGCAGGGCGTCGGGACATTGGCTTGTCGGTGAGGTGCGCAATGTGTAGTTGAATTTCGGGGAACCCAAACTATATCTCCAAAGACATAGTGCAGCTTGTGAGTGCATGGCCAACAAACGAGGCCGTGTCTGCAGCAACGCCCGACGTTTTTCTGTTAAGGTCTTGTAGATACTTTGTGGACTAAGTGGAGCCCCAAGAACTTCTAACTCGGCCGGGTTAACTTGCTTACAGCCTGGTAGAACGGCAGCAATGGCTTTGCGTGCTTCGTCTCGTTCCTGGGTGTCCCCCCCAACCGTTATAACTTCGCACTTGGAAAGATTGAGGATTGTTCCTCCTTCATTTGCAAACTCTATTACCTTAAGTATGTCAGCAGCCACCACTTCTGCCGGTCCTCCTAATGTACCATCATCCAGATACCAGATGTTCAATGGGCTTCTCATTCGTGCCACTAGACTGGAGATACCCAGACTGAACAAGGCGGGGCCTAGTGGGTCCCCTTGTTGCACTCCATTTGTTGATTTAAGTGGCTCTTTGTCACACCAGGATATAAGTGAAGGGTCCCTGTAGCATTGCCATACAAGTGGAAAGAGTTCCGGTACGTGTAGTCTTACTTCTTCTAATATTACGTCGCGTCGTATTGTGTTAAAAGCATTGCTAAAATCTAGCTTCACTAAAACCCGCACAGGACCGTCTGTTTCGATGTATGCTCGTACAGCGTGAACGGCTGCCTCCGCGCCTCCTTTTATAGAAACCCCTACTTGCCTTGGTCCTAAAGCTTTTGTTATGGATCCTTTACTGATCGCGATGGCCACCTTTGCTACAAGCCTTCGGATTGTAAGGCCACATGCTATAGGTCTGATTGAACCGTCCTTCTTTTTTAGGGCCGTAAGATTTGCCCCGTAAAAGGTCGTCAGGCAAGAAGAAGGGAGGCTGCCGTTTAGTGCCGAGGCCACCAGAGAGCAAACTTCTTCCAGAAGTCTTCCGGATGAGGGTACTGAGTTGTCAAGCATGTCCCGGAGATGTCGGGGACGCAGCCCATCTAATCCAGGTCCAGATGCTACGGCGAAAGATCGGACGGCGTCAACAACCAATTTATGATGTACGGTGTGTCCTCTTGTTGTTACTGGTGCCTGGAGGGATCCTAGGCGTTCGCTTGCGTCTGCCAATGGAGGGGGGTGCTTCTTTCTTAACTCCTGCTCCGTGTGATCGTTAAATGGTGCAAAAGAGTCGGTCGAAAGAAGGATCCGTGCGGCGGAACGTACATCACCTTCAGCTAATTTGCGCTCTGCCATCTTCCCCCTGTCGTGATCTGTATCAAGTGATGTGTCGTACTGTATAATGTTACGGTTACACTCGTCTAAAAGACTTGCAAGTGTTTTCCACCGCGATTCAGTAACGTTCTTCCTGATTATTTGGCATAATGACCGATCATTGTTTCTCAGTGCTGGGATGCGTAGCAAGAGCATTGGCATTATTAGAAGCTTCTCCCAAGACGCGTTGTCCTTCCTTGTGTTGAAGTTGGAAAGTGCTTCAGCGTATGCTGCGCAGCATATTTCTCTAACTCCTCTAGGTATCACTTTGACTAGTTTAATGTTTCGATGCACCCGGGCCAGGGAACGAATTAGCGTAATTGAGTCGAGGGTCGTATCCGATTGCCTGTTCGGGTCGTCTTGTGCCGAAAGCGACGCAGGCGACGACGTGTTTCTCAAGGGTTGACTGAGTGGAGGCCGGGTATCTGCCGGATGGAGACGTGTCGTATGCATACGCAAGCCCCGGAGTGACCTTAGGCACTTTCTGCATATTTCGCAGGTATATGACTGTTGTGATCGTAGTTGGGGTTGATCGGGGTTTGTATGGGCTGAAGGTAGGGAGCTCATGGTTAACTCGTAGTTTTCTGATTATTATTATTATTATTATTATTATTATTATTATTATTATTATTATTATTATTATTATTATTATTATTTATTAGTTAACATTACTATTATAGACATGGTTATTGCATTAATATTCCATGACATTATAATTACATTATTACGAACAATAACATTATATGTTAACACTATCTTATTAATTAACATTATTATGTGGTATTGCTGCTGCTTCTCTAGTGATGACAAAGTGGTTGCTGTGGCTGTCGCGCGATTAGTTGTTGAAATCACTGTTGGCGCCACTTTGTAGATTAGCTGTTCCAACATCCAAATTTAGCTGAGCGGCCGTTAGAAATCGAATTTAAATGGCAGCGGCGTGCCGCTGGGAGCCTACGGACCGTTACGCGAATGGTTTCGTTTTGCTTCACCATTTCGTGTGGATCTTAACAGCCTCATGGCTGCTCGAGCCTCTGTCGCATAGTCACACACAGTACATCAAACCGATCACTGAGTTACAGGCATCACTCCGGCATGTCACTTCCTAGGTTATTATTATTATTATTATTATTATTATTATTATTATTATTATTATTATTATTATTATTATTATTATTATTATTATTATTATTATTATTATTATTATTATTATTATTATTATTATTATTATTATTATTATTATTATTATTTATTCAATTGTTCAGTATTTCCCTACAATTGTGGGACCCAAACGTGTACCCGCGTAGGCTCACCCCCCCTTCTCAATCCATAGAGCCGATGATAGCGGCGGCGTTTCCCCTACACACTGCGAGCGAGAGTTGCTGACGCAGAAACTCGCCCTCGCGCTGGTCACCCGTGTTAGCACTAATTTTGACACCTAGGTCTTTCAGGAGGATACTTATTATTATTATTATTATTATTATTATTATTATTATTATTATTATTATTATTATTATTATTATTATAAATCTAATTTAATTTAGCGGCAAAGACGAATGCATGTTATGCAATACAATATGAATCACTTTTTTTAATTCAGGAGAGATGCCTAATTACGCAATGTATATGTACATACCAGGTTTAAGCACATTTTTATGAACCGCTATTATGAGACATATGTTGGTAAAACCACTTTCGTTCATACGTTGTTCAATCGTTCATGCATATACCCTTGACAATACGTCTTTCCCTTGACGCCGTTGATCGGTGGTTCCGTAGCACATGCTCTCTCTCTCTCTCTCTCGCCCGCGCGCGCCTTCTCTGTGCAAATGATCTGTATATATGTGTGCTGGGTTAAAGGCGAAGGTTAGAGTCCCTTAGCTCTGAACGATGGCCCCATTCATGTGTTGCGGTTGTTTTCTTTTTACTGTTGCTGTTGTTCTCGTGGTTGATTTTATACTGTCGTTGAGATTGCCACCAATGTTGAATATTGTCTTATTGTGTTAATTATCAAAGTGATGAAAAACACACGGGGTCAAAGGGAACCTTCTCGAATCATTAAGTTGCATTGGTGGTAGCTACGACGACTGAAACGTCTTAACAGGAGGGATGAGTCTAGCGGTAGACGCGTACTGGGTGGCCTTCACCCAGACAGGTTTGCTACGGCGGCTGTCTGTTAGGATGGGGAACGGCAACATTATTATTATTATTATTATTATTATTATTATTATTATTATTATTATTATTATTATTATTATTATTATTATTATTATTATTTTGCAGACAACAGTAGCAGCGACTTAACTGCTGTGACCAGAATAACTAAACAAAGCGTTGCAATGAGCGCTCTTTGTCATATGTTTTACTACCATGACCAATTTAATCACCCCTTTTAGATGTGTTCTTGCACAAATTTCGTAGCACAGATAAATTTTCCTTGGAGGCAATGGGTTTGTTGTATTCTGGTTCGTGCGTTTGGTTAAAAATAGAGCTTCAAGGTATTTCCAGTCCGCAAAATGGGCCTTCTTCATTAGGATGCTTCAACATGTCGGGGGTTTTACGCCAGGGCCATATAGTTATTATATTAGTTATACAACAATTCAAAGTAACGTATATCAAGGCAAACAGGTATATATTTATGCAGAAGTTGTTTATTCTGTTATCTCGTTCTGCCAGATAAACAAAGAAATAAGAGAGAACACACGAAATGAGCTGCGTGCTTCGCCACTCGATCGTAATCATCTTAGCTTAACATCTGGCTACAAACAGACAGAATCGGCCTTGCAGATCAACCTCGTGTGCATCCTTCTTGTTTGTACATATACAAAAGCGCACAGATATATGCACAAATAAGAAGAATGCACACTGAGATCCCCCTTTATATATAGTGCCGCAGCCTAAGTGTCACATAAGATAAAAGAACTGCTCTCGCTAAATGTTAAGTGAGATGTTCTGGGTCTAAATGGACTGCAATTTGAATACTAAGCTCGGCGGAGTGCAAAAAAAGCTGGCGGTGCATCTTAAATTTTAGGCAGAAGCAACCGGCAACTTTTGCAACGTGATTTGATTAAAAACATACAGGTTTCAACAAGTTTATGAACTTTATGTGAGAAAAAGTTTGCTACTGTAGAGTAAAAGTGCTTTTTGACGTACTGAATGGTGGTGAATTACTTCTGAAATCCTTCTCAAGATCGGGAATAAAACTGACATTTTCTCTACATAAATATATATGGTAACTAATGAAATGGCTACTTGGTTTATTGTGCTGATTTTGATAATATTGATATATTACACTACGTGCAATGTATACTAAATACAATATGAATGTGTTTATAGACGTTGTTTATCATATTTTTGCTGTTGTTTTCACTATGGGCTGGGCCGACGCAGCAGGCTTCCGTCTCGACGCTATAAGCGACCGCGGAATTACGTCGCTAGGGAATGTAACGGCGATGCTTTCAGCCAGACAGCCACGAGGACCCTGTTTCCATCGGCTGCGGCATATATTCCTGTGACCGACTTGAGAGGTATCAAATAGGGAGTCGTATTAGAGGAATGTTCCTTTCATCGGAAGACATCGGCTCTGAATCTTTGAATTGTAGTCAAATTTAGGTATGTTAGATACGTCAGCCCTATCGGAGCCAATCTATTTCTGTCCACGTGAATCTGCCGAAATCTCGCCACAATATAAAATTGCGTATATATATATATACAGATGAGTGTGTGCGCGCGTATATACGTGTGACCTCTGGCCTGTAACGGCCGTTTCGCCGGTGGCGTTTCTTAACGGCCCTGACGATAGGGGGAGGGGGGGGGGGAATGAAAATCTTCGTCTTCGGGTTTTCGGCAGTAGCGTGTCGTCGTCTTCGTCGCCGTCGTCGTCGTCGTTGTCGTTTGTGCGAGGAATGACTGAATGCGGAACAGAAGACGGGAGGACGATGGATCGTTGGTCTGTGCGTTCTTTCATTCGTTCATCTGTCTGTCTGTCTGCCGCTTGGTCGGTGGGTCGGTCGGTTGTCGCAAACAGCCCTGCCAGCCCCGTCTATACCCCTTCCTTTTCCCTTGTCTCTTCTTGGCTCCTTTTTTCCACCCCAGCACCTCCCTCAACACCCCGTCCCTCCCCAGCAACCAGTCAACCAGCTTGATGATGGTAATGATAACTGCAATGAATCTGGTGGCCCCATGCGTGTCACCCGATGACCCCCGCCTCCTCTCCCCCCCCCCCCCCCCCTCCCCCCTCCCCACTCATCCTGGCTCCGCCGCCGCTACCGCCGCTGCTTCGTTGCAAATAATCAAATAATCAGAACTCTGGTTCGCACAGTACCGAATGTGAGATCGCTCTATTCTTGCGAATACTGATTGCTGCCACCGCTATACGACAGCAACAGCAGCAGCAGAAGAAGAAGAATAAGCAACTATATGTAACATTGGCATCCTTTATCTTCCCGTCCTTGTTTGATCGTCGTCGTCGTCGTCGGCGTCGGCGTCGGCGGCGAGCAAATAACTCGTCAGTCAAGGATCGACACAGGTAGCCATTGCACACCGGTGCGGTATGAGTGGATGTCCATGCCGAATCACGATTGTCACAAATAGACAAACTATTTCATTATTGCTTTAATATGCTTACTGTAATTGTAAACGAAATTGTTTACCTGCATGTATATATATATATATATATATATATCAGGTGATGGTTGATTTTAACGACTCGGCCGGACGGGTCAATCTATCGAGTCCGAAGCTGAGGAAGGACTTCTGAACACGCTGCTTTTCTATTTCTATCGTCTGTTCGTTTGTAGACAATGGATGAGTAGATCAATAAATGGCGATAACAGCTGAATAAACTTCGCCTGTCTGGCTGAATGACTGAACAAAAGGGGACCCAGTGAGTCGGCGGCGGCGGCGGCGTCGACGGCAGCGGCGGTCGGTTGATCGGTCGGCTAGCCAAGAAAGTAAAAGTGTGAATTAAATCTCCCCCCGTCCGCTTGCAAGCGTGCGACGAGTAGATATATTGACAGACGGACGGACGGACAGATGGATGAATGAATGAATTGATAATCTTCCGTCGATCGCAAGAGCAGATGGACAAAGCAGATGCCACTTTCATCCATACCATGCCTGGCTAACCGTCTTTGTGGGGCGAATGTCCAGAAGCGATGATGGTGTCACGCTTGGCGTTTAGACTCAACAATTGCGCACGAGATAAGCAACTACATTATTTTACTAGTCACCTGGCGTCTGAACATTACGCACATCCGGAACCAACCACCTGCAGACCCACAAGAAATTCACTATGGGACTTTGCAGACAAGCAGGCTCGTTCACTGTGCTGTACTAATTGGGAAATAAGTGCACTAACCAACTAACGTTGGTATATTTAACACGGGTTCATTTTTAACATACAGCAAAAAGGCACCTTTGTGAGATTCACTATGCTTGTTCTGAATAATCTTTAACTAACACAAATTATTATTCTGAATAATCTATAACTAACACAAATTATTACTCGTTATTTTTTCCATGCTTTGAGTCCCAATAGAGTGACAATCCTGGTGACCTGGAGGGTAATTACCTTGCAACTTCGAATGCCAATAGGTACATTGGGTCATTGACCTGTTCACCACTGTAATACTAGTGTTTGAATCGAATAATTCAAACTCGATGTGGTGTGCGACGGGATGCAACCACGATAGGAGGCGACGATACTACGCAAACAACGGTCTTTTTAATTCACTTATTTTTCGACTACTATCTGGCTCCAGTCTCTTTCGAAGTAGGATTATTTGAATTTATGCCCGGGTAACCAAACCGTCAGCGTTGTCTTGTATGTTACACGTTGTCGGAAACTTCATTTCCACGTTGCCGGTCAAGTTATTTAATATTGGCACAGAAAGGTTGTACAAACAATCATTCGGGTTTTACAGTCTGACACCCGGAAGACCACCACTGAAATGTGCGGTCGTCCTGTTCGCGTGTAGGAATATAAATCCAGATCTGCAACAAATCGGGAATTTGACAACAGCCAATAGAAGTAAAAGTGCTTATATATATATATATATATATATATATATATATATATATATATATAAGGGGGAGGTCTAAGAAGTCTAAAAACTACGAGGCCAGCAGTGGTTGTTCTAGATAGAGTAAATTATATATGGTGCAATAGCAGCGATGATGCTGGGTCCCAGCTACTTTGCTACGGCTACTGTTGTGCATGAAATATACAATTTGCTTAAACCGAGTAAGCATTACCACATCCAGATTTACAAAACAGACCTCAAGCGTCCAGGCTTGCTAGTTGTAGACGACCTGGTGTTCGTGAAACGTACTGACAAATACGTTTACAAGAACGGAGGAAAGCGTTGGTCGAGAGACACCGTAATAAGTTCAGTGAAAGAGACCATAGAGTTATCCTGAGTGGCTCTTTAACCCTGTCTAGATCCATCGGAGCAAGATTAGGGTAGAGAAACAAAGCAGTGAAACCTCTATGGTAATTACACACGCAACTTTTATGGGTTCTCAGTTGGCCTGAGACTTTCAGACTACAGAGGAACGCCGTCATGGTGTCCTGACGTACTGCAGCGCTATATTAATATTGCCCGAAAGAATATTATAAATATTCAACGAAATGGGCCTCGGGAATACCAGATTATTTAGTAGCATTGGCATTCCTAAACAAGGGAAACTAAGAAAAGTACAGAGCAAGATGATGTAAGCAATCAGGGCAAGAATGCCGTCAGAATACGTACATCTAATGACAGTGAAGACACTGAAATACACGTCACAGTGGCGCAAGAGGACAGGGGTGTCAGGACATTGTACTGATGTTGGAACATACAAGATATCTTATTTTAATATAGTAGATATGTGTTCATGGTAAGTCGATACGACTAAAGACGGATTTCCACGACTAAGCCTGTTTAGTAGCCAATCGAGAAAACACCCGTCACCGCAAGGCAACGTCTGCAACGGCGCGCGTCGGCTAAAAGAAACCTTTTAGCGTACAAAGCGACAGTAGATCTCATTCATCCATAGCAACTTTAGGCCTGTCCGACAAGAATGATTCTCATTATATACTGGCGAAGACATCTAAACTGGGAAATCCATGTCCGCTGTGTAAAATGTGACATGAAGCGGGAAGCGGTAGAGTACATGATTGAAGAACGCGACAAGGCTTTACAAGGTGATCATGAGTTTGTCCGACAACTGGATCTCACTGCGAACAGTGGTCACCATATATTTTTCGGGAGGCGAATAGAAGTTTAACAACCTACGAGAAATACAAAACCACCAGGAAGATTACTCGCTCCATTTGATCGGTGGACGTCGTGAGATTTCCGAGGGTGCGGATAGCCTCACGCCATGACCTGCTATGGGAGTAGCATTTCAAGCGGTATCGCGACGTTCAGGTACTACATTCATTATACGACAGCACACTAGAAAATCGTTGTTCGTTGTCGCTACTGTCGACTTTGCTTTCCCACTTTGCTCCTTGTCTTCTGTGGCTTCTAGCTGTTGTTGTTATTGTTGGGATTGTTCTGTTTGTGCAGACCCCAATGGGCGGCTACTTGACTTCATTGTAACATTGCACTTGCTGGCCATCACGCTCGTATTTGTTCTCACGGTGGGTGTGTTATTTTCACGGACGAGTGATTCTCGATGGCTGAAACATCAGATCCAGAAGGACAGAGAATGAGCAAGCCAAATGGAGAGAAAGAGACGGGAGGGCGGGAAGGCAGAAAGGATGATCAACTTGTGAAAAAAAGCCGTCAGCCTCTCGGCACGATCATATGGTAAATATTTTCTCTGCTCTTCCCCAACATTGCTGTAATATGAAAGAATTAGTGTAATTATCCATACACCCTTACAGCTATTACACCTGATTGGCATAAGATCCTTAACACACAATAATAGCGCACAGTCAAATGTGTATATGCTTACAGGTGGGAACATTTCAAATATATTTCTTATCTCTGTCTATACACGGCTTTCTGTGGGAGCTATTCCTCATTGAGGCCGCAACACAATTCCGGCGTCGGTGAGAAAACTCATCATGAATGCAGCTAGCAAGCGAAAAAAACACAGTTGAATTACGAAACAATGTTCCAATCAACCGACGAAATGTATAGAAACATAGTACATACAAGCAAGAAGATGTGCTATTCTTTATTACATTCAAGGCAATGCGCGACAGTATAATTTTTGTGATTTTCTCTTTCATATCATATTTATTTTGCTTTTCGGAGGAATTGCGTGTTGGCAGCATAGCACAGGCATTCGGGGGCGTATCTGAACAGATCTATACGACGTTTGTGGCTGTGACTTTTCAAGCGCTGATCCTACATTCAGGTGTGAACTTTAGGCAGCCGAATATAAGTGATGATTTGACATATTGTGTAACCATGATTACATATTCTTGAGGGATCCTTTTTGGAGGATCACAGCATACAAGTTTGAGCAATGGCGGAACAGTATGCAAGAGGGTCAGCTGTTCGAATTACTTTAGCCATGGATTTGGTCCCGATATGACGCATTTTGGCCAAGTGCAAATTACTTGTATTTGTGTAATCCTCTGTGATTCCCGAATAAATGGGCCATGCAAAATATATCCTCTTCAAATAGCTGCATTCAGGACATTCGAAGTTTGAATGTAACCCAAACAAGGTTGGTTCCTGTTATTATTAATACTGCTACTATTCTGTGCAGTTAATTTACGGAAACGTTGAGTTGATTTGGTCAACGGAGTACCTGCTGGAGAAAGCAGATCGAAAGATGCAGAGATACCTTTCGAGGTATTCGGAGGTTCGACTTGCTCTCATTGTCTCTGTGTAGGCTAGTGAGCGATTGATAACGGGGCCGCAAACGATGTTGTCGATGCTCTGGCGACATGACTAGCCAAACAGACAACCTACTACTAACCTACTATTGAGAATCCTTTTAAAATATCTGTCTCGGATATCATTTGCACGAATGACTCCTCATTGTCGCCATGCACCTTATATATATATATATATAAATTAGGTATGATTCATCAGTATGTAGAGCAATGCGTAGTGAATGAGAATAAAACTACTGTAGTCGTAGGCGCACAAGTCCTAGCATAAGCTATTCATATACTATTATGTTATAAGCATTGTTGTTTAGTCAAAATGCTGCAAAAAAAGGCAGTCCAGTCTGGCATGCATCGCAAGCTTCGGAAGTTACCGGTTATTCGAACTTTACAATTTTTGACTACACATATCTGTATTAGATTCTCATGAGTGAACAGTCGATACGGAAAAACACGACCGAGTTACCGAACATTGTGTAATTTTTTTTATGCGTGAGAACATTGACATAAAAGAGTTCCACGCGTTTTGTAAGTTTGGGTCGCCAGCAGCAGCATTTTCATTGCCGCGGTCGTGATGATGTTTGGAAGCTGTTTGGCTGATTGGCAATGGTGAAGGTCGTGCTATTGCAGGCGCTGAATACGATCACGGAATGGTCATCCAGTATATTTGCTGCAGTGATGGCGAATTTTGAGGGACAACAAGTTTTGCATTATGCGTTTGCTGGTCTACAATGAACATAGACTAGAATATTAGCTTGCTATAGAATAGCGAACTCGAAGCGAGACCATTTGTGAATGCCAGTGAAATTGCTAGTCTTCTCGGCTAAAGATGTTATTTTACACTACCATAATATAAATATTATTTCTCAATTAGACATTATTTAGAGATCACCATGTTTATTTATATATACACTAAAGACCCTTATATATATATGAGGGGAAGAGGATGCAGAGACTTAATTTTTGTGTGTTCTAATTTCAAGGCGGATTTATTCCACAGGCTTACAGCTTAAGCCCTTTGAATGCATGTATTATAGTTGTGACTGGTGATTTATACCGCCAAACATAAATTAACTGAACGGCCTTCTGAATGTGGTCGGGCGTGCCTCTTAGTGGGGATGTTAAGAGTACCGATGGATCATATACATTATTTAGATTAGTCGGAACCTATATTGCATGTGTTTGACTTTAATGCAATTCAGGCTTGTTTTTACGTCGATAAGTCGTTTTTCCATAGATAGTAGATTTAGTTAATTTTGCAGCAACTTCACGAAAACGACGAGTGACTGGGCAACCTGTTCTTTGGAAGTACATATAACTGCCTGGGCAACCTGTTCTTTGGAAGTACATATAACTGCCTGGGCAACCTGTTTTTTGGAAGTTATCAGAGTATTGCACAATTTTGTCGATCGACAATTGCACCATTGTAGATTACATCACGATCTTATTGCGCAATGCTGATCGCTGATCTAACACCAAAAGGATTGCTCGACTGTCTGGTTAATTGAATACATGATTTGATAATTGTCTCTATTGCGTTACTTTCAGCAGCCGCCACCACTGCCGCCGCCTCACTACCACCGAGCATCGTGGAGCGTGGTGGTACGAAAGTGAAACCCGACGGAAAGAGGACTCGACGGTGGCTGGTTATCGTTGTGGACCACCTTGGTGCAGATTCCGGGATGCACTCAGAATGTGACACCGATACCCAACGAGATTGCAAAATCTCACTTCATAGAAGCGGCCTGACAGCTGCCCTTCGTCTAAGTCCGCTCATCGACAAGAATTACATCTGCAGGCTTCGACTGACATGCTATTCACGCGCGATTCTCGTGGACATATCACGAATATCCTAGTCAGCTGATCGCTCGTATCAACAACGACATCAGCAACAAGCAACAGCAGCAGCAGCACCAGAAGGAGGAACTACAACGACGGAGTAGACCACTTCTACGGCAAACAAAGGGGCGTCTTCATAGAGCAAAAGAATGAAGTTACCGTTAAATCATAAGAGAGTCATCACAAAGTTTTTCCGGTGAGTATTTGGTTAATATCATCTATTTTTTAGGAACCAGTGCCGCTGATTTAAAGGGCGGCTGATTGCAGCTTGTGTCTTCTACAGGTCTTATGGCCAGATAGATGTATTTCCACAAAGAAGCATTCATTATTAAAATAGGTACTCTATGTATTTTTGACTAGGATGTGTATTTACACAACGGACATACATGCAGTATTTCACTCGCTCATCGTTAAATCATCTTTATGATTTGGACTTTTTCTTAACAGAGCAGCATGGTGCATAATAATAAAAATATTTATGAGCTCGTTGCGGTTTTATACCAAATAAATATATAAGCGTTTGTGCAGTGAACCTAATAAGCGGCGCAAATGACAACCTATAACGTGTTGGCTGATGTTTCAGCAGTAACAGACGACCAATGGTGGTAGAGCAACCGTAGAATGATATGATTCACGTCCACCTTTGTTCAAGGTAGTGCGTATGGATCGCTGGGTTATCTATTAATCACCTATTTATTAGTTGTGTAATACATTTTACAGGTAGTTCTACAAGTTCTTAAAATGAAAACCAAGAATTTTCCAAATCTTGTTTTGAATTTGTTCTTATTCGATATACTCCCCGAGAAGCTCAATGCACTTTTCCCACCGATATTTCAGAGCATTTATACCTCTTGAGTAAAATTCCGCGTCTTTAGACTGAAAATAGTCATTGACAGCAGCCTTAACCTCTTCATTGCTGGAAAAACGCTTTCCACCGAGACTATTCTTCAAATGTCCGAAGAGGAAATAATCAGAGGGGGCCAGGTCTGGAGAATAGGAAGGTTGTTCAATTAGTTCGAACCTCAGTTGGGCCAGTTTTGCCGTTGCTTGCCGCGACTTGTGTGCGGGAGCATTGTCCTGGTGAAACAGGACAACCTTCTTCTGCAAAGCGGGCCGTTTCACGATGAGTTCTTGCTTCAGGCAGTCCAACAGTCTTGCATAATATTCTCCCGTGATCGTTTTACCGCTCTCAAGGTAGTCGACCAGAATTATTCCACGTTGGTCCCAAAAAACCGTAGCCATCATCTTTCCGGCCGATGCCGATGTCCGCACCCTCTTCGGAAGTCCTTCACCAGGTGCACACCATTGACGAGATGCTTCTTGGGTCTCGGGAGTGTAGTGATGGACCCAGCTTTCATCGACGGTCACGAATCTGCGCCAAAAATCCGACGGATTTTTCGACATCTTGGCCAAATTTCGCTGTGAAGCGGAAACACGCGTGTCTTTTTGGCCTGTGTTGAGCAAATGCGGCACCCATTTTGCTCTGAGCTTTTTCATCTTCAAGTTTTTGTGCAGGATGAAATGCACACTACCCAAACTGATCCCCAAGGCCTCCGCTATCTCCCTAATGTTCACTCGCTTATCTGCGGCAAAGATTTCCCGCACCTTTTCCACGTTTTCCTAATCAGTTGCCGTTTTTGGGCGTTTTGAACGTAGTTCATCCCGGTGCTCCTGCGACCTCTTTTTAACTCATTAATCCAGTTGGAAACAGTGGCAAAACATGGCGCAGAGTCACCGTACACCTCGTCTAACTCAGTTTTCACTTGGGTCGCATTCCAACGTTTGAAATAAAAACGCTTGATAACCACTCGAAACTATTTTTTTTCAATTTTTCAAAATCACGCCGATACGTTGCACGGGAAAAGCGATCAAACGAAATCGCAACGGCCAATCACCATAATATTTTGACTGCTAGCAATCGAAAAGTTGCCGTTTCCAATAGCGGTGAAAGCGCGAAAAATTCGAATTCTGAAAAGCTCATTTTAAGAACTTGTAGAACTACCTGTATTATTTAAAGACTCTCGCCAGATGCAGCCTTGATCTAAAATTAGTATCTATTATCTTTAGACAAAAACACTTCATACTATAGAAAGGCGATAGGGTCTCGCCTCGTCTTTTTTTGCGGCGGGACTTTTACAGCAATAATGTAATATGGTCTCAACTAAAGCAAAGCTTCAAACCCTCGATAAACTTCCGGTCTGCTATCTGAAAAAGAGCCTTATCGCAGCAGACCTCAAAGTATTCTCCGCGAGGCAACCCCCTTGTGTAGGACGTATTTTTCTCTGGGGGCTCACCCTTTGAAGTCACAATTGTGGAGGATACCTCTGGTACAGGCATTAAGCCAGATTCGTGGTAATACCCACCATTCGCCTTATCGCAGTCTTGGAGTGAAGGCTGTTTGCCAATCTCAGTTCCTTAGTCCTGAACTTTACTCAAATCCTCTCTATGTCATGGTCTTTGAGGCTAAACCCTAACAGTTAAAGGTAAAGAGCGCATTAATAGAAACTATGACCCTTTTGCGGAATTGTGTTCCCTGCGTTAAATGCATGTAAAGCTTTATGTTGGGAATGTATTTACTACTTTTGTACCACCTCGTTCCGTATACTGCAGCTGTCATCAGCGGTAGTCTAGCGTTCTAGCGGATAGTTTAGATATATAAAAACAACCTCCTTATTTTTTTAGAGTCATCAGCATATGACGAAAATGTAACCGATTTTTTTAGAATGCTACGTAGGAGTGGACACATATTGACACCTTGACCTGTCCCTGTAGTTTGAACTAATGATTCTAATTCACTAACTCTAAATCAATTCGGATGTGATTCTCCTTGTATCTGGCGCACGTCCGGTGGAGGAATTGTATGGGTACCCCACCTACGCAAGCGTGAAAAGCACTCCGTCTCTAGAAAGCTCATAAGGCGCCTATTTAAAGATAGTAGGAACAACAAAAAACTACTGTTTGATGGTCTTGCTCGTGTTGAATATGTTTGTCTATTTGGATGAACCCTGCGGTGAAGCTACGGTGCTCATTCGCGGTGGCGTGGTATGTTGCTAGATCATGGGAGAGTTGTACCATCAGAAGCCAACAGTTTACAGCAGCAGCTCTTTCTGGCTACATTATGCGTATACGGCCATCGTAGTAAAAGTCACCTATATACTGGATATTTTATCCGCCCAATCCCATGTCATTCGTCTCCGTTTCGATTATAGTTCGCGGAATGTGTGTTTCATTAATCATTTACTAATCTTTCAATAATTGCCATCTGACGTAGATGCGCTGATGTGTTCTTGCTGCTTAAACTCAGCGTTCTTGGTACGTGTTTGGGGTTTTGTGTACAATTGTCGTAACTAATGGTCGAACATTGGCGCGTAGCGGCTGTACTGTTGGCTGGCTCTACTTAACGAGCGGCCATGTTTCTCGCTTGTAAATAGCAAACAATCAGACCACCACCACCACAACCACTATCACCCTCCCTTTTCTCACCCACAGTCGACGCCGCCTCTATCGCCATCATCATCATCGTCGTCGTCGCCTTCGTTCGCATGGTCGTCGTTGTTACCAATGTGTATAGCCACAGATGTAGACACAGCCAGTCGTGCTAGTCGTTCTAGTCGGTGGTGGTGGTGGTGGTGGTGGTGATGGTGCAGCATTAGCAGTAGCAGCAGCAGCAGAAGCGAAGGGAGCAACAACAAGAAGTGCTTCCTTCGACTTGCCTGCGTTTCTTGCTGTTAGTGTTGCGGCGCGGAGATGATACTGTTTCCTGCCAGAGCTTCTTCTTCTCGTAAGTGCCGACGATCCTGATAGCCATGCTGGATGGAGCTCGTATGGTGGCTGCAACGAAGAGATAATGTCTTTCACTCGTTATCTGGTTTTCGCTGAGCCTTTGTTATTACTTTGTTCGACCGGCAAGCACATTGACGATAGAAATATTTGGTTTTCGACGAGGTTGCTTATGGTGGGTAAGCGATTAATGTATACATACAAATAGAAATAAATTGTAAATCCTGTTGTTATTATTATTATTATTATTATTCAGGAAATCCTGCTCGGCGACGTTGTTTTCTTTCTTACCTCTTTCAAGTAGAGCTCAGGGTTTTCTCAAGGCGACAACATCAGCCCTCTGCTCCTCCCTGTGCTCAAAAGTGATCCACCCCGTCTGTTTCGGGAGGAATCTTATACGTAGATGATATGGCAGCTCCTCCTGTAGATATCTAGGGACAACCTTGCCCTGTTGAGTTACTGCGCTGGCAGTGGCTTGGTAATCAACACGAAAAAGACAATGGTTTTCTTGGCTTTGCCCGAAGAGCGCCTTTGCCCTGGATTCCTCTGCGCTGGAGTTAGTATCTAGGTTCTTCTACTAGGGCGTTCAGCTTACTCCGAAACTATCTGTTGGTTATTTTGCAGATCTACAAGCAGATCCGAGCTACGTTGATAGTCTTCGATCGACGCCCCGATCTGCTGTCAGTTAGAACTGCGGTCATACTTTTCAATCTGCGTGTGGCGTCGCCCTGTACATCCCGGCAGGCAATTTGCCACACGCTATGCGATACACGTGTTTCACTACTGAATCCGCACGACTCCTGGCTTTCACCACGAGCCTAACAGAGACTGAGTGTACAAACACGGCGGGGCAAAATATAGCTTATATTACCGCGCAGCGTGCTATCTCCTGGTTCCCAGGACGCCTCCATATTACCCCATCTTATTATGATATGTGCGTGTATACATATTAGTTCCTGTATGTCTTTTCATACTCAATTTGGCGATGTTGAATTAAACTATTGTCATTATTATTATCTCAATAGGACAATTATGAGGTGTGAACGTAGCATTTCCTGGTACGTTGATTCAACCCAAATGCGATGTGCCGTTATTGGTCGGGGTGTAACGATCATCTCATTCGCGATTGACATTAGTTAAATGGGTCTCGCCCAAGATATTGCTAGTATTAACAATAATCAGCATAAGGAAGAAAAGGGTGACGTAGAAGTCGATACTGGGAAGATCGTCTGCTAATGGTAAATTGCTAAAGCAGCTGTGCATTTGGAATTTTGACCCCAGAAACACATATGTAGAAGTGAAATGCAAGACTTCTACGAGCCATCATTCATTGACGGCATCTTTGAACAGATAAAACGTAGACGCTGTTGTCAACCATGGAGAACGTCCCTCGTTTCGCTGCTAAGATGATCATTTTGAAGATGTCAACGAAAACGATTGCGGATCACTCGTAGGGTGACAATAATGCTGATAAGAATTAATTGTTGACTGCTATGCGAGTTGCTATGCTAGTTCGTAATCGAAATGCGGCGACAGTGAACTTACCCGTTCTTGCCGCCGTACTGGTACAATGAACGCGGTTGCAGCATGAACATCAGCGTAGCGCATCTGAGCGGAGGAGAAAAAATGGCAGCAAAACTGCTTTCACGTTCATACAGATTAAGTAGCCGGTGGCCGTTATAATAATAATCTAGAAGTAGAGCAAGTTTAGGTGAATAAGTCTCAAGTTATTTCAGCGGAAGGCAAAAGTTGGCCATAGACAGCCGCCTAAGCATCTGTCTAGATGTAAACTGTGAGCCACACACTAAATTGTGATTGCACCTACGAGCACACATGTAGCAGTGAAATAATTCATAGAAAAATGTAGGGAACCCAGTAAGATGGCTTAGTCGCAAAGCCTCTGCCTTGCATTCGGGAGGGCGTGTGTTCAAGACCTGGACCGGCCACTCTTAAATTTGTTTTCAAGGTTTCTAATGTAGGCAAGGTAACTACCGGAATAGATTCTAATTGGCCACGATCGGACGAAATAAACAAAACAGCGGGAAGCACGGATGTCCTAATAAAAAGAGATGGTGCATTACCATTCAGTACCCATTATTCATGTTTAATATATTGCCATACAAATTGTGCTTGTTCAGGAAATAACATTGTTCAAAGTGTGCTTGTTATGAAGTTTTTGTGTGGATTTTGGCTCATTTTCTTTATGACAATGCAATCCTTGACTACCATCGCTGAAGCCTGTAATTGATGAAAATGCTTCTATAAACATATACCCAATATGTTCCTTATGCAGTAAAAATCCCGGCACAAGTATTACTATATTTGTAACTATAATTCGGCTTGGTAACCAATGGTTGGTAGCACTAACATCGTACAGCAGCTTAACCTCACTATAAAATAAACAAAGACATGCCAATTGACATGCTTGTTTCCTCCTTACAGATGTCTGGTGATCGTGGTGTTGTCTGTCACAGTTTGTGTGAACGTCATGTTCATCATGGACGTCAACCACAAACTTCGAGAGGAAGGGCTGAACAGCGAAGCCGATAATGAGAGCGGAGACAAGGCCGTAGAAGGTGGCGGAGTCGGCCTAAGGGTTGCTGGGCCTTCTCTACCCAGGGCCCTCACAGTCGAGGTCTACTCTTCACAATCAAAAGTCAGCGTGACTGTTGACGGCACCGTGGTATGTAGCCGAAATATACAAATTCCTAAATAGATTTTCACTGTTACTTGTCATGCTACACGCAGTACGTACCAGATGTACTTTACACCCAGTAGGGTTGGTTGATTTGTACTCATGTTTCTTTTCTGGGTTCGGGAGACGTGTATTCAGAATGTCGACAGTCTTACATCATTGGCCCTTGTTTACTTGATCAAGTTAATCGGCAAGTTTCGGCTTAAAATTATTGGTCAGTTTAGTATAAGCATGTGTAACCGCGTGTCCGGTATAAAGACTGAGGCACCGTTGCAGCAATTTTTCGCGTGCTGTTTACGGGCCGTTTTATCCAACAAGCTCTGAAGAATGCATGCACATTTTGGGCGTTTTAGGGCATTTCACGCACCAATATTGTGTGCTGTTAGAAATGGTAATAGTTTAGGTTGTCTTAAATTAAAATGAGTTATAACACTCAATAGACTTCTATAGTACGACAAGCGTTAGACTTTTTGTGGTTTCCTAATTTTATATGGGTTTACCTTGGAATGTCTTAAGGTGATAGGCTGATCCTAGACTCCTGATTTGGTTTTATACTAGTTCTATTTCAGCGAGTGTACACGCGAAAGAGACATTCGAGGTTGCTGACGGCATTTTTGCTGTGCGAAAGTAAATGTTGAGAATACGAACGATTGCATTTGAGAGAGAAAAATGGTTGCTAATTTAATCTCAAATGACTCAGGTCTTAGCGAACAAGCAATAGTGATAGTTAGCGGTTGTTGATAAGTGATAGACCAGTTTGTATCTTGCTGTGTCTTGCATCAACTATTAGTTGTGGACTTATCTTCCTTAGAGAAACTGAATATATGTCAGTTCTACAGTCTCTAAGATTAAATCTATGTTTTGTTATTTTCATCCATCTGCCTTATTTTCATGTTTACTAGAGTTCAAGGTATTTAATATATGCGCTTTAAAAGCATGTCATAAGTGATTAGTGAAATATGAGTCTAATACAAAGCAAACTTCCGTCGTTGTGGCTCTTATTAAATACAAGTATTGATTTATTTGAAACAGCTTGGACCTCAGTAAGGGTAGTAGCAGCCGGGTCGATACGAAATGCAGGTGCCAAAAACGCATGCTTAACAGTTGGGCGGGTCGCAAAGATATCTATTACTCGTTTAATTCTCATGAACGTTGCATGCCAATGTACTGTTTCTTTGCCAAACAAATCATGTTTTTGTGGGCGTGTGAAAGCTTGCCAGTCATATGCATAAGAACATATCAATACTGATCAAACCATGAAGGCCTGCTTTTGCTTTAATATAGTAAAATTGTTTATTATATTGTGCATTTTCCGTGTTTGTTTTCGGTAACAATATGTACTGTCATAAAGCGATGCACAAACTTTTGTGAAGAGTAGATGCCCCAGTGCCTGGTGGGCAATGTGGCTGAACTGTGAGTACATGAGATTCTACATAAGATACCGATATCATTTAGGCGTAATCTTGTTTTATACTCACTACACCTACCTACACTAGTTTCATGGGTAAGGTGCGACACCAGTTGGTTCTACGACTGAGCTGGACGGTCTATAAGCTGTTGGGTGAAACGCTGCTCAATCCGGAACAAAGACAATTGTGAATGCTAGAGAACGGTTGCGCCGAACGGTGTTAGACTATACAGCTGAGCTGGAACACAAGACCAGTATTTATCAAAAGATGCACAGCTCAGTTTCTACGTCAGTCGACTTGCGCCATTCAGCTTAGTCGATACTGGCACAGCGAAGATACAAGCGACGAAACTTACAATGGAAGAGGCTGAAGGCCGCTGAAAACGGGGGTTTCGTTGCTGCTGCTGCTGTGGCTGTTTAGTCAACGGTGTTGCTCTTCTTAGTATCACAGCTGTCTGCGTATCACCGACAGAAAGCAAACCGAGTCGACTTGTCCGGGCGACCTCGACACCGCGTTGCCCCCTGCACATAGATATATTGTTGTTGCCGTTGTTGCCGTTGTTGTTGTTGATGTTGATGTTGTTGTTAGACAGGCCTACATCACGAGTGGGCTCCAACATAGGCGGAAGCCACTTGCCCTCCCGTTAATCGGCCCGATGCCAGCCAGTTTGTTCGTTGGTTGCGAGCCTCTGCAGCACAAGGGAAGGCAGCCGGGGCCACAAGGCCGATGCCAGCATTTATGCCGCTACCGCTGCTGCATTATACTAGTTCACAGCAATAAGCACTCAAGTCAACGAAGAGAAGATTGACGTGTGTTGTTATCGTACGTTGCAATTGCCTTGACTTGAGAAAACATTTACTGATTTCAGACTGATTAAGGGATAGTTTCCTTACAATAAACGGAGTAAAACATTATCGTGCACTGCATCGCTAATTGCACTCCTACTTGCAAACACACTGCATATATAGCTAGAGTTTAATCAATAGGGTTAGAATGTAGATCGTAATTCGTGTTTAGGCACTTTCGGTGACTACGAACATTATACGTAAGCGGGAAGTCACTGATATCAAGCCTTGCCTTGCCTTGGTTACATCACAGCATGCATCGCATGACGACAAAAGTGGACTAAATGGAAGACGGCTGAGATACATCGACGCACGGCGGGTGGAGGTCGTCGTGATGGTCGGTCATGATATCTTCTAGTTTTCCTTAACCGCATTTGTCGCTGCTTGCTGTCGTCACCAGCCTCATCATCTTCGTCGTTGAGCCGTCCGTCTCCTAGCGGACCCCAAGCGGTTGCCTCATTCGATCGTGTGGGGGCGACACGCGCGTGGACAACAAGCCGCCGCCATCGTCGCTGTCGCTGCTGCTGCTGTTGTTGCTGCAGGAGCTGGTGTTTGTTGTTGCAGTCGTTGTGACAATGAACGGTGATGGCAGTGGTAGCAATGGTCGTCTTTGACTGTTACGCTGCAGAGCGACGAAGGTGCCTAAGAGCATCCAACCTTCGTTTCAACTGCACATACAGCTCTTCTTCTACAGCATTGCATTATTATATGGTAGCGAACGCGTCGCCATGAACTGACATGACTGACATGCTCGTGATTAAATACCTGACGCATATAACTGTCCGTGCTTACACGAATAACACGTGACGATGGAACGCGTAATAGGAAGCATTCTGGGAAGGTATCACAGTAGTCAGTCAGCCCTCTGTGATCAGCTCAATTATGCTGTGCTTCTTTAGCAGTTATACTTAATTTATCCCGCATATCTCACCGTTAGTTAAAGATTAAAGATAACAAACGTAGAAAAACGACAATCACACTAGAATAGCGTTTGTTGACAAATCTAATTGGTTACGTCAGTGGGTAAATGTTTAACAATGTGCGGGATTTAGTGTCATGCACTGAACATTATATGTGTCAAACAACTATTTATGTTGTGTACGGCACGATATAGACGGTCACACTTTGGCATAGAGGGCAAAAGAGCTGTTAGTTAGGCAATAGCAGGCAATTAACGAAGCTAAGAATGGCATCATCGCTCGGCTTTCGTGGCCCTTTCGTACGCAGCGACGGTACGTTGGACCGGCGCGTTTTCTCCAAGGAGACAATGGACCCAACACTAGTTGTCACCATAAGACCGACAACAAGAACATTAACAGTTCCCACCACAACCAACACGTCAACATCACCGCTAGCAACAAGAAAGCAGACGTGTGCGATTCACACAAAGCTAACTGGATGCACTCACCTGTCTGTCTTCCAACCTGCTGTAAGTGACAGACCGCCGCCTTCATGAAGGCAGTGCCCCAACACCCCACTGCAGTAACATTCGTCGTAAATAATGGAGAACAACAAAAAGTAACAATTATAACAATATTAGTAATGATAAAAACGACGATAACGTTTGTGTACAAAACAACAAGAGCAACATTTATAGCGGTATCTGAAACAATGGCACAATACCAGCTTCAATAACATCACCAACAACAACAGGAATGATTACGTGTTATCTTTTATGATTATCTGTGACTGGGTCAATTAGAAGTCATGGCAAAAACACCTGCAAGGCTTATGTAATTGGCATTTGAAGCTTTTTTGCCGCGTTTTTTCACTTTTATTATTACAAATGGTATTCTTTCACGATAAATAAACCTATATACCCAACACGTCGGGGCCAAACCAACTGTTTACAGCACCAAAGTCGCAGATCATTGTTCTGCTACGTCCTAACAAAAAAACGTTATATATGTAAAAAAATACACATTATTATTATATTATATTTATTATTTAATGTGAGGAGCGCTACCAGTCGAGCTTATCCTTGAGGCAGCCCCTTGTTGTGCCTATGATTGCTGCCGCATTGCCGTGCTGAACCGCTAGAGATAGCTGCTGAAGTAGAAAGTCAAAAGCTCTTTTGCCCCTGTCGCCAGTGTGATTCGTTTGCCGATTTTCTGAAGAAGCGACCATGCCTCAGGGCCGGGTCCCCCGAATGTCTCAAATAGTAGCGGCACGAAAATGAACTCGTTTGCGAGCTGGGCATATTTGTTGGCTTTAGACGTTCAGCCTTGCGTGCCGCGGAGCCAGCGGCAGATGCATTGGCCTGCTGGGGCGGGCTGATGTAATGATGCAACGTGACAATTAGCTGCCAGGTCTGCTGTAGAGCGGTTTCCCAGACCTCCGAGATTAAGAGGGAGAGTGGCTTAAGCCTAATTGTTGTCGGCCAGTTTTAGGTTAAGGAGGTCGCTGAGGCTGGTCCTTAGGCTTTTGTCCAAGTCCCACAGCAGATCCTGGTTTGCTCCGATGCTCGTGCTGCGGAGGATATGTACAATTCTTGCTGAACCCAGAGATGATTTTAGTAGGTTAAGTAGGTGATACGCGCTGTGAAGACTGAGCAGATTTAGCCGGGTTAGACGGGCGAGTTGCATCGTCCAGCAAAAGTATTTTTCGCCTAGAGCCTGGGGCATTGAGAAGACCATCGAGGGACGATCCGAGCTAGCGACGTAAGGCATGCCCACCAATGCGGGAAAAGGCGAGGATGTATATATATATATATATATATATATATATATATATATATATATATATATATATATATATATATATATTTACCGTCTGGAAAAGACTGTCCAATTTAAAAAATATGTATTGTGTGTGTCAAGTGCGTTGAGTGCTACGTGTCGGATTCGACGGTCTGGGCTCAAGACACAAAGCAGGCGGTGGTGTGTTTGTGGTTCCACGTGATCACCGCATCTTCATTCGTGAGGGAAATCCAGGTTGTTCCCAGATGTAGTCCCCCACTGATCTTAATTATATAATCGTTTTACATACATATATATATATATGGTCTCCACGAAATATTTGAAGATCGATAATAAGAATTGAAGAGATCGTTAAGGTAAATATTTTTTCAATGGAACTTGGTATCTGAGAAGTCTTCTTTGAAGTGAGAGTGAAATGACTAAACGCTATTGCTGAAAAATGCTATTGCCCGACATAGGAGCACAAAATGTGCAATTGCGTCGTGTTTGTGAGAAAATTCTGCTTCCTCTGAAGAACAGATAACGTTGGTCAGAAGATGCAACACGGTCGTTTAAAAGATAATTCGCAAAAAAATAAGTTTATTTCTTTGTCTTCACGCCAAATACCTTAAAATCATAACTTTACGACAACTTGCAGCGTTCAAAGCTATCCCATTTAAGCAAATGTGACTTTTCATGACGATCTTTTTGGTACCAAATATATGGCAATGTGAGCCGTGATTGCGGAGTAATAAAGATTTTCGGCGGGCATGTTGAGATTAAGTGCATGATTAAGTCGTAGGGTTATGGTTTTGATATATTGGGGGCGAAGGCTAATAAATAAGTTCATTTTTTGAGATTTTTTTTCTAAACGACCATGTCGCAACTTCTGACTGGCGTTATATTCACGAACACGACGATGTGCTTAGTTTCTGTATAGAAGGACTGGTTGTCTCGTAATTGCACATTTTGTGAAACAAGATTTCTCAGAGACCATGTCCCATTGAAAACAATATTTACTTTAACGAGCTCTACAATTCTTACTATTGATCTTCAAATATTCCGTGGAAACCCTGTATATGGTATTTGTGTTTACGCATACATTTAAAATTACGTTTACCACACATGGTGTGCATGATCTAGTTGTGTAGAAGAAGTAGCAAAATCAAGAAGACACTTTAAATAAAAGGTCCATTGTTGTTCTTGTTGTTTACTGAAATTCGTATATTTCCATGTAAGGAGTGCATCGGCATCATTAGGTACGTATGTTACAGTTATGTTTCATAGTCAAGAAAGCTTACTTTACCCCTTACAGAGGTGTCGGTAAGATATCCACAAGAAGAATATGTTACTGCTGTTCTTTTGCTGTGATTCTTAATGTTATTATTAAAAAACCGTTAGGTAGATCGCCGCTCGCTTAATTCTATTTAGATTTATCTGACTGATAGTTATTTTTGTGTAAACGACAGTTTCTGGTGTACCGCAAGGCTCCTGTCTTAGAACAATTTGATTTTGTGTTTTTATTTTAAATCTTAAAATATGTTGCTAATTAGCATTACTTACATTGTACGGTGACGACTTGAAATTTTATGGTCACCCTAGCAAAGAGGAGGAACGTGCGATATTACAGAGTGCTATCAACGAGGTATTACAATGAGTAACGAAAATCATATAATTATATCTGCCACAAAGTGTGTCGCAACTTGCCTGACAAACCCACACAAATACACACTTGACGGTGAAGTTATATCCTTTGTAAACTCAATGTAAGCTCTTGGCGTAACCAAGACTCCGGAATTCTAATTTAGTATATACATAACTAGCACTATCCAATCTGCCACATTCTTATGCAACACAACTTTTAGATGCTTTTTTATAAAGAGACCGGAAGTATATATACTTTTATATCGTGTTATATAGGTGTACACCTATTTATGGTATTGTTCTACCAATTTTGCGTAAATTTGCGTGATTGAAGAAACTTAATAGTTTTGAGAACTTGTGGCTAATTGTGGTGATCATCATAACAGCAGAGATACATTATTTCTTCTCCAGGTGTACCTGTAAGACGTACTAATTTATTCGAGTTTATCTATTTCAGATTCTCGAGGATTCTGCTGAAAAGGGAGGACGGGGAATTCATGTGCTCGTTCTCAATGAAGCAACGGTAGGTCCAACAGCGTTATTGCTGAGCCCTAAAAGTATTAATAAATAAAACAGCCAAACTGCATTCAAACATGGAATCGAGCATATGTCGAGACCTTACACGCTGGATTGCGCAACGAGCAGGTGCCACGCATTTTCCGGATTTGCTCCTGAGCTCCGGGCATTCTACCGTCCTCGGGAAAAGACGCTAAGAAACGAAATTGGCCCAACTGACAATAGCAGCCGTTAACCTGCAGAATACTGTGGACAGTCGGTTAAATTGTCCTTGAAACTCAGTATACATATATATATACATATATATATATATATATATATATATATATATATATATATATATATATATATATATATATATGTGTCCATTGTTGATTGGTTCAAAGGGTTAAACAATATTTGAGTTCTAGTTCCCTACAACGGGCAAAGAAAAAGGGAGTCATCGATACCACAGCCTTAGTTTGTTTTTGTAGCGTCCAAAATTTTAGCTTACATGAGTTAACAATTAATTGCTGTATTCTTTCTTATAGTTGGTCTCGGAGTTATTACTTGTTACACTTGTCTCAAAGCACATTTTAATATATTCAGAACTGGTAGCTTGGTTGGTCTTTAATACAGTAATGGACAAATTCGAGATAATCTTGAAAATTCGGATTGTCCTACTATCCCACAGTTGGCATTATTATTTTTAAAATTTTGCACGTCTCCTTTTATATGGCGTTATACTGTTAGAAGATGTTCGATTAATAAAAAAAACTTTTTTTCACCTATATGTGGACTTAGGCGTGACATTTAGTACAATGTTTAAGCCGCGTTAAGAGTTTAATGAAGCCATTTTTTTTTAAAATAACATACACATTTTATTTATATTCGACATTTGGTGTATTTATGTTGTCCCCCCTTTGACTCAATAAATGCGAATCTGAATTAAATTATCTCTATAATTACATTCATAACAGTGATTTCATTTGTTATGGGTTTCACATAGAGGCTGTAAACGAGTGCGAAACTAGCGAAAAAAAATGTGTCTGCGAAATGTCTTAACTTTGCCACAACATTGCGCGTTTCAAGGTAAATGGTTGGGAAGCTGTACTATAATGCGCTGTTTAATCTCGCCTTGCAAAGCAAATTCCGTGTATCCCCTCACACCAGGTTGTCACAGGTGACGCCGAAAACTAGCGATTATACTTCCGTGGAGAACTGCACGGGAACCCCCGTAGGTGACGCAACGTTGTTGTAGTAGCTGCTGTACAGACTGCAGTAATCCAAATCTAGCTTGAAATTTCCATGCTTACGATGTGCATGCGTCTGCGGAAGTCTTTTCGGTTAATAAGCATTATGTTCTTTATAAAGGATATCGTTAGCGTGTATATGTATATATATATATATATATATATGTGTGTGTTATGTGTGCATACGTGTATGATAAGACATTGCGGCAAGAAGGTGTGCATTCAAACGACGTGTTGCAGGGTCGACCTGTGGAGCTGTTGACAGGAATAAAACAAAACAAGCGAGTTGTTGTTGTCGTTGTCGTTCGCTGGGGCAGCACTAAAGACATAGCAGTAATACGAGGCCGGAAGACGTAAAGTGTCGCGCAAAAGAGACGACAGACCAATTGCAGCTATTGATTTCTGTGAGAGTTTTCTCGGCTGGGAAATGTCTATAATGCGTTGCTCCCTTTGGATCGCGTTTTTGGTTGACTGACCCTTTCATGGCCTTTGTGGCGTCTAGCTGCCGTTGAACACGGTAAAACAGAGTATAGTATTGCTGCAGGTAAAATCGCGTGTGAATTCGCCACCTCCCATGAACTAAACCGCACGTTTGTGCAGGAATGGGTCGTATCTGTTACGTGTTGTGTAACGTGGTTAATCGTTGGGATACAATTGACAATGGCGCTAGTACTATGGAGAGTAACGTGTGTAACTTTATGTGTCTTACTAAGAGTTACGTTAATTATGAGGAGCTTGGTGGCGGTTCGTATACCGAACATGCAGTTTTTTTTTCATGATAGTGTAAGCAAAACCATAAATGTAAAATCGCAAATAAGAAACGGCATGCTTCTTTTAATATTGAATTAAGCTGTATTGAGTCTATTTATGAGGAGTGTGAATATATTCAATGGGGTAAAGACGCCTATATGGTAGACGTCCATCATACGTAATCCAACAGTAGCAAGTTTGGCTAAGCTGTGGGCGTTCTCTTGATATTTCAGGGAAGTGTCATGGCCCAACGTCTTTTCGATACCTACTCGCCTCACGAAGACGAGATGATGGCGTTTTTCCTGAACATGGTGTCCGATGGGCGAATTTTAATATTTGCCCTAAAGGATGAAGGTACATTTCAAATGAAGGCAGCGGCCCGAGAGCTTCTCCGTAAGCTTGGCTCCGCAAAGAGTCAAGCGATCGGATGGCGGGACATGTGGGCCATGGTGTGTCATAAGGGTATCCAGGTCGACAATAACCAGCCAAGCGTTATTTACGGTGAAGCCTACTCAAAGAGCCCCGAGTTCAATGCGTGGGGCGCTCCTGTATACCTTAAGGCTGAAGTACCATTGGTACCTCTAGAGGATACTCAATGCTCGCGGTGGCCAGAATCACCCGAGACCACTCGTCGGCGGACATTCTGCAATCACATCGAAGGCTATGGTTCCGTTTGTTCATGTGATTCACCAGCGCCTTTAACATTTTCGCCGCCTCCGTTGGCGTTTCCCGTAAACAATGTATCGGATGTTCCCGTTGTAATTATAGCATCAAACAGACCGCACTATCTCTACAGAATGTTGCGAACCCTGCTCAACACGCCAGGGGTCAACCGATCAGCAGTAACGGTTTTCATTGATGGTTACTTTGAAGAACCGCTTCAGGTGAGAGGAGTGAACTGTAGTCCCATTTGCACTATCTATATTTGTTTGATTACTTTTTGTGAAACTTGGCGTGCAGTGGAGTAGATTAATCAGCGTGCAATGTTCACTAGCATATATGAACTAGTAAATTTGCCAATTTAGAGCTTTGCGTAGGTAGGTATTTTGTTTTCTACCTAAATTAGTGTTTTAGCTTGCCCGGAGTTATGATGGCATAATTCCTCAACTAATGTTCATGGCTTGGGTCCTGTAATTTCGCTCAATATGATAAGGGTACAGGCTTGCAGATTGTTACCCGCCAGTTTTATGAGAAGTGTTAACACTAATTCTGTTTCTGGTGCTTGTAATTTCCCGACGATGCTGCAATTGTCTTTAAAAGGTAACCAAACTTCTCGACGTGCGCGGGGTTCAACACACACCAATCGGTGCACGAAATGCACGAGTTTCGCAACATTACAAAGCTTCCTTGACGGCAACATTCAGTATGTTTCCACGAGCTGAGTTTGCGATTGTAATCGAAGAAGACCTCGACGTATCCCCCGATTTCTTCTCGTACTTCAGTCAGACCGTGCATCTGCTCCGGGAAGATCCCAGCCTATACTGCATATCAGCATGGAACGACCACGGCTATGAGCATTCGGCTCAAGACCCGTCTTTGCTCTATCGAGTGGAGGGCATGCCAGGCTTAGGGTGGCTTCTCAAAAGGTCTCTATACAAAGAAGAGCTGGAGCCTCGTTGGCCATCTGCTGACAAACTCTGGGACTGGGACATGTGGATCAGACAACCTCGTATACGCCAGGACAGGGAGTGTGTTATACCCGACATATCTCGCACGTACCATTTTGGATCACAGGGCATCAACATGAACCCCTACTTTCAGGTAAGCTACATGCGACATGACTGAATGACGCATACATGCCGAATTGTGTTGAGGTACTATGTTCAAGAAAAAATGGTTCGTTCAGCTTCAAATTTTCTATGCATTACGTAAAATATAGTAGAATGCTGTCACTATACGATTTGAGTTGCCTGTTGCAGTCTTAAGCATTATGAGCATCTTACAACACAATCGCAATTTGGAATTAGCTTCTAGTTTTTTTTAAGACATTTGCTACGGGTAAATGATATATTAAGCCTTGTCAGCTCACTGCCCACTAATAACGGTTAGATTTCAATATCACCCTAAGGTCAATCTCTAAAATAAATTACTAAATCTAGGGTAAATCGCTGACTTAAATCCAAACCTTACAGCTTCAAGTGGGTTCTATGAACGTTGATATAGGTGAAAATACTTTAACATCTAATGTTATATGGGTAGGGATAGCTCTTATAACTAGTGTTACTAGTGTGTTTGTTTATAAGGATGCCGTATATTGAACTATATTCCCTGTGAAATGTTCTAGTCTGGTTAAACGCTTTAATGTGGTTAGAACTTTATAACACACCAAACTGGAGACAACACATTTGCGCATTCCACCTGAACGTACGATTGGCGTTTGTATCGCTTGAAATTTAAAATACGCACGGACGTATTGTTGTGTTAGACGTTTAGAAATCTACATAACAGCTCCAACGTTTTGGATCAAGGAGACTGATCACACCTGAGTGGTCATGTAGCTGGGCAAACATTCACAAGCATATTACGCTAAATTCGCAACCATATATATATACATCTCATTGTGCCGCAAACACCTAAACAAGGAAGAAAAAATCGAGTGGATTCGTTTTATTGTATAAAATCTGACTCTAAAACAATAATATATATATATATATATATATATATATATATTATTTTACGGTCACATTTTATACAATACAACTAATCCACTAGATTTTTCTGCCTTGTTTAGGTGTTTGCGGCACAATTCAACACATTGTAATATGCTGTCTTACTGTAAAGAAGTAAAAGCTCTACACGAAGGCATCCCATAGGCAAATCTTCAAAACTCCAGGGCTGAAATGTCATTATGTGAAGACATAAGGATGAACTAGTTATGAGCTGTAGCATAGCATGGGTTGTTATGGAGCTCACACGCTCACTAACGGCCCACACTACGTAACTTATTGGCTGTATGGGCTAAGTATCTTTTTTGAAAAGCTCATGATTTTCTAGTTTCGGCGGATAATATCAAGGTTGCATTCTCCACATGTTTTATTGGTATTTATTTATAATATCGGGACTTTTTATTTCCGAATTTTTTATATACACTTTCTAAGGCTTTTCATGAATACCATAACATATATTAAAACATTTTAAAAACAACATTTCTTTGGAAGTATTTTTAACTTTTAGCCTAATAGAGCTTATCATTGTTTGTTAATACTATTATTATTCTTAAGTGCAGGCGATCGATGGGAGGGCGGAGCCCTGTTTTCACCCTGTTGCCGGTTGCTGTTGAAGCGTTTTCTATAGCGACTTTTGCTGTATAATAGGTCTCTAAACATGTTTGTTATTCCTGTTTTTTTGTAGTGGCATAGTGCATTTTGCAGATCTTTATCGTACTCGATACGAAATGTTTCACCGTTATTTTTGGAGAAAATATCGAAAAGAGTAACAGTTGGTGTCAGAAAAAAGATGACCATGCAGGTGTTAAAACACTACTATCACACAATAATTTGTAAATTATAATACGTATATTAATATATTATTATATTAATATACGTATTATATTAACGGATTCGCCACTTGACTTAACACAGCTGTTGTTGCTGGCTTTGCTTTCTCGTAAAGGGTTGTGAATGTTGAAGTGGCTGAGTGGTGATGAAAACGATGATGATCATACTACACCGACTGTAGGCATA